>QXTE01000034.1:11159889-11642139 GCA_003942145.1 Platysternon megacephalum
TGTTCTAAAAGCGGGGGTCCTGACCCAAAAGGGTGTTATGGTGGGCAGGCTTGCAGGCTATTGTAGGGAGGTCGCGGTATTGCCACCTTTACTTCTGGCTCTGAAGGCAGCGCTGCCATCTGCAGCAGCACAAAGGTGAGGGTTGCATGGTATGGGGGAGGGGTCATCACTTTTTGGGGGCAGCAGGGCTGGCTCTATGGGTGGGCGACATGGGCAACCACCCAAGGCCCCATGATCAAGGGGGTGCCATGGTCACCCCCTGCAGTCAGACCAAGGCCTCTTTAACCCCCAAGCGCTGGGCCTGGAGCCAGGGAGGGGCAGAGCTCGGGGCACCCCAGCTGTGGGTTCCTGCTGTGCACCAGGCTCCAGCTGTTAGTCCTGGCTGGGCTGCTGCTGGCAGCAGTGCTGCCTTCAGAGCTGGGCTCCCAGTCCAATCGCACACACCTGCTCCCTGTCCCCCCTTCCCAAGACCCCACCTCCACTCACTCCATCCCTGCTCCCTCCATCATTCGTGCTCCTTCACCCTCACTCACTTTCACTGGGCTGGGTCAGGGGGTTGGAATTCGGGAGGGGATGAGGGCTCCAGCTGGGGGTGCAAGCTCCAGGGTGGGGCCAGAAATGAGGGGTTCAGGGTGCGGGAGGGGGCTCTGTGCTGGGGCAGTGGGTTGGGGTGCAGGAGAGGGTGAGGGCTCTGGGGTATGGCCAGGGATGAGGTGCTTGGGGTGGAGGAGGGGGATCAGGACTGGGGCAGGGAGTTGGGGTGTGGGAGGGGGTGAGGGACATGGGCTCTGGCCAGGCAGCGCTTACCTCAGGTAGCTCCGGGAAGTGGCCGGCATGGATGGCTCCTAAGCTTAGGGGTGTCCAGGTGGCTCTGCGTACTGCCCCTGCCTGCAGGCACCACCCCTGCAGCTCCCATTGGCCACAGTTCCTGGCCAATGGGAGCTGCGGAGTCAGCGCTTGAGGCAGGGCATGGGGGCAGCGCACAGAGACCCCCTGGCCACCCCTGTGCCTAGGAGCCAGACATGCCAGCTGCTTCCAGGAGCTGTGTGAAGCCAGGGCAGATAAGGAGCCTGCCTTAGCCCCTCTGCGCTGCTGACCAGAATTCTGGTAGACTCCCGGCCAATCCGGGAGGATAGGCAACCCTACCTGCAGATGAAGAGGAAGTTCCAGTCCTTCCCAATTTGGCCAGGATTAGCAGCTGGAGCTCGGCACAGGGTTGGAGCCCCCAGATGGCGTGCTCCCAGCCCTGCCCCTTCCCAGCTCCAGGCCCAGAGCTTGGGAGTTAAAGGGGCCTTGGGCTGGATGTGTGTGTGGTGGAAGGGGTGACCAGAGTGCCCCACCGATCACGGGGCTCTGGGCAGTAGCCCACCAGTAAGGCCAACCCTACCCCCCACAAAAAGTGATGACACTTCCCTTATCATGCCACCCTCACTTCTGTGCTGCAGCTTGTGGCAGCGCTGCCTTCAGAGCTGGGCTCCCAGCCAGCAGCCATGGAGCTTCCTGCACCAGTGGGGGAGGATCCCGGAGGTGGGTATGACCCGGCCCCTCTCATCCCCAGCCCAGTCAGAACTAGCATCTGGAGCCCGGCGCATGGTAGGAGCCCCCAGCCAGGGTGCCCCAGCCCTGCCCATCCCCTATAATTGCCAGATTTTACAGGGGAGACCAGCCTTTACAGGGGAGATCAGATTTCACAGTCCGTGGCACATTTTTCATGGTCGTGAATTTGGTAGGGCCCTAATTAATTATAATGTACAAGGTTTCAGAGGTAAACCCTTGTCCCTTCACAGAGTCCAAGAAAACAAGCTGTCCAGAGAGGTTCTCTGTTCAGGTTAGCAGAGATTAAATAATTTCCACTGAACTTTAGAGTGGTGTACAGCCACTCCATGTCTTAGGCTACGGTAGTGCTCACAGTGTGTCCTGCTGATCCTCCATGTGGAGGCCGTGTAGCCATGGATATTTTCAGGCTGGTACATAGTGGTACAGTGTATATGCACCTCTTTCCTGCTGCCTTCTTATTTTTCAGCATGAAAGTTTAGAGTTTCTGGCTGTTTGCTGCGAAAGCCTCAGCAACATGAACTGAGTCATCACTGATGCAACAACATCTGCCTGTATTTGCAGAATCTAAAACACTAGCTCGGAGAGGTGTGCAGTGCTCCTGTTAGGTCAATGGTTCTCAAACTGGGGCCGCCGCTTGTGTAGGGAAAGCCCCTGGCGGGCCGGGCCAGTTTGTTTACCTGCCTGGTCCATAGGTTCGGCCGATCGCGGCTCCCACTGGCCGCGGTTCACCGCTCCAGGCCAATGGGGGCTGCGGGAAGCGGCGCAGGACTAGGGATTTGCTGGCCGCTGCTTCCCGCAGCCCCCATTGGCCAGGAGCAGCGAACCGCGGCCAGTGGGAGCCGCGATCGGCCAAACCTACGGACCAGGCAGGTAAACAAACTGGCCCGGCCCGCCAGAGGCTTTTCCTACACAAGTGGCGGCCCCAGTTTGAAAACCACTGGGTTAGGTCATGTACTCACCATCTGTTGCACCCCCTTGTGTCAGAGTGTGATGCTGGAAGGAGCCTTTGTCTCCAGCACCTCCTGCAGCTGTCTGACTCTCATCTGATATTCTATGGCTTGACCCTCCAGCCAAGACACAAAATTCAGTCCCGTTCTGGAGTAACAAAATATTCAACTGAAAGGCCAAGATAAATAGTCAAATAATAACTCTTCTGCCCTCTTGGGCTGAAGTGTTCTTGTTTGGTCCTCCCTCAGGGCCTCTGCCATAGGAGCTTAATCTGTTCCTGCATTTGGACTTACATACCTTTTCCTAAAGGGCTGGTAGGAGAACCCAGGCCACCCTCTACTCTGGGTTACAGTCCAGGGACCCTGTATTAGGCAACTAGGTCTGTTTTCCTGGGACGCTTCTTACCTGTAAACCACCTTGTATTGCTTCCCCACAACCTGTGCTTCTCCCTTTGATACTCAGGCCCCATGCTTCTCCCTGGTCTGCTGAACTTATAAGTATTCTGCCCCTCTCAGGCTCCACTGAAATGCTTTTTCTAATCCTACCTCAGAGTATCCCCCAGAGGACCCCTCCAACTTCTCTAGTTTTTTCTATCTGCAGAAGAGCTTTACCTTCTCTGGGGTCTTTCTCTTTCTGCTCCCCACCCCCTAACTTTAAGTTGAATTCTCAGCTCTATTTAAGTAGTCTTTCCTGGTTCCCTGCAGCTGGGGTAATTAATTATCATTACATGACCATATCACCATCAGCTGAGGGCTAGCTGAGCCCGGCTTGCCTTAAAGGGACAGCTGGCCTGTGAAAGCCCCCTTCATCTCAGCGGGTTTTAATGGAAACACTCAATGACAACAATATTGACATTTAAAATATTAACTATTTCACAGTTCAAAGCACAGAAGAAAGGAGGACAAATGTCATATTATGAAGATCTGCACACTCTATTATGAGTGACAGCTCGTTTTGGCACAATAATTGAGCATGCTTGGGAGACACTGCCACCTGTCCCCACATTCAGTTATTAAAGTGCCAAATCTAGGCAGAACCCAGCAAAACATCTGATGCCATCCTATGATGGGGTGTATCTGGCCCTTTGAGGCCCCCTGCTGGATGCACACGGTCTTATCTAGGAAAGAGCAGCGAAGGTCGATGCTCCAGGCCTGCCTAGAGAGGCTGCATAGAAGCAGCCAATCAGAGCCCAGCAGGGTAAAATAAAAGGAGCTGCAGGGCCTCAGCATGTCAGTTCCTGGCTGCAACTCGAGGAACAAGGAAGGGTGCTTCTTGCTGGCCACAGGAGCTTGAGTGAAAACCAGACAATGGGTTCTGGTGACACTGGCATTCAGTGAGGAGGAAGAAGATCTGAAATTTTCAGCCCTGAGCTAATGGGTGAAGAGAAAGAGGCTCTGTGGGAAACAGCCCATGGAATAGCATCAGTGAATTGGAAGCAGCAGTAAGTTGCTGCTGTTTATAGGGTCCCTGGGTTGGGATCTGGAGTAGTGGGCTGGACCTGGCAAAGTGGCCTGCACTGGCAAAGTGGCCTAAGTCCTGTGAACAGGGCAAGGCTCCTTTAGAAGCCCGAGCAAAGGGCTGGATTGAAAAGGGTCCAGAGATGGGGCCAAAGACCCTGGTGAAGGCAGATAGTTCTGTTGGAGTTTTGCTGCCCTGAAAGAGTTAATCCATTTGACTGTGTGACTTGGCCAGAGGGCTGGGCCACCGAAGACCTGCCTAGCAAGGTTGAAAACCTACAGGGCTTGCAGGAGCAGGAAAAGATTCCCGTATCACACCCAGCATCTGAGAGGCACTCAAGAGTTGAGTATTCTCTTTACATACCCTAAAGCAGGACCCAAGACCAAGAAGCCCAGCAAGTGTCACTGCGGGAAAGTCGAGCACAAGAAGTCCAGCAGAGCCCATGGGTGTGTTTGGACCCCAGTGAGAGGAATTCACAACCAGTAAGCCCAGACAGTGTGCGAGATCGTATTTTGAATACCTGCACAAACTGCTGTGAGTTGTCTTGTGGGTAGAGCTTATTTTCTGGGCAGTGCTTGGAAGAGTTCCACACTGATCTGATCCCTGGCTATTTTCTTCTCCCGTTCTTTACCTGTTCCCTGAGATCCCATAATGCCCTGCTACAGAGGCATGAAGCAGTGGCCGTGGAGTGCAGCTCTATGGCATGCTGTGGTGCAGATCTTCTGCAGACTTCTATCTCCCCTTGCACAGCAAAACTGTATCTGCTCCCCTGTGTTTAGAGCCCTCTGATCCCAGAGAGAGTAGATGGGAGGATTTGCCCTTACTTAATTCATAAGCATGAGGAAAGAGAAAGAAGCAATATAAAAGGCTTTAGGAAATAAGAATTGGCCATCAAGGTTTTCAATAGAATGTGGGCATCTGTATTCTTAACTAAACTGTATGTAGATCCATTTCCCTCTCATGTCTTCATTAGCAATGAGGACTCTTGAAAGGTTCACACAGGTTCAAGTCTGGGTATATATCTGAAACTCAGAAGGAATCTCTTTGGTCTGAAAATTAAGCTTAAAATCTCACAAGGAGTGTGTGTGAACTGAAAAAAAAAATCACTGAATACTATGGTTGATGGAGACCAGGATGAAACTCTTAGCCGTCAAGGGAAAGATTCCTCCTCATTAAAGGGCTCCCAGCTGTGTAATACCTGAGTGTCAAAGATTAGGATGGATTTCTGTCTCATTTTACAGAGAGTAATACAAGACATAACTCTTAGTATAGGCTTTCTTCCAGTTTCAGTGTGGCCAGCAAAACCTTCTTTCCACGAGGATACCTTCACCTAGTGGAAGCATGCAGCTGATTATAAATCAAATATCCGTTTGGTGAATGGAATGGTTCAGAGGATTGGGAATCTGATAGAGATTTTCATTCTAAGGAGCTGTCTTGAATCCCAGCTCGAGTTGGTAGAGAAATAGAGGCCTTATCTTGAACTGGGGTAAATCAGGTTGGTGCCATTGAAGTCAATGGATCTATGACCATTTACATGGGCTGAAGACCTAGTCCTAAAAGTCATTACTTCCTGCTTTGATGTGGCCTCAGTCCACTTTTCAATGTTTGTGTCATAAAAAGACTGCCACACTTGGTACCAAATAGCAGCGTTTGGAAAGAAGCCAAGGATTTAATGGACATGGAAAGTGAATTACACTCTTCACCATGGCAATGGTCCCTCCAGGTCAGGGGTCAGACACATTACCTCACTAATGTGGGGAAACCTACACTTGTACACTACTTGTTCTAGGGATGCTGTCAATCAGGCATCAGAGTCATCCACCGCTCTCACTTCAAAATAAATTAAGTGTATCTCATCCATTTATAACAGGCTGATCTATCTCAAAACACTAGGTAATAACAGAAGACATAGGATTAACAGTTATAGTGTATTACATTGTATGCAGCATCTCCATTATATTGTCTTCCTGTTGGAAGGTATGTGGAATGTTAAAATTCAACCTCCTTTTACAGAGTGTAGCCAAAAATAGCCTGGACACATGATACTGAAGCTGCTCTTGTGCTACCCATTTAAGTTATGTATCAACTCTAAATTTAATCAAGGCCACATTTTATTTATACATTTCATGCATTAAACTCATTTAAACTTTTAGTCAGATTTCATTAGGGGAAATACTACCGCGCACATCATGCAGTAGTAAAGCTAATGTGCTTCAGGAATTTGAAAGGATTTAGAGATCGGAGGGTCTGATTTCAAAATTTCTTTTTCTTTTTCGGCTTAGTGCTTGGAGCAGGTCTGTGTGCTGCACACAGTTTGTTTCCTAGGACACTAATACAGTCAGCATGCTCTGTACAAATGTGTAAACACAGACATTCCCTGTAATCAGTGAGTTTGGTGTCTTAAGGCAAGATTATGTTTTTTTTAGGAAATGCAATTTATGTTCAGGATTAAATTTCTTCTGCAGACTGATACTGTCTGAGCTTGAGTGAGATGATAAATATTGTGTCCTAACTCCTTGTCTTCTATCTTAAGCCTTGATCCAATCTTTGGGGTGTATGTGTGTGTGTGTGTGATGATTTCCCCTTTTCCCATGTAAACATTTTAGTGTCTGCAGTGTGCAAAAATAATGCACACATGGGTGGAAACTCAGCAGTAAAATAAAAAAAATATGAAAACTTTAACGAACTGGCAACATTCAGAGCATTCAAAATTAAAGCTAGTGTTATGTCCTTTACTTCTGCTATTGTGAACAAAAAGAGGGAGAAAGATACAACAATGTTGCCTTCTCTTGGGATTTCATGGCTTCAGTCAACCTGGGTCTGATTGTGTGATGTGCCTACTTACAATGGTGGAAAATTTGGCCAAGGGGTGCAATTCCCACACCAGCTGAGACCAAAACTCTATTGGATACATGCTTTGTATGTGGAAACGATGTTTTGATTCTCTAAATTATTTTATTTGAAACTGGGAAAAAATATTCAAGATGTTAAAAAAAAATGGCTTTTGCTGAGTTATTTTGAAAACAAATGGAAGTCTGCTGTTCAGGCAGAGAAATGTGATTTCACTGCAAATGTCAGGGTTTTTTTTAATTTATTTTTTGCCTATGGCAAAAATCAAATTTTTCCCCAAGAATGGAATCTTGCCATTTTCACCTATAGTGATACCATTCATTTTATCATATGGGCATTGAAGAGCCAGCAGATGGCAAAAGTTTCTTGATCCAGGACACATCTGAACGTGTGATCTAAAAATGAAAGGCTTCATATTCAGTCTAAGGCCCATGAGCCATCTAGTCCCCAAGCACAGTTTTGATTTGGGAAAAGTGTGTATAAAGCCTTCTGATACAGGTACAGTTTTAAGACCGAATGGCCTGGCTTACGGACATGCTGAACACCCATGGCTCTCATTGAAAAATGGATGCTATTTAATTCTGAAATGTATGGCAGTAAGGCTTAGCACTTTTCTTCAAAGTGTTGTATAAGAGGTAACAGCTGTATCATCCTGTCCACTTCCATGGGTAACAAGAATGGGAACCCAGATTTTGGTCAGGGGAAGGGCATGGATAGAAAGCTTCTATAACATACAGAGTCTGTGGAAGCCACTGCAAGGGAGCTCCCTAAGGTTCCAGATGTGTGGTGTATACCTGAGAGGAAAAGGGGCTTGGTGAAAACAGCTTCTGACTTTATACACCAGAGAAACCTGCAAGATTTTGAGGGTAAGTTATTTCTCACCCTATTAACATTAGCTTCATCTCCATGATGTGGACTTCCAGACACAGAGAGCTTTCCCTGGCAATGTGGATCCTGTAGGAGCTGTGCTGTCAGGGAACCAGAGAGGCAGAAGGAAAACCCAGAACCACTGCAGAGGGACGGGGACTCTTTGGATCCTGGAGAATCTACTAGTGCTGAACTCCCCTAGGGGTTATGCAGGCAAACTAACCCCTCCCAACTAACCCAAGAATTCCTTGGAAACTCTGAATGAAAATGTAGTGAGTTTATTAAAATTAAAGGAGAACCATGGGAAGCAAGAGAGATTTTTATGAGGGGAAAGATGGAGACAGAGCGCTAAAGTGACTTGTGCAAGGCACCTCAATAACGCTGTTGCAGTGTCAGGGCTGACACAGAACTTGTGAGCTCCCACCTCCAATCCCAAGCACAGGTCACAGTGCCTTTCAAACTGCTCCAAAAAGTTTTCAGACTTGATTAAAAGACAAATTGCTTCTGTCCAGAGACATGTAAAGTCATATACTTCATCATGAAATTCTCAGTGTGGCTAAGCGCTATAATCCTATAAATAGCGGGTTGTGATGGAAGCCAGGACAGAGCCTTAACTACAGCCTAGCTGCATAAACAGCCACAGTTACTAATTCTAGTCTATCCTAAACATAAGGCATAAAGTGAGTCATTTAGAAAAGATAAATAGGAAATACAGAAGTGCTTGTAACTAGCCTGCCCTTATAAGCTGGCACAAGGTGATCATATTGACTCTAGACATATTCTATCCTTTTGTTACATAAACAAAGGGCAGCGTAGCACTGGGGAAAGAGCTGGGAATTTCTAATGATATGGATTATCCTAGGTGGAGGTCCAAATTTCATACGGACATATGCTAAAGCAATGTGAGAGTCGATGATTTCTACATACAAAGCATTTGATCAACTGATGTGGGAATTCGCCCTTGGCCAAATTGCCTACCGTTGTAAGTAAGTACAACTCCATTGAGTTGCTTTGGGGCTGGAGAGTTGCCCTACCGAGAATTAGGCCCACTGAGTTTGAGTCCTAAAACTCAAAGCAAAACTTGGGCAAAGCAACTACGTTTTGCCTGGTTTCAGGTCAAAAGCAAATAATATTGATGTTTAGCATGGTTTCAAACAAAACTATCATTCCTTCCTTGCGCCCTTAGGTGAGGGAAATAGCTCATTTGAAATTCGAGCCAGATTCAACCTAAAAGATTGCCAGCTTTAGCAAAACCTTTTGGTGAACCTGGGTTGAGTTTTGGGTTCGTAATGAAACTCCAAACCAGGTGAGCTTTTTATGGTTTCATATTTAACACTAAAGGGTTTACATAGCTGTAATTCATGTTAGATTTCAGAAGCAAGAAATGGCAATAAGGAAACTAACATGTTTGTGTCTTTTCCCCCACTAGGTGTCACCATAAGGCAATGACATTGAATGTGAAAACCTTAGGAAAAGGATTGCTAGAACAGGGAATTAGATTCAGTTAAAATGGCCACAGACTACAAGCCTGCCAATCAGGGCCCAATCCAATTCCCACTGAAGTCAGCTGAAAAATCCTCCCTCAGTGGGAGTTAGATCGGGCACCAGGTTTCTTTCCAGCAGTGATACACATTGCTGCGGTGAAAGAATATACGGGTATGTCTACACAGCCACTGGAAGTGTGCCTCCCAGCCTGGCTAGATAGACTTACACTAGTTCACTAAAAATAGCAGTGTGGACATTACAGTGTACCTATTGGGGAGGACCCACAGGACCGGGAACCCAAATGAGTCCGGGGGACAACTAATAAAAAAAATTACAGTGTAGGCAGTGGTTCAGACTAGCTACCCAAGCTCAGATCCAGGGAGCTGGGTGGGTTTGGATGGATAGCCAGATGTGGTATAGGTGGCCGAATGTTTACACTGCTAGCTTGAGAGGAGCTAACGTGAGTCTGTCTACCTGGGCTGTGAGGCTTACACTTATATTCTTTCTACCCTAAGTGAATTTAGGATACTCCTAATGGAGGGTAAGGAAGGATAGGGTGTTTCATTGAAACGCTTGGTTTGGGAGTAGGAAGTGTGACTTGGCCATTCATAGAACAAATCCTGCTAGCTGATATAGGGAAGGGCATTGTGCCTGGCTTCAGAGAATTATCTCATTTTCCCCTATCTGCATCATCTCAGCCCTCCACTACAGCAATCTGCCTCTAGGCTGTCAGTCATGTGTCATGAAGTTAGAAACCTAGAAGAGTCCCAGCTGACTCATGCAGAAATCATGGTGTAATTCTATTCACCTGTGACAGTCACAGCTGGATCTGATTCCCTCCTAAATGGACTGTGGCTGTACTCTTGAGAGAGAAAATATTTGAATGGAAAAGCAGCTGATATGCTGGAATTTACTTTTTTAAATAAAATATTTTGGCACAAATCACACTTGGTAAGAGATCATACCACCCTCTTTTTTCTGCTGTGCTCAGTTAATTCAGTTTTCCTTCCATTCTTCTTGCCTTTATGCATAGCAAGACTTAATGTCCCGATCAACAGCCTAGATAATAAAGTGATGGGTGAACCTTAAAAAGCTTAATGATTTGATTTCCTTTGGTTAAGTACCTGTAATTTGGGTGGCTTATCCGAACCTCTTGGGTCTGCAAAATTAGGCTGAAGATGCAGTGAGAACTTGGATTTGTTGTGAGACTTTTTAAACATCCTGTTTCTGGTCAGGTTGGAATGACCATGAACACAGCTCACCTTCAATGGTTTGGCATGTCCCTGTTGAGTCCCTGCCAGAACTGGGAAGTTCAGAAGTGCACATTTGTTTTAAAAAGTTAGATGAACATATTAAAATACAATGTTGATGTTTAATTTGGAGGGTAGTGGGAAGGTTTGGGTAAATTTAGCCAGTCCATCCAGCCCATATTCTAACTAAACAATAGACACCACAGTTCACCATTCATAGGGGAGGTGAATGAACTCTTCAGGGCTCAGGTCATGTAAGTAACATGAATTTGACCACAAAGGGTCTGTTCACATGGGCTGGCCATGAACCAGCCCAGGATTGCTTTGCCATTTGCAATTTACAGAGCCCCATTAAGGGGAAATCTATCACCCTCTTGCCCAGAGTCCTCTTCCCCCAGGCCTGAGGATTCCCTTAGACTTACCATTGCAATCTTCCTGGGGGCTGAGTACCTTGTCTAGGGTTTTGGTGGCCCAATATCTGGGGTTTTGAAGGCCCTCTGTGGCTAGTCCACAGCTTATCTCAGAGTATGTGGCCAGGTTGGAGCAAAGGCCTCAAACTCCATCAGGGTGTTTAAGGGGTCTGGAAATATCCTGCCCTTCTCCCCTGTACATTTCCTAGCTACTGTGCTAAGGCTTATGTGGCACATCTGGTTTAATAGTACTGTAAGCTGCAGGAGTAAGAGTTCCCCTCCCCCATTTCTACTGCTTTGATGGGGGTGTCAAAAACTGATAGATCAGAGTACTATTCACTTGTCTGCTTTGGCAGCTGAACCCCTACAAGGGACTAGTAGAGACCTTGAAATTCCTTGCCACAAAATAGTGGGGGAGGGACACCAGACTACTGCCACTTCCCTGAAAGCAGTTTTTTTATAATTTTGGGAAATAAGGGCCCTGGGGAGCATCTTGTGTTTGTGGGAACCCTGGGTGCTGTACAAACTACATGTGAACAGTTTGCCTGGAGCCCTGAGCACAACTTGATTTTGGGTGGGTTCTGGGTGAACTGTTCACACAGCCCTAGAAATAAATTCAGCATCAGGAATGTAAAACAAAAGACTTTTAGCCCAGAAGCCATGCCGCTACTATGAATGTGTACGTGCTCTGACATTCAGATCCAGAGGGCTGATAGTTTTAGTTATTCATATTTGAATATGCAATGGCCTTAAAATAATATAACATCTATGAAAATAACAGTAAATGGGATAGCAATGCAACATGACATTCCCATTCATATTGAACTAAAACCTGGGACTGTGGAAATGGCAATTTCCATTAGCTACATCAAGTTTGAGGCTGAAATGTTAGACTACAACTGTGAGCAGACTGTTCAGGAGAAAACAGGCAGAGGAGACGGAGGCTGAAAGGAAGGTATCAGGAGTACTGGCATAGGGACATCCACCTACAGAGTTATATTACCAGACTCAATTTTTGATGACTGGCTGGTGGCATGATTTTCCCTTTTAGGGATGTATTCTTTGTGCATTAAGTGACATGATTGATGACTAGTAGAGATATGCACAGGGTGTGAGATAGTTCAGGTTATTTGGGTGTAACATCTACATTCAGTTTTCTTTGGCTTCAACTAGTTTTTGCTGGGAGAGAAAACCTCTGTTTTTCTTCTTAAACAAGCCTTTCTTTCTTAAACAAGTCTGCGTACCTTAAATGCACACCTCCCCTGGAGTCTTCATGTCCAATGCCCAGCCCACACCTCAACATTCCCTTTTGTTTGGACTTTTACATAAAGATTGTCAGGGGTTTCAGTATTTCTATAGCTAAGCCATTAAGCTAATATGTAAATTCACAAAAAAATTGGGATGAGTATATTATGGACACTGGATTGTCATCACAACAGCTTCCAGAGACAAACAGTAAGTAACTTACTTTCAAAATGGACAATGGTAAGATTTCCCACATCTCTCATTTAGTATACTTTGATATCTGTGCAGAAGTGCATAGATAGGAATTTGCATAAGATTATTCTGTGGCCTGCCTTGGAAACATTTGCCATGTGACAGTTCAGAAGTGCAGGAACACAGCAACTGAAAGCAATACAAATGAAATACTGGCTCCATTGAAGTCAATGGCAAAAGCCCAATCGATTTCAGCAGGGCCAGGATTTCCCCCAGATCTCCTGGTGGCAATCCGTTGGCCAGCAAGCTAGTATTTCCTTACATTTGGTATTGAGTGGGAGTGTTTTTTCCTGGCTATGCCCCTGCTCACTAGCAGCAATCTTTTATTCTCTGAGGTAAGAATTGGTCCCTTTATCACTGTGTAAACTGAAAGTAGCCTATACTTTGAATTCCTGTGGTATCTGAAGTTTGGTGTAACTCCCCTTGTTCTTCTCCACCAAACACACTCTCTAGTCACAAACCCTTCCTTAAAACCCACCTCTTCAATGAAACGCTTCTGCTAATTAAGTATCCACATCATCCCTTACTCAAACTATTGTAATGTTGGACTTGTCTAGCTTACATTAAGCTTTTTGGGGTAAGGCTTACTTCTTAAAGTGTGTGACAAGCATCACATACGTTTTGAGAAATATTTTATTTTTAATTATGAATTCACACAACTCACAGTCAACCCGTAGAACTCTTTGCCAGAGGATGTAGTGAAGGCCAAGACTATAACAGGGCTCAAAAAAGACCTAGATAAATTCATAGAAGATAGATCCATCAATGGCTATTAGCCAGGATGGGCAGGGATGGTGTTGCTAGTCTCTGTTTGCCAGAAGCTGGGAATGGGCGACAGGGGATGGATCAGTTGATGATTACCTGTTCTGTTCATTCTCTCTGGGGCACCTGGCATTGACCGCTGTCAGAAGACAGGATACTGGGGAATTTTTAGTCTGACCCAGTGTAGGTGTTCTTAAGTATGTAATTGTGATTGTGGAAAAACTGAAAATTCAGGCACCTGAAGATCAGCACTGCAGCAAAAGGCCCCATTCCTCACTCCAAGCTGAGGGTAAAACAAAGAGGGAAAACCTTAACACAAGCTCTATAACCTCTAACTTTCATTGTTGAATAGCCAGGCTTGGTGCATCCTTTTATAGGATGCAACCACTAAAAGACAGCATGACACCGCTGAGTAGGTAAAGTATTCCTTTCAGTAGAAGACAGTGGAACCTATGAAAGACAGTGATGCCAAGAGTTCAGTAGGACTCATAAAAGGATAACTTTTACTATTATAAAGTCAATAGTAGGCTTTCCATTGACTTCCACTGGCATTAGATCAGGCCCTTTGTGAGTGGTTTCTGGGCTTCCACAAGTAGAGAGCTGTTCTGAAATGAGCAGAGGCTTTGAACACTACAGCACCCACTCAAAGATGACTAAAAGAATGAGGGAGTGAGCCAGGCTGCTCTTTTGCTCTTCAGAAAGCAATTAGGACTGGTAGTCTTGATAAAGTGATTAAAGCAAATAGGAGACAGCTTAACAAAGAGCAAAATATGAGCCCAAACCTGCAACTTTTGTCACTGTGTTTTCTTTATTCAAGTGAGCAATCCCTTATCCAAGCTCTAGGTGTTACATTAACAGTAAACAATAAGACTGCAGAATAAATATCCTGTACACAGAGACTAGCCCTTACTCTCAAAGGGAACTCCATCTCAAAACGGAAATAGCCCCATTAGCCAACTTTCTGTAAATAATAGTCTCTATAGTAACAGTCCCATATCCTTACAGCTACCCATTCTGGAAAAAAACACTGGGAATAGAACAGCTTTTCAGGGTGCTGTGTAGATCAACAAATCTGGGCCCTGATGAGGGCTGGGAAATGGGGTGGGGGAGGAGAAACTTAACCATTTCAGGCTTTATACATTAAAAACATCTTAAATTAAACTCAAACTAATTTAGAAACCAGTGCAAACTATGGAGTGCTGGTATGAGCTGCTCTCTGTTTAGGTTTGGTTTAATAAGAGGATAGCCACATTCTGCACTAAGTTATACTTCTGAATGGCCTTATGGCATAAATCCAAGGACATGTTTTGGTGCTTAATCCTGAGTTGCCAAAGACAATCTGCATCTGAAAGAATTTCACCATTTCACCAAGCACAGAGAAAATGGTCAAAACTACCCATACATGGGTATTCAGCAGTAACCAAGGATCTAACACAACCAGGAGACTGAGATCCTGAATAGATGGCAGGCACGTTGCAAACTTCATCAGTCCTGCCAATCTGCAAGAGCTTCCCACAGTATTGCCTCGGTTGAGCCTTGGCCAGTTAGACTTATTCTAGTCCCTTGATCAGAGAGACATTGAAAAAAGGTCACACGATTACATCAGCTGGGTTAAAGAAGACAGATCTGGTATTATCAGCATACTCCTGGCACCAAAGCCTACAGCTCCTCATGTCTTCATATACACACTAAGCAGGAGGGGTTGACAAAGAGGAATCCTTGTGGTGCCTCACATGAGACAGCCCTCAGGACAGATGAACAATGATTTAGTACTATCCTCCTGGACCTTCTAGAAATAATGGAATCACTCAGAGTGACTGCACATACCCTTGCTAGGTAGGAATCACAGACGTGCCAACAACACTTCATTAAAAACATGGAATGAAAGCAGTTGAGAGAGTTAAAAAATAATCTCCAGGAGATCACAGACCAATGCAACTACCAAGTTTTTGTAGTATATATAGGCCTCAAACCACCCAGACTGGAATCAAGGGAATTTGAGGACTCCAAATATTGTTAGGGTTGTCTTGCCACAACCTTGTCAACAATCATTCGCCAAAAAAGGGAAGTTTGAACATCTCAAACATCAACCTGTTTCAATGTTAGGAGATGGTTTCTTGACCAGAGCTCTAGTAATTGTCTTAAGGAGAGGTTGTATATTCAATCCTTTCATAGTGTTGTGTCACTAACATCACTGAATAGTGGGCTCAGTGCTTCCCCTCTGACCTTCACAAACTAAGGAGGACATGGGTTCAGATCACAGTTTATAGCCGGAATCTGCATAATACCTCTTAAACATCAATGAAATACATTGGTTGAAACTTAAGTAGAGAAAACTGCATTTGTCCCCTGCAAATCTGTTGTACCATCAGAGGCAGACAACTGGGTCTACATGCAGGGCGTCTTCTCAGCAAGATTCATAACAGCAAAACAAAACAAAACAAAACCAGCTTCACAACTGAGTGGAGTCAGCCCTGATTAAGCAAGCAGTCTGCCATCCAGAATAGCTTTGCTATTAGCAACTTTGTGGGGAAACCTATAGGAACATCTATATACACACACTTTTGTGAAGAGGCACTAGTGGCTTGTTCCTTAAATGGATTTACCTGTCAGTTTTCCCTATTTCCAGTCAGAGAGTTAGTTATAAAGATCACAGAAGTCTGTCACCTCAAGGTCGGAAATAAGTAAAAGCACATGCAATAAGAGATAATCCATAGAAAAACTTGGTTTTGATTCCCATTACCTAGCTTTTCTTCTTTTCTATGGTCTTGATTCAGCAAGGCACTTGGGCACATGGTTAGGGGATTTCCTGAATCCAGTCTGATGACATAAACACTGCCAACAAACACCCCATGCAGAAGGAAGTAATTTCTCTAACTCCATTCATGCTAGCACTTGGAGAAGCATAGATTTTTCAGCAGGATTATTTTTGGCCAATGCAGTTTCAATCATTATCAACCTAAGTCTAGTGGGAAATTGACAGTTTTGTATGCTCATGATGAAAAGTGAGCTTTATGAGCAAGCAACCCTGAGCAGCTTATGTGCTAAAACTTACAAGAGCTTTTACATCTCAGTGATAAACGTGAAATGCAACAGTCAAAAAAAGACCTAAACATTTCCATTCAAAAAGCTTTTGAAACTAGCACGATTTCTTTCCCCTGAGTTACTGTTTGTAGTAGGCATGTTCTAAATGTAGGCCTATATTTTAAAAACTTGGATGCCTAAATTTGGGCACCTAAATCTACAATGAAAACTGTACTTGTTGAATATGAATATCAAGCTATTTGGCACCTATTTTAACATACTGGCCTCACATAATTCAACCTATATTCTTGCAAGTGTGAAAACAGCACCACCTAGTGGTCAGCAACAAACCTAACATCTATACGAACTACAGTCACAAAATCTCACGGGCTCACCATAGAACTCCCCTTTGGAACAAAAGTCATTTAACACCACTGATTTTGGCATGCCTGCACTTTATTTTTTCTCCTTTGGTTTGATGTCTACAGATTTAAGTGTTTTTAACATTGTTATTAACACTAGATCATGTTTTATCAGTTTAAATTAAAACATAATTGGCAGACTATCTCACCAGTAGTTTAGTCGTGCGTTGTCAAAAGCATCTAGTGCCTATTAGAGCAGTAATAAAATCTTAGTCAAGTCTTTAAAATACTTTTCCTGATGGAGAAAATAAGTGAATTTGGCTGTCATGAAAATAAAAGGGTAATTAATCTGACCTGAGCTAGGTACTATGCACTGATGCTATTTCTGATTCAAATCAGTGTAAGAAGGATAAGAATCAGGCCCCAAATTTCATGCATTATTTTTCTCTCATGCTAAGCTAGCATTCGCCATATTTCCCTGTGCAATGTGCTCTTCTGTACTGCTTGTCACCTGAAAGGCCCTGCCCATCTCCAGTCCAACTCTCAGTTCTGCCTCCTGCTATCCATGCTGCTCCTAAGAGATCTGCCTGAATAATCCTGTTGTATTTTTCATATTTACTTTTTTGTGTGCCTTCTTCCCTGTTACCTTTCCCCTCTGCTCGAAAAATTGAACAGGCTATATCTTCTCTTCCTTCAAATAGCTCCTTAAAGCACACTCCTCTTGGGATGCCTTTTAACAATAAAACAATACTAGAAACAACACAATGTCATTCAGCTTTGAGACTGCCCATCAAAATTAGTGATGCATTGTGCATGGTCTATTCTGAAGACAAATAACTTTTGTTTAAAAGTGATAGGCAATATCTTGAATGGGAAGCAAAGCAGTGGAAAGGTAGAAACTCTTGTTCAGACAGTTTACTCATGGGTAGCTGATACTGTTCAAAATTAACAATATTCCTTATAGCAAACTTATCCTGCTATATACCTTCCTGTGACAGTTTTGCATTTGCATCACTCACTGAGTTAACCTGTGCATGAGAAGAATTTAGAGACGGCATTTCATGATGGGAAAACTGTAGTTCAAATAGATAGGTGCCGTCTATTTAAATAATTCTGTAGTTTAAATAATAACAGGACATGAAACATGACTGAGAACCTCTCCTGTCATGACAATTAATTTGGCAAGTCTATCTAGTAACAGAGGTAGTAGAGCATCATAGAATTTATTAGAGGGAGGTTCTAATTTCAATAAAACCACCAATGCGACCCAGTGCTTAATTTGTAGTGAAAGAGGCGCCAGGGCTCAAGCAATTAGGTGCTTGGGCTCAAGCAATGTTTTTACTTTCATAACTGATGCAGCAAGCCCAGAGGTGCGGGAGCTATGAACTGCCAAGCCTTGAGGTGTCAGGGCTCAGCCCTGGCAAGCCCTGGCACAAATTAAGCACTGACACCACGACATTCTTATTGAATTTTGCATTCCCAACTGCCTTGGTATTCAGAGTTTCCTTCCATCTCTCTCTGCAAGAAATTCTGCCTATGTCAGGGATCCAAATGACACTTGTGCTGTTCATACTGCCTCTCTTGTCCATTACAATAGACTCAGTTAATCCAGTTAATTTAGTGATACAGGACGGAGTGCAGCATTTAGTTAGCATCCTGCATTTCAGCCTTCAAGCAGAACAAAGAAACTTCTGCCCCTTGATTAAAAATGGATCTGCTATAGGAGAAATGGAAGTTAAAAGTAGCATCTTTTTATAGGAAAGGAAGTTAAAGCCAAATATCTTAGATTTTATGTAAATATCTTTTTTATTAACAGGAACAAAAGACGTGAAAATTCACCAAAAAACATAAGCCAAATATAGCAGAATCTACTTACAAAAGTGACAGCAAGACCAACTTTGTGAGTTAGGCTTCTACATTATTTTGACAAGTGTAGTTTAATTTTAATTGTGTTTCATAATACTTGGGGGAGAGGGATAGCTCAGTGGTTTGAGCATTGGCCTACTAAACCACAGGTTGTGAGTTCAATCCTTGAGGGGGCCACTTAGGGATCTGGAGTAAAATCAGTACTTGGTCCTGCTAGTGAAGGCAGGGGGCTGGCCTCATCTCAATGACCTTTCAGGGTCCCTTCCAGTTCTATCAGATAGGTATATCTCCTTATATTATTAAGTACACTAGTAACTGTAATGTAAAAGTAATGATCTGAAAATTGACATGTTTGCTAAATAGTAAGCAGAGAAGGACACTTATTTTTATGAGAATGATTGGATATGTGGATTAGCAAAACAAGGTTTTGCCATACAGTGAAATTATCTGGCAGATGCGCTGTTCACAGAATCAGAACATAGAGCAGAAAAAAAAAAAAAACCCAAACAAACAAACCCCAATTGCTATTAGGCATCTGCTGCACACTCTGCAAATGCAGAGTTGTCCTCTAAAGTATTTCTTTATGTGGCTAGGCAGGAGGCCTGTTGATGATTTATTCATATCTCCTGGTCATTTACCACAGTGTTTCCTATCACTGTGACCCGTGTACACCTATTTGTCACATCTCGTCCTTATTTAGATTGAAGCTCTTTGGGGCAGAGACTTTCTTATTTTACTCAGTACTCAGCACAATGGGTGTCCCACTCTTCTGACTGCTATCATCATAATAACATAATTTTGCAGTGTCTTGCCCATATCTTGGGGGTTTCGAGTGACCAGATAGCCGAGAGTACTAGCTAAAGGACTTTCTCAAAATTGTTTTCCTGTACAGTACATATAGACACAGTAATTTTGTTGTGGATAGTTAGTCATGTCTGAGCTGGTGAATTCAATAACTAAATCCAAAACCAAAACCAAAATTAAACCACATGGATATTTGCACTGTCATTGTAGCCCTGTCAGCCCCAGGATATCAGAAAGACAAGGTGGGCAGTAGCGGCGCCAGCTTTGCCGGTGCCCTAGGCGGCAGAAGGTCCCGCCCCCAAAATCCCGCCCCCAACAGCGGCGGCGGAAGGTCCCGCCCCCAAATTTGTACGGGCGGCCGCGGCGCCAGCGCCCCCAAAATAGCAGTGCCCGAGGCGACCGCCTAGGTCGCCTAATGGGTTTCGCCGGCCCTGAAGGTGGGTGAGATAATATCTTTTATTGAACCAACTTCTGCTGGTGAAAGAGACGAGCTTTGATTTTTGTGGCCGTATTCACTACTATAAATGTCTCTTCTACTGTCTGATGACTTGATAACATTTCCTGCAGGGATATTTTGTTATCCTAAATTCACTTACCTTTTTAATTGGACATTTTGCTTTTTCCAGCATATCTTACAGTATTACAGTATATCTTTGTAGTCCAGACCATGTGGACAGAGTTGACTGTTGCAAAACCAACATTTAGCCACCACAATTACTTCACATTGACATACTGCAGTTATTCCTCACTTTAAGCATATGGAGAATGTGCAGTAACTCAGATACCACATGTGGTAACTGTTGGCAAATACTGACCTTTCAAATGGCAGCTGCTGAATCCTGTAGCACACTAGGCCTAAGTTTTCTGCTTGTGCCCCTCCTTTCAATTCTAGACTCCACAGAGAATAGTATTACTTGATTATTCATTCCAGAATGTGTTTTAATTTGAGAGGGTCTTGAGTTACTGAATTCGAGTCTGGAGTCAGGAAAGACAGACTCCTGCAGCTGATGGGTGATTTTTGCAAGAATTGGGTTAAGGAGTAATTAGTCAATCATTTTGCAACTGCAGAATCAAAATAAGTACAGGATAGGCTTACAAGTACAGTGCGTACATTGCTACATGGTGCAACTTTTAACAGAACCCCAAAGTTTTCTAGTCACAGAGGTCTAAAACTAAGGATCATATTTCTTGGAATTCATTCTGCTTCCCCTACTCCCTTTGCAATCAGAAAGAAAAGTTAAGGTTATTGAGTTCACTTAAACATTTATACCCGGCCGTTCTTATGTATGTTATTCACAGGGTTAGCTATACCCCTAAGTTATTTCTGACCATTGTTTTAAGGACCTAGATGTCAAGAAGATGTTAATGAGAGTGTCATTTTTCCATTTTAAGGGAGTTTACTTTAGATAATTTTATTTGAAATTGACATATCTCACCATCATCTAAGCACTGACTGCTACCACCCATGCAGATAGGATTATTACTAAAGAGGGGTTATGTTCAGAAGAGTGTCTCAATTTTTATGTTCCATATTTACTCCATATGGAATCTGCTTTGTGTACTGGTCAAAAGGAAGCTGTAATTGCCAGCACTGCAAGCTCAACCTGCTGATTGGAAAGCAGCTTGATTTCGTTTGGTACATCACCCTAACCTATTGGCCATACTCAAGATGCTGGGGGTGTTGACGTTGCAGGCAGAAGAAAATGGAGCTTATTCTTCCACAGAGAGACTGCTTGTAAACAGTAGAGTGCAGGGCCGGCTCCAGGCACCAGCCCAGCAAGCAGGTGCTTGGGGCGACCCCTGGAAGGGGGCGGCACCTCCGGCTCTTCGGCGGCAATTCGGCGGCGGGTCCCTCAGTCCGTGTCGGAGGGAAGGACCTACAGCCAAATTGCCACCGAAAAATGAAGCGGCGGCGTAAGAGCTCCCGATCGCGATCGCGGCTTTTTTTTTTTTTTTTTTTTCTTGTGGCGGCAAAAACTATAGAGCCGGCCCTGGTAGAGTGAACAGGTACAATCTAATGACACATTTCTGTAATTGACTTAACAAGGTGCCATTTTTATGATCCCTTTTTGTGTCTTATGCACACAGCGTAACTAAGTGATTTAGCAAGCAAAATTATGATTAGACACAGCTTTCCTGGATTCTAGCACAAAGCCATTTCCACTGGTTTTAACTATTTTCTACTGATGGAGAAACACACATAATGGTAGTTGGTGAAATATGATGTTTCATCACCAACATCCTAGGAAGATAGCCTTTTTTGAAACTGGCTTTGGACAAATAAATTTACCAACAATAGCCTCTCTGTTTACATGCACCATTAAGACCGTATGACACAGTAACTCGGTGTTAGGAACTGCACTAATTACTGGCCAGCCAAGGAGCACATAATATTGAACATAGGTGGCCCTCTTCCTCCCCACCACACTTTGGGCCAAATCTTGCTTGCCTTATTCACTGAAGTCAACAGGGTGCCTCATGTCAGTAAAGCAATCAGGATTCAGCCCTTACTTATTATTTTGTTAGTTTCTCAACAACTATTTGGTTTTTTTAAAGGTGACATTTTTATTGGGGGAGGAGGTTTCCTATCTGATTATGATAATTTTTAAATAAAAGAGCTTGGACTAAGTCATTGATACTATACCTTTTAGGATATTTGACAGAATGTGTTACTAGCTAGTTCATGAAGGCATTTCTATACCCTTTCTCTGTCTACAGTAGGCAAAAAGTCACATTTGATCAGGGAAAGAAATTCTGAGAGCTTCACCTTGTTTTTGTTGCTAAGGAAACCACTTCCTTGGCATCAGTGCATTCATCAGGTCTGTCTTACTTTCCACCCAGCTTTAACAGAGGCAGCATTGTGGAGTGGCATTGGGAAAAAAAGCAGAGATAAACAAGGGGAAAAAGATCAACAAAAGTAACTGAAAGTTAATACAAGGATATCTGCTTGTTAAATTGAATTAACTCTTGTTTCTGTGAGAGCAGACTAGAGAGCTGTGTGTATGGGTGAGGATTTAAGGCTCCAACCAGACTAAGGCTAAGTGCCAAAGAAGAATATCAGAAAGGTCAACCCCGCCCCCAGCATACACCACACACAAAATCCTGGAGGAGGAAGGTAGAACTATGTGATCAGTAGACAAAATCTGAAGACAAATGTTGGATTTCCACACTTCTACTATACTTAAATAACATTACTCCACTCCTCCCGACCACAGAATTTGCACAGTGCCATATCAGATGGGGTGTTCCATGAGAATTTGGTAATTATGTGTACTCAGCACTGTAAATGCACTTTTTTGTTGGGGTTTTAGCAAGGGTAACTCAGTTCTTATTCCATGTTTGCACTGTCTCAGAAATCTAAATGCTGACACCAAGGAGATCAGTGGTACTGGTAACTGCTGTTGCTGGCTGCCTATACAATGCCTCAGCTCTTTCCTTTGCCAACTTTATCCCTCACAAATAACTTAGATTTCTCTAAAAATGAAGTGAACAACCAATAGGATACTCCAAACACCACATTTGGAAAAAAGCTGGGTGACAGATGCAAACTTGTCAAGCAAGCTATACTACTAAAACCAATGGAAAACATGAGCAGCAGCCTGGCTAGATCGGGGGCAAAGAGAAGTGATGGGATACAACCCCTTTTCCTAGTAAGTTGCTTGTATGAATCCACTCCAGGGCAATAGTGACCAAAAATCATTATCATCCTATTGTTTCCCAATGGCCTACGATGTGTTACATGGGTCAATGGTCTCAGTACCATTCCTAGAGGAAGTGTCAAAATCAGATAGGCTACCACCACATTTGGCACTTCTTGCCATTCCTACTGGAATTCTTAGAAAGGTCAAGGACTGAATGAGAATGGAGAAGGAATTGTAAATTCACCACTGAAGGCAGCCCCTCAAAATCTAGGTTGAGACATATATGATGTGCTGAATTACTGCGGCATGCACTATACCTGTTCTGTGAAGATAGAAGATTCTGAATTGTGCTTTCACTACAGTATCTTTCAGGCACAATAGCAATTTCAGATTAAAAATATAGAAAATATTGCTTTACTTGTGTGTTCTGCCAGCACGGGGAGAAGAGAATAGATTCTGAGCATCAGTTTCTATTAATACTTAGTAGGAAATACCTTTCACTTAGCTTCCCATATTTCCATGCTTCATCACAGTGTCATTTATCCGGCATGATTCCTGAGCAAGTGCACTTCAAGAGTGTCTCTTTCTGCCTCCGCCTGTACAGGGTAGACAGGCAAGCCTCATGTTGGGAGAGCAATCGATTTGCAGAGTCTTCGCTTTGCTGTTTTTATATCATTTAATCCATAGTCAATTGTACTGATGATCTCCAATTCCTACAACATTGTCCTCTTCATTTTCAAGGTCAAGCACGTAGCAACCTGATCCCTAAAGCTTTTTACTTGATAAAACTATCGTATCATGACATGTACCCAAATATTTCGGAACAGCTTCAACATTCAATGAAAACATGTTGAAAGTCTTCTTAAGTAGGTCTTCAGAATGGAGGTCTGAATAATTTAAGCATCTTTGTTTTTATGCAGAGTGTTGTGCCTTCTTGTCGAAGACTCTCAAAGCATATTGAAAACTCGATGTATTAAATATTAATAGTTCATAAAATGGGGCTAACAAGTGACTTGCTCAAGATCTTACACAGGTCCTTGATTCCTGATTTCTCTACTCAGTTATACCACTATACCTGGGTGCATACATACAGTATATTCAAAATATTTTGATTATTTTATAGACACAGGAGATGCATAAGGCTCCAAGGGATTAATGTATTATACTACCATTATTGGACACCAAAGCAATCACTTTATTAGCTGACTTTGACATGTGGCTTATCGGCAATAGGCCAATTTCATGTCTAGTGTAACTCCACTGAACTCAGTGGTTTAATTTGTTCTCACTGAAGGAGAACACATTGAGCCTCTGGAGACAACCATAATTCTCCTTTCAAGATGTAACCTGAAAGGAGGACAGCAATAGAAACATCACCTACACTCTAGAGCACCAATGACCTTACTGACACAAAGAAGTATAATTTGCACCCTTTCACAAGCCAGGAAGAGTCTGTCCTGAACTGATAAATTCTATGGGATCCTATTGAAGTTAATCCCACTGAGAAATGTTTAGTAAGGCTGGGTACATAGATTGGATAAAATATGAACAGACCTTCAAAACCCAAACCCAAAGTGAACCATTTTCGATAGCTCAGAGTGCCCCTACTTCTTTGTTATCTTCAACGTTCATAACCGTCTGTACTTTCTCTACCAAAACAGGTAATGCCAATATATCATGAGAAGTGCTGTTCTTACAATATTCCTTGCTCAACAATAAATTGAAAAACTGAGATTGCATGAAGACTTAGTGTTCTTGTGAGATTGAGTCCATTTTTTTGTACTCAAGATATTCAAATAGGGATTGCAAAGACAAGGTGAGGAGGCTTATCCGAATGGATCAGAACAGAGATCCAAATAACAGATTTGCCCATCACCAGTTTGTAGCCACTGCAGTCTGCTGGCTGAGAATAATGTTTCAGCCTTAGTTCAACTCCAAATTTAACTCACTATTTGTTACAAATACTGTTAATTTTTAGTCATGGGTCTTATTTTTGACAGGAGATGCTTTTCTTAGATAAGCAAGGAGACCCACTGATCTATGCAGTGCGGGAGTATCATATTAGTTGATTTAACAAGCACAAGATGGATACAGACTAAGTGATTTCAGCTAGATACTCTTAGTTTTAAAGAAAGAGAAAATTGAAAGAAACAACCAAGACAGCATGAAATAAGCTTGATTGTTATTTAAAGTCCTCATAATGTCAGAATACAAAGTGTACAAAACACATGCAGTGAGGGAAAAATCTCCCTTCTTTTTGATGGAAATTACATTCTGTGGGTGAATGTTTACCATTGTTTACTGTGTTTACTGTGTAATTAGGCAGCACGGAGCCCTTATTGACCAGTATACAGATGATCAATTTTACCTTCTTTTGGAGAAGCATTAGAACTTATATATAATATCACATGAAATAATACATATTAAGGAAACCTAATCTCATTGTTGCTTGAATTTGTAGCCTGAATTTGTAGTGCTTTATTGTCTTTGTGTTAACCAGTGGGCTCTGATTCAATAGAAAAAAAATCTTGACTTTTTGTTTTGAGGATTTTTTATTTAAATGCAAATTAAAAGCAAAGTTAACTTACTAGAGCCTGAGGTCTGTGTCTTGCAAATGAATTATGTTTTATAGTTCGGGGTATGTTTTCAATAACTAGAACCATTTTCCATCTCATATTTAATCAAATTAAAAAAAAATTGACTAAAAACCAAATATCTGAGAGAAACTTAAGACATGATTCAGCAAAAAAAGCATCCAGTTTCTATGCAAACAGGACATCCATGAAAGATCATACAAGCTGATCTTCTAAGAGCTTCTTCAGTCATACCCTGATTCTAATCTCACTTAAATATATTTAATTCTCATTGATTTATGTAGGCAGTACACCCATGTAACCCAATAAAAGAGAGCCAGTCCAATGTTCTAGGCAACTGAGAATTTTGGAAGTATGAACATTTACAAATGGAACCATCAATGACTCCAGGATCAAATCGAAGAATGCCCCCAGCAACATAAGAATGACAAAAATCCCCAGTCCCACACCACTACTACCCATCACCCATCTCCTCACAGGCAAGGGAGGAAAGATGAGCCTTGAAGTGAGCCCTGAAGGTTAATGAACAGGCTGCTTTGAACCAAAGGGAAGTTTTATATGCTCTTCCTGCTAAAGGACAATATGTTGTATTTTAGTTAGGCAGGCCCAATGTTTTCCTGAGGAAAAGATGTTCTCCAAGGGATTCATCACATTTAAGGGCTACCCTAAAAAAAAAAAAAGCAGGAGAGTGTAAGAGAAAA
Organism: Platysternon megacephalum; assembly: GCA_003942145.1. Classification (NCBI taxonomy): domain Eukaryota; kingdom Metazoa; phylum Chordata; order Testudines; family Platysternidae; genus Platysternon; species Platysternon megacephalum. The sequence continues at coordinate 11,185,966 of QXTE01000034.1, forward strand.
CAAAGAGGGACTATTTTATCTCACACTTTCCCAATAGTTGCTTTTCCTGTTACGCCTCCTTTCACTCTCTTGATCTGCACGTTATGCTCAGTTTGCTCATCAGCTGAATGATGCAAGACGTATCCCCAGGTTTTGACCAACTTCTTCCTGATGTGTCCCTTTCAATCACGCTTACATTTGGCCCTTCGTTTACAACAGTCTCCTTGCTCAGGCATCTGCTATGAAGCAACCAGGGGCTAAATTCTGCACCTGTGCAACCCCATTGAGCCAAATTTACATCACTATTTTTGTTTTGCATATGAAGATTTGTATGAAAAGAGAAGGAAGACAGCCCTTTCCTTGCTCCAGGAAATCATCCAGTTAGCCAGCTTTTACTTAGAAATGTACAGAGCTAAACACTGGAGCTTCGAGCCTGATATGTGGTGCTATTACTGGAAAAGGTAGGAAAATAGGCTTTTCTAAATGAAAACTAAAGCTAATTTGATAGATTAAGAATGATTTGAATGAGAGATAAACATCTTTATTAGTACCATTCATGGGTTACAATAACTCAGAATATGAATTTAGAAATAAGAGGCATTGAGTGTTAAGAAAATCCAATGTCTTCCACATCTCTGCAACACTGACAATTAAGGTAAGTGTTTTTCATCAAGTCTGCTGTTTACTAGCAATCAGCCTACATTCCTGGTCTCTGGGGTAGTTATTAATGCCAGCGCATTGTGCATTCATCACATAACAGAAAATGAAGCAATTATCTTCATAATACAATTTTTGTGTGAAAATTAAAATGTGAGAGGCAGTCATATATTCATCCTTACCTGTCACATGAGAATGGGACTTGACTTATCAAGAAGCAAAAGTCTTGCTACAGAATCCATTCTGTGCTGTCACACAAAAACAGTATCCCAAAAAGGTTCTGGTAATCTCTTTCATGGCACCAACCTCCAAGAAGCAGAGGGAGTTTTAAGAGGCATAAATTAAAGATTTCCTTGCCCATAGATGGATTTGCTGAGAGGATTTTTTGCTTCAGCTCTGGCACGTATTCTGTATTCTAAAGCCTTTCAATAAGCTCTGAAAGTCTGCATTAGATGTAGGCAGTGACAAGTATCTCATTTTGTGGGAGCAGACTTTAACTTAAAAAAAAAAAGATTCAGGGAAGCCTGAGATAAATAAAAGTTTAAATTCTTACTGTTAAAGCTCTTTTACTAAAACTTTCTCTGCAGTCTTCATGAGGAGAATTGTAAAGCATTCCAGAGTCTCTGTGAAAATATCACCCTCTCCAATACATACCACTTCCACAGTACTTTCAAACCAAATGTATGGCTGTTTGTTCTGGTAAATATATGATACTAAAAAAATTGCTGCTATGTGTGGTGTATGAATATATTAAGAAATTAAGATGCCTAGGTTACAGAGACTGGTTAGGAAAATTGCTGCATTTGTAGAGCAGATCATGGATAGAGCCACCTTGATATATCAGGAAAAAGAATATAGTAGGAAAAAAGTAAGTTTGACTAAGTGCTGTTCCCTTTTTATAATTTCATTCATTGAATCAGAAAGAAGAAAAATATATAGTATGGCTTTAGTGACCAAACACACACCATGATTATTAGATTTGAATAAATTGTTAACTATCAGTTTACAAATAACCCATAGACTACACAGTATTCATAAGCTGGTCACACAATTATGAATAATGACTAAATTTGTGAAAATCAGAGTCTATTTGGAAATAGTTTGTGAACAAGAAAAAGAACAAAGAAAAGTTTTCCCAGAACTAGTTATAGGGTGAAGCCAGTGGGAGCTTTGCCATTTTCTGGGGATTCAGGATTTCCACCCATGGATATTCCACTCCCCCGTTCTCAGCTTATTTCCTGGATAAGCAGGGGGAAGGAATTGATCTCTACAGAGGTAACATATATTACTTGTGATGTTAAAGCAGAATCTTTAGTACATCTTAGACAGACTTTGCCACTGTAACATGTGGAAACAAACTTAATGCCAGGCCACGTTATTCCAAACCATTAATAGGAACTTGCATGTAGTTAGCACAATGAACTTAATTGTTCACAAATCGGTACCTAGGTCCATAAATGCCCAATTGTCCTACCTAAAAGCCAATGTGAGCATCTATATGGTGTATTTGGCCATCCTACTGAAGATCTATATACTTGACAATTAGGTCCATTATCTTGCACAAGGGATTTCCAGTAATGACAGCAGGGTGATTCAGAAGCATATGAATTTGAAATATTTGTTACATGTTTCTACCTGTTCTTTAGGTCTGCCTTAATAGGTGCAGCATGAGCCCACTTGTTTCAATCCGCACATTTTGTATTATGCTTTGCATGAGTTAATAACAATATTTACTGAGGTAAATATTAACTTCAAACAAAGTAAGAAAACACAGCACAGTACCTTTTCTATACACCTTGCTTACAGGATTACCTTTGATACAATCACTGCATCCAAGTCTCCCACTCCATGTTTTTTATTGTAAGTGCAAAACTGCTCTTCCTCCATACTATTCACCAGCTTCTATATCGGTGTATCTTCTTTAAGAATGGTCTTAAAGTGGTGCATTTTATTTTAGGACTATCAATTCCGATTTGTTTTGAGCTGTGGGAGGCCCTACCAAATGGTGCCTCCATGCCGAGATATTAAAGGAGGGCAAAAAGCATGGTGTACTTTATGCAAACACTATTCTCATCTAAGAAAAGCTTAGGATAGCACTAGCTTCTGATACTTCTAAGGGGAGACTTCCCTTTAACTTACACATTACAGGCTGTGATTCCGGACTATGAGAGCTTCAATTAGATATTGCAAACATGTCAAGCACAGAGTGAGTATGGTCACTGCGGGGGCTCTGCTGAACTGAGTGTGTGGCTGCCAGTTGGCAAAAATGGCTAATCAAGAAGTGGAAATTAGCACCATTATGTTACCACAGAAAGGGGAAAAAAAGCCAAGTGAAGTTGGCTTCAAAATGAAGTGTTCCATGCAGCTCCTAGTGATTTGATTACGAGAAGCTTCACTATAGATCACCTGACTGCCTGTATGCCGCAAAGATCCCCCTTGTACCAGTTTGTATCTTAGCTGCCACGTGATCTGAAGCCACACAACTGAAACTAGCAACAGGAATGGAGGGGAGGTTGTTAGACAAACTCAGGAGTCAGAATCTCACTCACACTCTGGCCACTTTGTATTAGGTAAGCGGGTCAGGGCAGTGTAAAGGGGCTGTAAAAATCTTTGATCTTTCTGGGAGATAATTTCCCCCCAATACAGGAAGTGGAGAAGACAGCTGCAGGCTGTTCTCCAAGGACCTCCACACAAGTCCCAGCATAAGGGACATGTGAGGTGTGGGGCCACAGCAGGTAACACTGCAGAGATTCTGGCTGCCCATAGAAAGCCAGGCACATGCTGCTGCAATGTAGCCCTGGGGACCCCTCTAAGTTATACTACAAGCCACTTTAGCCCCTCCCCCAAAACCCAGAAGCAGGACGTGCAAAGATGGTTGAAAGCCACCTGTTGCCCTTCACCTTCCCCTGGTCTCAGAATTCTTTGCTGTGCCTGTTAGACAGCACAAAATCTCATGCCATAGAGGTAAAGACGTATATGTGACTGGAATTTGGTATGGTATAAAAACTGAATCAACACGAGTGTACTGAAACGGGACTAAATGTAACTTCTAGGGATACTTTATCTATGTATAACGAAAAAACACAGAGCCACCACAAAGATACTATAAGCCTGCCTGAAACAGAAAAATGTGTTTGGCAACTTCTTTGTTTGTTTGTTTTTAATATTGTATTGAAGTGGCTATGTACCCGTAAAGCAATAATTATGGAGACAGGAAGTTATCGTGTCCTTGCTCCATTGAGCTAATGCACACGTTAGTAAATTCTACTGGAGGGAACACACTGAGGTCACAGCCTCACCACAACTACAGGGAGCCCAAAATCGAAGAAAGAGGATGAAGAAAATGAGGCAAAGAAAAGCAGCTGCTGTTGAAAATGTTGTGCGGTAACCACATGACTGAGCCATAAAACACACTACACGAAGGGAGAACAGGTCTGAGCATAATGAAGTCTTAGAGTGAATGGCCCTTTCACAACTGGGTGGTCCCTCTGGGATAAGAAGTTAGTAATCTAAACTATACCTTACTATTAAAATGGCTCATGCTTAAAATAAGTTGTAGTCTTAGTCATTAATTAAATCATAAGACCACTAAATAAACTAACTGACAGCTTTGTCAAATAGGGATTTAATTATAAAGCTTTAATCTTGGCAATGCCACTTGAAAAGAAACTTTAAACTGTGACCATAAGTGTATAGACTCAATAAAACTCAGCCTTTCCACTTATTAATAACACTTCCCTTACTTAAGGGGTTTCCTTTTCTTAAGCTGTTTGCACATTTGATCCATTATCCATTTTGTATGTACTTAAGAGAAATATGCACTCCCCAGGGCCTGATCCAAAGCCCTATCGAAGTCAATCTGAGTTTTTCCATTAATTTCAGTGGGATTTGGATCAGGCTCTAAATAAAGTTGTGCAATATCACTTGTTTTCTAATGGGGGGAAATAAAGAACAGTAGGGTGAATGCTTTTCAGGGAACAACACTGTATGTATGCTTGATCACAAAGTCTTCATATACATCTAAAAAGTATGCTTGTTTGTGGAATGGAGGAAACAGCGAGATGTAGAATGCCTCCAAGTATTCCCCCTTTATCTTTGCTTCCTGACTCTTTTCTTTTAATTTGCTCTTCTCTTAGATTTATATTTCAAACCTTATTTTGTATACAGTATGTAGTGGTGGATAAACCACCTTCCGTCATGTGGAGTGAGACAGAATCTTTAATAGAAGCTGATAGCTTGATATTCTAAATGTTGTTTTGATCTTTTTAATGCCATTCTAATTTATTATTTTCAGCTACAAACAAGAAGAGTTGTTCAAAAGGCGATTAAACAGGAGTCTGACCATGTTTTGCTCTAAAGACGTTCCACTGGATGTAAAAAGAGTTGACGATGCTGAACTTTTTATTCCACATATTTATTGTTGAGTGTAACCAGCCTACAGGCTGGAAATCATGATAAGACTACATAGGTGTTTATCCAAATTCTCTGAAAGGCTCTATAGCTATATCTTGGCTGAGCATTTCTTGATTTAGTTAGCAGGACAATTTTCAAAACAGAATGGAGATTCTTCTTCAGCTCAATTGGTGGGGATATTCTAATTTTAGAGGTCCCTATTCAATCCTTAGATATGGCCTCAGAATGCAAATTCAAACCAGGTATGCTATGGAAATTTTGTTCACACCCCTACTTCATACCTTCTAGAAGCGCTATTCTAGAACCATCATTGTGTACCAGGTACACCCAGCTGCGCCACATACTCAGTAATCTTTAATGATAATTCCCCATCAATATAAACTGGGGATGTCCACAACTTCTTTTCTTACAGGACATTCTTTGCAACCAGAGCATTTTACTTGCCATAAACCACAAAGCTCCATGATTCTGGCAAAGAACCTGGTAATATCACAGGTAGAGCTCTGTGAATAAGTGAGGTTTTTGGCAGTGGCCAACCTGAAAAAAAAAATCCGAAAAAGGTTGTTTAAGGTCAAACCAAAGGGAAGATTTTTTTTGTTTTCTCAATAAAAAAATGGTTTTGGTCAACACCAAATGAAATGTGTTTTTTTGGAGTGGATAACTCTATTTAAAATTTAAGTGTGGGCAAGTTTCAAAATGAAATAAAAATGTTTTGTTTTAAAAGTATCAAAAATGAAACATTTTGCTTCTTTCCCCCAAAATGAAAAAAGAAATTGACTGAAATTATAAGCCAAATTGAACATGAATTTACTCAATTTCAGTCAACCCAAAATTATATTTTTCAATGAATACAATATTTGTCCAAAAAAAATCTCACCCAACTGTAGTCACAGGTTTCATTGTAGAAGAGGACAGAGCTAACGCGACAAATCTCAACATTGTCTTAGGCCTGGTCCACACTAGGGGCAGGGATCGAACTAAGATACGCGACTTCAGCTACGCGAATAGCGTAGCTGAAGTCGAAGTATCTTAGTTCGAATTTGGCGCGCTTACCTCGCGTCCGCGCGGCGCGCCATCGACGTTCGCGGCTCCTACTTCGAACTCCGGTACTCCGCTCGCTCTGCAGGAGTACCAGAGTTCGAACTAGCGCGTTCGGGGATCGATTTATCGCGTCCAGACAAGACGCGATAATTCGATCCCCGATAGTTCGATGGCTACCCGCCGATTTCGGCGGGTAGTGTAGACGTACCCNAGAATGAGATAAGGACTGGGCACTGGGGCTTTTGCCCTCTCTGGTACATTTGGACAAGAAGAGACTGCCACAGAAGCAGTCAGGGTGTGGGGTAGGGCATGGCTGCACACCTTGAATATGGTCATTCATATGGATAATAAGAATATCCTGAGTTATTATTGCTATTTCTAATTTTTTTTGAAACCTCATGTTTCAGGGCTTAAACCTATAGCTGTTAGAGCTCAGGATGAGATCTACTATGAATAGCAGATCAACCCACATTTGCCTACTGAAGAGTTCTTACATCTTGCTCTGAAGCATCTGGTGTTGGCCACAGTCAGAGACAGGATACTGGACTAGATGGACCTCTGGTCTGATCCAGTCTGGCAATTTGTATAATACTGGGATACTGAAGCCTAGTTCATTCTTATGGGGGGAAAAAACATGAGAAATTGGCTATTGGTATCTGCAAAGACAGATGCTGCTTCAGAAGATAGGCCATAAAGCCCTGCAGACAAACATACTGGAGGGCTGGAGGAAAAGAAAAGGCCAAGAAACCTGAATGGGAAAGAGGGCCCCCCAATGGAACCTGTCTACCTTACAGAGACAGAAGGCTAGGTTCTAAATGAGGGTAAATATATGTGTGTGTGCCAGCAGGGGGAGCTAGCCAGTGACCCAAGGTGAAACGAACCCAAGAGGCTTCTCCACTTCCAAGTCATGGAATCAAGATCAGGGCTCCATTGTGTTAGGTGTTATTGAGACACAGAGCTGCTTAAGAAATATCTGAAAGAAACTTCTTAAATTAAATTTTGGAAAAGTGATTTAAGGATCTTCAAACAACTGTAGACAGTTCCGCACATTCACATATTTGTGTGATATATGAAACAAAAGTGATATATGAACAAACTTCTGCAATACCTTTCCCCACACTGACAGACTGGTTTACACAAACAGGAAAAAACCCACAGACTCTTTGAAATTCTAAAGGATGGAGATCTGAAAAGTACTTTGATTTTTCCCCTCCTTTCTTTGAAGTTTTTGGCAATGACTGGGTGGCCAACTCAGACTGATGCATGACGACCTTGACCTGACTCTGAGGCTCTAGATAGACATCTTTTTTCTGCAGCCCTTTGGCATAGCTTTATGAAAAGTTATGCTCTTCAGTATTTAATTTATCATCCACAGTTAGATATCTAGGAAACCCCTTGCAGAACCTTTCTACTTGAGATCTACAGATTTCCTCTGCAATGAGTCACTTCCTAAGCAAGTCTGAATTTTGCTGATATTGAAGCTGGCTTTAGCATGTTAAAACAGTTGAAGTGCCTTGCCTGGAGTATCATAGTTGTAAAAGTAATCACATCATGTTTGTTGAAATATTTATTAACTGCCTACTGATAATGACTGGGCTGGAGGCATGATAGAGATTCAATATCAAAATATCTTGCTTGTTTAACCCCTGATCTTGCAACTGGTGGTGCATGGGAACCCCTCTGCTTGTTCACAGATCTTCATTGACATCAGTGGGACTCTGCAACGGTGCAGGAACCCCTTGCAGTCATTTGTGGGACTGGAATCTTATATATTGAGAAAAAGAAAATGTAAAGCCTAACTATGTGAGTAGTCTTGTTGATTTCAATGAACTATTCATGTGCTGAAAGCTAGACATATGCTTAAGTACCTTGAGGAAGCAGGCCTTAGTTTGTAAGTTCTTTGGGTCTTTTATGACAGGTTTGTACAGTTCCTAACCCCCAGGGGGTCACTATCTTTATCAGAGGTCTATGAACTGCTGTAATATAAGTGATTGATTTTTGTTCCTCCTGCTCCTATGCTAAAATCTCCTTTCTTCCCTTTCCAACATTCAGACCCACAAAGAGCTTTCAAGAGGGCCGTGCAAGATTTTTCACATGCTAATATGTATTCACCCATGTATTCATGACACTTTCTGCAAAACATCCTTGTGTACAAAATTTCATTCATATGTATGTTCCTGAAAGGCAAATAAAATGAGTCTGAAATACCATTGAAGCAAATGCACATTGATTAATTCAATGAATATTTGAGAATATTTTTAATAATATATGCCTGGCTTTAATCAGCATAAGTCCTCTTTGTAGAGTTATATTTAGAAGAAAACTAAAATAAAAGTTTTTCAACCATGTATTACTTTTAGTGACCTGCAGGAGAAGTTTGGTACAACAGTGGAGGCAACCTTTATGGATCACTGCATATGAATTCAATTTAATTGGTTTTATAAACAGATGACATTTACAGTGACATATGTGGATATTAATTCTATATAACTTCTTATTAGACAAAGATTGGTTTGAAAAGACTGGCAGAGTTTCCTTTCATACCATGGCAATGAAATTAGTTGTCAGGTACCCACTGTTTTGGGGTTATTTAAAGATATTTTAAACAAGATTTGAGCTTCCCTTTCCTTTAGACATATTTGGGGTTGAATTTTAGTGCACATTAAAAGCAAAGTTCCACTAATAGATACAAGCTTTTCAACAATATTTCCAGCTCTCCTCAGCCTTGACTCATGCCAGCAACCTGTTCCAATATTAGGCTTCTGATGTGTAGACTCCCAGATGTCCCAAACAGCTCATGCCGTTAACAAACATTTTGAAAATCAGTCATTAATATGAAATACATTAGTACTCTACTTTTTCTGTATCTTGTCTAAAGCCCGCTGAAGTAAATGGAAATATTCCCATTCATTCCAAAGGACTTTGGATCAGGCGTTCAATGAGGGTGTCATAGCAAGTTTTCCTTGTATTTTTAGTATTGAATACAGGGTTTTTGAAGCAGGGCAAACCATTCTGCCTTTTTTAGGCAAACAAAGCTCTGACACTTTTAGCATCTTTCTCTTAGAAGCTGTTAAAGCTTTAGATATCCAATTTAGAGCAAACAGAAATGGCAGTCTGGATCCACAAGGCCAGAAATTGGTCAGCCAAGAGATGAGAATTCAGCAGAGATTTTGCCCTTACAAATATTTAACCCATTTTTAATGTTAGGTCTTTAGAGTAGAGTAAAAGGAAAAATCAATTGTTAGGTTGTCTCTGCAATTAAAGTTTTCTGCATTTTTTATCTATTGTTAAGTCTGCTTTATAACACTTTCTGAAGTCCAGCAATACCAACTAAATACACTGGTCTACAATTTTTGAGAAGTCGTCTGCTTCAGAGATAAAATGTAATATTTATTATGTATTTTGATGTGCTGAATTCAAATATGGCAATTAAAACAACTGATTGGCTACTGTTTCTAAGATATTTAAGTTTTTACGTTTTATGTCTATGTATATNGTTTTTTATTCAGTCTCCTTTATATCTACCTTTAAGTCTTGCTCTAGTTTACATTTCTGTGTATCAATCCTGTACCTTTTGAAATGAATGGTAAATTTGTCCTCAATTTCAATGGAAGCGGGTTCAAGTCCTAAGAAATTTACACATCTGCATATTTCTCTAGCCAAGTGTTTACCAGACAGCAGTGTTAAGACAGAATCCAGTAACAAAACCAGCCATTTAATGACTATGGAAGAATTTGGAGTCTAGCCTCTCTGCAAGTGTAGACAGACACCAGAAACTGAAGTCATCCAGCCCATCCAGGATTGCCCCAAATGGTTATTTGTTGGTTGTCTATTTAGTCTACTTTGAGTAGTTGCAAACCAGAGCTGGCTGGAAAATGGAAATCTCTTCTTGCAAAAAATTTTACTTTTTAAAATAATAATAATAAGAAGAATCCCAAATCATGACAAGAAGTCAAAACATGAAATTGTTCGCAGGAAGGGATTTCCAGAAAAAAATAATTTTTAGAAAACCAAAACCAGATTTTTTCAGCTTCCCAGCTGCCTGCCTGGAAGGCTCTTCTCAGTTTCACTCTCTCTCCTGCAGGAAAATGTCAATATAGCAAAAGTGGCATTTTTGTCAGAAAATCATTCTTATGGAAAATTCCCAACCAGCTCTAGCTTCTTTTGGAAGACTGTGTTACAATCTACTAGTTACTATAAGGAAAGAAGGTTTTCCTGACGTTCAGCCTTTTCCCTCCTTTTAGATTATTCTAGTTGCAACTTCCTAAATAATTCCACTTCCTTCTTGGTATTTATACGCTTCAAATACATGTACCTAATTATAACCTTGCTATGTCTTAGTTCTGTGTATCATATATTTTGTTTCATCTCACAGGTCCCCGAATCTTTCTTTTTTCCTTTTGAACTCTAGTATGCCTTTTTTTTTTTTAAAGGATAAACAGAATTGTTGACAGTACATTTTCTCCCATAAGTATTAAAAAAGAGAGTGGTAGATATAAAGACTAAGGGGGTATAGAAGCAATGGGGAAGTATAGGTTATGAATTTTGGTAAGTAAACACACTGGCTGAGATTTTCAAAGACGATTTACTTAACTGGGAGACACGTATCTAAATCCCCTGCACTACTTTGGAAATCTAAACCATTGTTATTCTTAAAGCTATATCAGATATTTCTAAAATCAGTTCACCCCTCTTGGTCCAGCATTTCTCCAGTAGTTCAGTTCTTAACTATACGCTGTAAGTTGGTCCATTATTTTAATGGCACCATATTTCTTTAGATAGTATTTTTGTGATCATAGTAATGACATACCTTTCTACATGGCAGTCACAACAATTTAAAACAGGTATCCATATTTGTTCAGCTTCAGCTAATGAGGATATTTTCCTAAAAACAACAACAACAACAACAACAGTAATTTGGGAATATGAAGGGGAACACTCACCACCAGTGCTGCCCCATGGTCAGGCAGGAGTGTGGCAGTTTGGGGAATGCCTGGGAGAAAGTCATTCTTACTGCCACTTCGCCCTGTGGTATTCTGTCCTTTCAGGGACTCAGCCCAATATAAAGAAACCAATAAAAAGGAGATCTTCATGGTAATCAATAGATTCAGGGCTCCCCACCTTTTCAGAGTCTTCCCCAAGTACGTTCCCCACAATGGGATAGACTTCTGATTGATATGGGAGCTCAGGCCCACCCTCTCCACCAGGCGCCAATTCAGGGCCCAATGGTAGGCAGCAAAGTCATGCACCCTCAAGTGCTATACAGCTGCCTCCCTGGATCACTTCCTACCAGATCCCTTTCTTCCCACCGAGCAAAGTAAATAACTGAACACAAAGATAAAGTCTCTAACCTTCAGAGAGTTACAGGTCCCTTCTTTACATGTTTGGTCAGATGACTATAGACAGGCCTCTGGCAGCAAGAGCTCCTATGGTGTTCCTTTCCAGGAGTACAGATCAGCTCACCTCCATCTTCTGCCAGCCAGTGAGCTACTCAGCTCCCTTTTTTGAGCTCCCCTTCAGCCTGTGCAGGCTTTGCAAGTGCAGTGGGATGGGGTGGCCTGATCCCAGACCATCTCCTTAACCCCTTCCTCTCAAAAATGGTTTGGTATATCCCATCATAGGAAAATAGAGTTCTTGTAGTAGTTCTTGCATTTATTTATTTATTTATTTTAAATATTTACTCAGGAGCCTTCCAATTTAGGACAGTGTCAGAAAACTGGAAGTTTATTCCCCATACCATGGCAATCCCTCAGCATTTTGCATATATTTTGTTTTAGAAGACTCAGGTAAACACTTATCCTAATTCTCCACTTGTTTCTTTCCATGAGAAGGAACTTGTTTTCTAGTGCCTGATTTTACACCACTGGAGTCAATGGAAGTTTTGCCATTCAATAAGAGGAGGACTGGGATCTAGGGGCAGATTTTGAAATATACTTAAGTTTCTAAAAATACAGATGAGCACCCAGTAGGATTTTCAAAAGTGCCTAGGCACCACACCTAGGTGCTTTTGTAAAGTAAAGTTGGCTGGGAATTTTCTGATGTAACCTTTTTGTCAAAATGGAAACTTGTTGGAGAATGCACCTGGTTTGACTAAGTTTTAGTCAGAAAAGGTTTCTCAGGTTCACAATGGAATTTCTGCTCAGAGAGAGGGAAAGGCTCCAGAGCAGCCAATAGCCTAAGGGTTAGGGCTGTTTGAGAGACCTAGGTTATAATCCACACCAGGGCCTCAAACCCAGGTTTCCTACAGCTGCATGCCCTGACCACCAGACTATTGGTTGTTCAGGGGGTGAGGGCTCAGTTTCATCCCCTTGTAAAATGAAAAACATTTCTGAAATGACTAAAATTTTCATGGGATGGTGTGATGGCACTGGGGGGGCTGGGATCACTTTGTTACCCCCTGCCTCCAGCTTGAGGGAGACTTACTTGTACTTAACTAGGTGTCAGCTCCCTATGCTCTTGTCCGTGCTATGCCAGTCCTTATTTGATTTGCAGGTTAATAATAGGTATACCCTAGTCCCCAAGTTCTTTTGAAGCATTCCCCGCTTGTGTCCAGCTCCTTATCCACTGAACACTCACAGAATTAATAAGTCCACTATCCACCAGGGAACAATGAACATAACAGCTTATATTATTCAACTCAGGATCAACCCCTTGCTTAATATCACAGCACTTAGATGTATAGTGAAAACAAGGATAAGCTTTCTACTGAAGATTCAAGATTCAAGTGATAGTGAGTAAGGATAATGGAAACAAAAGGTAACATAAAACAAAATCATAACATGCTGTCTAGAGACTAAATTTAACTTAACAGGCTAGCGTCCTGTCTAATGAAGTTTACCTCACCCAAAGCCTTTTGTAGCATCCTCCATCAAGATAAGCAGAGATCCCATTTTCTTGAATGTAAATGCACTGCCCATTTACGTCCTAGGTGCAGGATGAGGGTTTTTTTTTTTTTTTGCATTGTACTTATATCCCCAAAGTTCATTATCTGTGCTCAGAGACATGTAACTGCCACCACTTGTTTTTCCTGTGTTCTTTTCCCTGTTGAATTTACAACTCTTTGATAACTTCATATGTAAATGGGCATCCATTGTGTTAGCTTACAATGCTTAATTAACATCTGGCAGAGAAACAGATGAATTAATATATTTTGTCTGACAGAAAACCTGTGTCGCCACCTCTACTGTGATACAGAATTTAAGAACATATTTTCATATTTCACAACTTCTTACATAGTATTTGTGTGTGTATATATATGTCACAATGATACCAATGACCATTGTGACCCTGGCTTTCATTTAAAACCTCACATGAAATTCTTTGGTGAATCAGAATGTAAATATCAGAATCAGGATGTTCTTGAAACCTCCTTGCCAGCTGGTATTAAGGGGTTTTCGGGTCACAGGTGAGAACACTGTTTCCCACCCAGCTCTAATGTAAAACCCACTAGTCATCTATCTACATCTTTAGCTGCCTGGTTTTCTTTAAAAATCTGTCCCATAGTGACTAGCATTATATCCTACCAATTCTCTGGAGAGATTTCCTGGCTTTTCCCTTTCACAACCTCGTATCACATTGCCAATATTTCCCCAAAATGCTGTGGACAAAAGTACAAAAACCTTTTAGAACAAGGAAGATGCTATTATCTTGTAATTGCCTTATATACACCTCTTTTGGGGATTTAAACCATCTCCAGATCACAGGATTTTACAAATAACTATTAGAAGTTACCAAAGTCTTGGCTTTATACCTTATAATGCTCTTACCATTGTGTGAAAAGTTTTAGTTCTATTTTGTCAAATACATTTTCCATATTTTAACCAGTTCTGCCCCTTTCCCCTTGTATCTTTTATGAAATCAGATGTAGACATCTGGGACATTATAAATAGTAGACAGCTTTGAAAACTCCCCTGAAATTCAGGTGCTTGATCATATGCTCTTTAAAGTCAATGACAAACTTTACTGGTGCAAGATCAAGACCTACGTTCCCAGAACTGAATGCTGTATTATAAATTCAGCCTCAGCAGAGCTTTGTTCGGAGAAATTATCACCTTTCTGCTCCATGGTTGAATAACTTTTTGTACATACCCCAGAGTGGCACTGGCTATTTTTTTCTGCCATACAAGTTTGCAGACTTATCTAATTTGCTGTTGTTATCATGTGGGTCTGCCAATTTTGTTTCCCATTAAATTTATTTCCCCTTCCCCCCATATTTAATTAACTGACATTTCAAATCTCATTTTGTTACTTTCTGTCCTCTTTCTGAGCTCTCTGTGTCCCTTTGTGTTAGTTCACTGCCCTCACTAATGCTTCAAACACCTCCCAGTTTAGTATAATCTAGGAATCAAATTAGTATGCTGTTTATTCCTTCTTCGAGATAATTAATGAAGATGTTAAATAATTTGGGTTCTAACACAGATGTCTGTGATACCCCACGAGAGACCTCCCTTGCAACTCAATACACTGTTGAGTATTATTAGTCTTTTTTTGTGGCCCTTCCGGTGGTTTTCATTTCATGTGACAGTGTTCATATCCAAGCTGATATGAATTAATTGGTCAGGTAAGAGTTTATGAGCCAATGTATCAAATGTTTTATTAAAATCCAGGATGTAGTAAACTTATTATCCCAACATTAATTAATCTATAAAAAAGTGATTCAAAACAATGAAGTGATAATTGGTTGGAGAACAGTAACCTTTAGAATGACATTGTTTAATTATCTAAGAACACAAAAGTAAAGTTTTGCTAAGTCTATGTTTTTTTAAAACTCTGTTGCCACTCAGCAGAACCAAATTCAAAAATACTGGATCACTTCTTTAATCCTACCAATACATAGCACCCTAAAATATTCCTAATTTAACTGTATATGAATCTTTAGAGAATTACATGCTGTCTTCTTCTGCTCTAGTGCTGTTCATAGTGCTAGATTCTGATTATGTTTTTTGGAGGAAAGGGCTACACAAGAGGAAATAGAGTCTTAAAGTTAGCAGCAGATACAGTTTATATGGCTCTCACCATCACACGACTTCAGCAGCTTTTAAAAAAATGTATAGATGAAAAAACTTTATATAGTTTCTTGTACATACTATTTCAAGTAACATATGATTCACTAAGTAATCATGTTTTCTACCTGTTGTGACCACAATTAAGACAAATGTTTTTAGCCAAAATAATTTCTTGCTAGGAGTGTCTTGTGCAACAAGACAATGGTGTAAATTCAAAATGATGTATAATTATACCACTAGATGGAGCTGTCTGTTTGATATTAGTCCACCCTCTTGGAAACCCAAATAATTTTTCACTTAAGCCAGGCCATTACTTGTTACATTTGAGATATCAAAAAACAAAAAGGAAAAATAGGGGTGGGGGAGAAAACTAATGTAAAGATTTAAACTCCAATGCAGCAATGTTCACATTGAACTGGAGTGAACAGGTATAGTGTGCATTTATATAAAATGAGAACTTTTTCCGTTGATAATTCATTAGGCCTATTTGGACTTTCCTAGCCTACAAATAAAACACAACAAATTAATGTCATGCTGATTCACTAGCACAGCATGGACAGTGCTTCTTTTCCATCATTCCTCCACAGCTTGCAGATACCTCAGCAAGAAATTTTGAGTGATAGTAAAGTGCTCTCCTCAGCTCTGGTGACTTTTTGATATAGCTGATCCTTTGATCTTCACAGCAAGTGTAGTTCTTTACTGCAGCTATCACTTCTGGGAATGTATATTATCACCTCCATCATGCAGGTAACCATAGGTACTTGTCTTTCAAAGGAGAAAGTTATATGGAAACACATTATCTGAAGTTCTCTGCAGCTAGGGCTAGGAAATGAACGTTAGTGGTTTGAATTTGTACTGAAAGAGGTTCCAAACAGTTGCTAATTCAAAAATAATTAAGTAGTCGTTTTTTGTGTTGAGATTTGAACCCAATCTTTGGGAATATGGAGCCCTTGGAGTGAGTGGATATTAGGCTGTCTTATGAGGTCATGAAGGATTTTCTGTAGGATGCTTGAGTTCATTGTGGTTTAAGGGTACAAATAGGTTGACTGGTTCAGGAACAATAAGTACCATATGAAGTCAGATTAGCTTTCCCACAAACTGAACCCAAGTCATTTTTCAGATTTGGATCAATTCACAAAAGAATTCCTCAACCTTCTTTCTGGGACAGATTGTGTCTGGGCCTGAATGGGTGTGCAAGAAGTCTCCCTCTTCCCCCAACTACATGTCTCTGTGGCCAGGCACTATAGCAGTTCTTGAGCCCAAGATGTAGAAAGACTCCTCCTGGCTAGCCCAGACAGTGGTGCTAGCCTTCCTGCTCCAAGCTGGGAAGATGGGGATATCCTCAGCTCTTTCCTCTACATTCTGGCTAGACCAGCATTTCTGGGAAACACTGTTTGGGTGGCAACCCTTCACATGTGACACAATCCATATCGCAGGGCTGTGCTTTTAACACACACTCCAGTGTTCTGTCTCCCAGCAAGGCCATAGTTTCTACCTTGTCGTCCTACAACTTTCAAATAAGGCTCTTGTCATTCTCCCCCAACCCCTCAACAGGCCCCAACTCCTGGTCTCACGATCACCAATTCTATCCCACAATGGCCCCTCTACCTTTGAAAAGCCTGTTAGGCTGACAGGAGGCCTTTTTTCTGATGGGCACAGAAGTAACACTGAAATCCAATTTCATAAGTCTCAAGGATAAACATCCCAGAATGTGTAAGATTTGAAATCAGCTGCAACTGGAACACAGCACAGAGGTATGTTTCATAGTTACTGGGTTCTGGTGTTGGGATTTTTAAATGTGTGGGAAAGAGGTATGAGGAAGAGAATATTGGAAGTAAGACAACAGCTGGGGCCCATTCAGCTGCAGGGAATAAGAGGACTTGTTTTTTGCAATCCATTTTAGTCCATCCACACAGTACAAGACCTAGCTGAAGAACACTTAGTAATAGGCTAAGAATAGATTTGAACACTTGGCTTCCTTTTTACTGAACATACACAGAAAACAAGCATATCCGAGCCTGGGGCAATGCCTCCTGTCATGCTAAGCTGATCTTCATGCACAATCTGAAAAGAAGAAACCAAATAATAATAATAAAAACATTATTCCATCGCCTGTTTAAATGCACAACACCATATTTATGTGCACTCTCTTTAAGTTCCTAGAAATGTATGGAGGCAGCATGTAGCACAACATACCTAGATATCATTTTTACTACTATAGTCCAGGAGTGTTCTTACTCGTACTGCAAGTGCTTGAGAATTGTCATTTCCTGTGTTTCTGTATAAACAAAAAGATGATAAAAATATTTATGAACAAAACCCTCCACAGCATTCTATGGCTATAGCTCTGAACACTCCAAGGCTTGGTTGCTATGGAACTCAACAAGTCACCACTGGAATAGACTACTGGCTCTAACTACACCCGTTCATACACTACTGTGGAAAATCAAGTTATGCTTCCCTTCAGGCGTACACATGGACGATAACCAACCTAGCTCTCAGAAGGCCTCAACAGGACAAAGTCCAAGAAAACATTACTGTTTCGGAGTATGATTCAGGGGAGTCAGGGAGGTTTGAAAGACAGGAAAGTGAGATTTAAAGTTTCACAAACAATCTGAATCCTAACCTTGTATCCTCTCTGCCTTGTTCACCTAACCGGACATTCATGATGAAAATTACTAAGTATTAAAACAACTTTAAAAGCTTTTCACATAAGTGAAATTAATGACATACTGAAATTATAATACAGGCTATGCACAACTCAGCATGTGTAGAATGATTACGTTAATTTCCCATAGTTTGGGCAGGGTGGATGAAGTATAAGACATATAAGACTGGTTTCTGGAGAGCTGGGTTTTAGAATTATATGAGGTGCACACAATAAGGTTTCTAGATTATAGCGTGGCTGGAGCAGAACAGATTACACAGAGTGATGAATTGCACCAAGGGAGTTGTTTTTACAGAGGAACATGGAAAAGAGGAGAGAATGGTGTGGTTTGCCATCAGCTAGAGTTGGGTCTGTGGGTAGTATGAGATAGATATGAAATTGTTCTTATGAAGATGAAGTATGATAGTTGGCATTAAGAGGTAGAAAGGCAGAGTTTGGGTGTTAATATAAGATTAGACTTAAGGTTGTTTGTGAAATCATTACTGAGATGTCTGGCTTTCAAATATTTATTATTGTTATAAGTAAAATGTGTAATAATGTTTTAAATTAACTATGTATTTAAGGCCTTAACTCTAAATTTACCTACATTTTTTGTCTAGAGTTGCCTTTGTTTTTGTTTGTTTTTCTAGAGAAAACTATAAATAGATGAAAACTAAGAGGCTGCAAATGCTTATAAAGCAACCAGTTCTACTAGTGGAAATGATAGATTTTTCATGGTCTTCATGAATGGGAGGCAGGAGAGTATGGTTCCTGTGCTCTGGTACTGACAGAGTTACAGCAGGTGCAGAGTGAATTGGGAGGTAGTGCCTGGGATCTGGCACTAAGGGGGTTACAGCCTTGGGGGATGGAGAAGGGAAATGTGAAGAGGGGTCGTGGTACTTCCACTATGGCAATGACAGAGTTACATCCGATGGGGAGGAAGTACAGGTGCCGCCTTCATTTCTGTGTTGAAAGGCTTGTGCCACATGGAAATGAATTGAATGGTGGTGTGATGGTCTGGCAATGAAATCTATGTATTAAATGTAGAGGTGGATCATGGCATCTGCCATTCCTTAGCTTATCCCAAGGCCATAATTAGTGGAGTAGAGGATCACCTCCCTCTTCCCCATTCAAGCCTTGAAGTTTCTCTGCTTACCTTCCCTCCAAATTTCTCTGCCTCTTTTCTCCACAAACAACCTCATTCCCTTCCTTACGGTAAGTAGGAGCCCAGGTGCCCATGGTAGATTTCAGTGATGGCAGAGATGGCACCATGCCACACAAGTGAACATACATGTGGTAAAAAGCGACAGAGAGTCCTGTGGCACCTTATAGACTAACAGACGTATTGGAGCATAAGCTTTCGTGGGTGAATACCCACTTCATCTGACAAAGTGGGTATTCACCCACGAAAGCTTATGCTTCAATATGTCTGTTAGTCTATAAGGTGCCACAGGACTCTGTCGCTTTTTACAGATCCAGACTAACACGGCTACCCCTCTGATACATGTGGTAGTGGATACTCAATCCTGAATTACTTTAGTACTGCTCCAATGGGACAGAGGTCAGTTTATTATGGTGCACACAGAGGTCACAGCTATGTCTTCAGTGAGCACTGACTTTTATTTCCCTTTTAAAAACATTTTTAGATATACTCCGGGCTCAGAGAATTTTTGCTAAGGAGAAAGATGTATCCCACATGCAATATGTGAACATTTTGTCGCAGCCTGACCACAGTTTCAGGGGTAGGAAGATTGTGCTGCTGAAAGAGTCCAGTGATATCCAAGCTCTCTCTCCTGAGAGGCGGGGCAGTTGTTCAGTGATGGGTCTGAGCACTGAATTTCTCCTAGGCCTTGTCAGCATGAGAAAAATCACACCAGTTTAACTTAATTTGGTTCAGACCTTTGTGGGGACATTCTTATTTCAGTTTAGTTTAAACTGGTTCCTAACTGAAACTAAACCAAAATACACCTGGTTTAAACTGAAATGAAAATGTCCACACAGCCTTGTGCACTAGTTTACCTAAATCCATTTAAAATCACACCTTAAGTTAAACTGGTGTAACTTTCTCCTAAAGACAAGGCCTTAATGATATCACTAGTTAGAAGAACAGGGATTCCCTAATGAAAGTTCATGGAAACATTGATGATTCAGTGAGCACCTGTTTTTTTCTGGCAGGCAGTCATGTATCTGTGAAGATTCTGCCAGCCTGGAATACCCAGATAGTAGCGTGGTGTACGCATTAGCAATAATAAATTCAACTACTCACGATAGTGTCTATAAGATAAGATCCCAAATTTGCTGTTGTTACAGGAGTACATTCTCTGAGCACTAGGTACCCTGTTAGCTTCCATATTTATTTGCTTGATATTTTTTGTCTAATTTGCTCAATATAGCAGTTTTGATTTTATGAACAAACTATACTCATTTGGAACTGGAAAGTCAAGTTGCATTCTTTCTAGCCTATATATCACCATCAACAAAGATTCTGCAGCCCATGTTTATTTATTTCCAGGGGTGCCCTCAATGTGCCAGACACTTTGGTAAGAGGTCATATGTTCTCTCAAGATGTCACAGTCCACACTTAAGAGACTGCCATCATTTGTACTGTTGCAATCCAATTATTTTAATGTAGAGTTTTGCCTTGCTTCTGGACCTTAGTACAAAATTAAATAGGTGATGCATCACTAGGAACAGAATCCACTTCACTCTTTGAGACGTGTTCGTTCTACTGTGTTAACAGCAGAAGGAGAACAGTGAAAACTTAGTGTCTAAATTTAACAGATCTCATTTGGAACACATGAGAACAAAGGCTGTGGATTGATTTGTTTTCGTTTTTTGTTTTTTTTACATAATCAATTCTCAGAGTAGAATTGCACTTAACTCTGGAGTCAGTCCTTCTCAAACAAATAAATAAAAATCTGGATTAAGGGCAGAAATATTTCTCAGTAGGATCATTCCCTTAAGACTTCAAGCTGGCAAGGATTCAAGAGATTCCCTTCTTTGCTCCAGTGCTTGCTAGCAGATTCCTGGAGGATAGCCCCTTATAGGTTACAAGAAGAAAAGAGAGAGAGGTTTTTATTACTGAGCTTAAATGGATACAAATGAAAATAACTTTCAATTTTGCAAATACATTGAACCCTCCAGCGACAAGGGAATAGCTTTCTGTGGAATAAAACATTTATGAAAGTGGAGGGAGAGGGGCTTTTTTATTGCTATTACATTAATGTAACGTAACAAGCTTCAAACGCTGGAAGTAGGTTAATAGGATTAATGTTTAGTTTTAGGTGATTAACACATACTTGCAGTGCAGACTTCTCTCTGTCGAGTGAGAAAAATGAAATTATGAAGGTTCGTCTCAAACTGAGTTTCTTGTCATGGAAATGACTTTTCATAAACCATGTAAGTAGTAAATGGCTATTGAAATATTGAGCAATTCAGTGGAGCTTTCCTTTATATTTCAGGGACCAAATTCACCCTGGTGTAACTCCCATTGACTTCAGTACATTAGGTTAACACCAGAGATTAAATTGGCCCCAGATGTCAGCACTTAGGTCCCAATCCGCAAAGGTATTTAGGTGCCTAAATACCCTTGGGGTATCTTTGTATATATCTCTGGGCCTTAGATATTATAGTGATTGGCACCATATAAAGACACAAGATACATGAAATCCTGAAATCTAAAGTATTAGTGAGAGTTTCCTGGTTACTTAAGAGGGAAAAATCCAGACATGCTGTGGGTGGGCACAGCTCCCAAGGAAATGTGAGCCAAGTCCTGTTTCAGTTCCATAAACTGGCATGTGTTACATGCTAAGGGATAAAATCTGCTTTCTGTGATACTAGTGCAAAGCTGAGGTACCACCACTGATTTAATGAAATCACTTGAGAGTTACACAAAGGTAACCAAGAGGAGATGTTGGCCCTTTGTGCAAGTAGATGAGAAAATAGGTGTAAGGGGTAAAGTAGTGACACTTGTTAGTCTCTAAGGTGCCACAAGTACTCCTATTCTTTTTGCGGATACAGACTAACACAGCTACTACTCTGAAACCTTGCACCAGTCTGGAATTCACTTGACACACAAATGGTTGTAACTTGCACCCTGAGGGTGAGAAAGGAAGCTGTGGCAGGAAAACTACTAACAGGAGCCTTTAAAATAAGCAAAGTCTCCACTTTATCTTACACTTCCCTATTAGTTACATTTCCTTCAATGTTCTATCCCCCATTTCTGCACCTATAGCATGTCAGTTACACTCATTTTGCTTCATTTTAAAATAGCCATTATTGCAGTTACTGCCAAGAGGTGTGTAGCCCTCTGGATTATACCAATCATTTCCTCATCTATTGTCTCCACCCTGTGTGTTGAAGACCTCCTCAGGGTGACAGAATCCACAGTACTGTTTTGAAGACTGACTTTCAGCTCTATTTTCTTTTTTCCCCAGGAGTTCAGTCTATGGGTTTAAATAAAGCAGGATTCCCTTTTTCCTGATCTCATCAATTTCCTAAAATTCAATCCATATCCCCTCTTCATATCATACTATTTGTTTCTAGATTGTCTGCATCAGCCTCTGCTGCTCCTTTTGGGGGATGTACAGTAGCGGCGCCAGCTTTGCCGGCGCCCTAGGCGGCAGAAGGTCCCGCCCCCAAAATCCCGCCCCCAACAGCGGCGGCGGAAAGTCCCGCCCCCAAATTTCTACGGGCGGCCGCGGCGCCGGCGCCCCCAAAATAGCAGTGCCCTAGGCAACCGCCTAGGTCGCCTAATGGGTTGCGCCGGCCCTGGGGATGTATTGCTTCAATCTGTTCTCCAAGCCCTTTTCCCTTACAGTGTTGGATAGCTTTCAGTTTGTGCAAAAGAATAGTACTCAATACACCCCAAATAATTCTCTCCTCACCTCTTCAAACAATGCTTTGTAATTTTATCCTTAGAGTCATCTTTCTGCCTGTTTGTGGTTCCCTAGATCTACTGAAAGAATGAAAGCCACATAGAATCCTCAGAAGGCCTAAAGTCTGGCACTCTTCAAACTTGGGCTAAATGAAGTCTTTATTCTGTGCTTCAAATTCTTCCCCACAAGGAGGATTTTAAAAGAGCTGTACAAACATCAAATGAGCAGCACTGTCTTGTTCTAGTCCTTCCACATTTCAGGATGTTGTATAGAATTCACTGACAGAACCCACTTTACAACTGAAAAATGTTTTGTTAATTAATGCACACTTTCTTCTCGTTAATCTTTTATCGTGCCCCATAAACCAGATGTCCTGATCTGGATTTACAGCGCCTCACTGTTTTTTTTATTCCAGTGTGACATGTGTCAGACTGAAATATTTATGAAAGCTATACATATAAGATTTATTACAAGTATTCACAAATCCAGTTTTAATTTCCATCTGTTTAATAATGCATAAACCCTAACAAAATAAAAAACATTTGATTTTGACAAACCTTATAGTTTTTAAAGATTAGGTGTAAAAAACAAATCAAGGTTAACTATTAGAGACCAGTATAAATAAACCAAACCAAGAGAAAAAAAAATCTAAGTAATCTAAGTAAACTTCAGTCCTGCAAGGTTTCCTGCACATGTTTAGCTTGATGGAATGAAAGTAATACCATTGCAGCCAAAGGAACTACTCACTATGTTATTTAATTCCTTTCTTTCACTATGATTTCTCTCAACTTTTTCTCTCTACTGCACAAAATGTTTTCCCAGAAAATATAACTATTTTCCTATTTTTACTTTTAATATTTATTTAGTAGAGAGCTTATATGAATTTAAGATAAATACAAATATTTTATTTATAACTTCTATTACAGTTAGTACCTACATCAATTAAAAAAAAATCACTTAGTATTCAGTGAGTTTTCTCAGGAAAACTGTAGGTCATAATTGGGGTAAACTATGCATTTAATTCAGAAATGAGACTTTCTACAGCAAGAATCTTTGTATTAGCATCAGGGCCGGCTCCAGGCACCAGCTGAGCAAGCTCGTGCTTGGGGCGGCAGATTCTACGGGCGGCATTCTGCCCAATCCTAGGGCGGCACGGCCGCTTTTAAAAAAAAATTTTTTTTGGTTCACCGATCCGGCCACCCTGTAGGGGGCGGCGGCGCGGAGGAGGGGAGTGCCCTGCTGGGAGTGGGCTGCGCACTCCGTCTGCCGGTGCCAGGTCTGCAGCAAGCCCGGCAGGGCAGTCCGCGTCCTTCCCTCCCCGCAGACCGGAGCGGCGCGGAGCCCTGGCCGCCCCCCTTTTCTCTCCCCCCGCTCCCCCCCCCACTAGCCAGGGCACGTCTGCAGCGCAGGGAGTCCCCCTGCACCCTGGCTCCGGCTGCTTGGCAGGTTTTTTTTTTTTTCTGCTTTGCCGCTCCGGCCGTGCCGCAGGTTTTTTTGTTGTTGTTTTTTTCCCCCCCTGCTTTGCTGCTCCGGCTGTGCTGCAGGGTTTTTTTTTTGCTTTGCCGTTCTGGCTGCCCCGATTTTATTTTATTTTTTTTGGCGCTTGGGGCGGCAAAAAAGCCAGAGCCGGCCCTGATTAGCATGGAAGATGTTATTCTTGCATACGCTGTATGCATAAATTGAGCATGAGAATGGCAGACAATCTTTATGGAAGCTGATTGTAGTGTATCTGTAACAATCTGTTTTTGTGGGCCTTATGATATAAGCCATCTATTTAGAAAAAAATTATCACTCCCTTTTTAAGTAAATGACATGAGTTTCAGATCTAACAATGTATTTAACTGAATGTCAGCTTCACAGTAGATTTTTTTTTCTGGGTATCTCTTGGGGATTGTCAAAAGACAGATACACCAATAACAAACTATATTTTGATAGTTCATCCACTAAAATGTTGAATTAGCAATGGCACCCTCCTTTGACTACAATGAAAAATATTTGCACTTCTCCATTGAGAGTCTTGTTGCCAAATATACCAGTGTCCATCTGTCAGGGTGATAATGTGCCCACTCTCAAGCTAGTCAGACAATCTTACTATGGCACAGATGACTATTGTTTGTATGTACTTGTGATGAAAGATTAAATGGTCGAGGAAAGGAAGAGACAGTTCATATTATAATTGCCAGTGAAGCAGGTTGTATTACAGCTTAAGAAACATGTGAAGACAATCTGTTCAACTGCATGTAACAGAAGAGCATGGCCTGTAGCTAGGTTTGTATAGAGACAGACAAATGCATTGAGGAATGAGCTGAACAGTAAAGAAGCATTGCCCCAAATACAAATTCTTTGCTCATTCCAAGTCTACAACAGCATCCACTGGTATAATATAATTAGTGATATGTGAATTCACGGGCTCTTGATAAAGTCGATATATATGTTTTGGAGAAGATATAAAACCAAAAGCCCGATCTCCTGTTGTCTATGAAGTTTTCAGGTCAGTTTTCCTAACAGCAGGGTTGTCATTTATCCAGTTACCCCAGTAAAATTATAAGTGGGTAATTACATTCTGCCCACTTGCTGGGGAGTGGTGAAATGATCCCTACATAGGGTATATTCATATAATTAATCTCCCTATTTATTTTCTGGCTTTGGAATGGCCCCTCCAATCACCATCTCAATCAATTCTCTACCTTTTTTCATCTTTGAAAACAATACCCCTACTCTCTTTTCTTTCTGCTCTCTCTCTCTCTGGTTTCCTACTATTATTATGATTTAAGAATTGTATTACAGTAATTCCTGGAGGCCTCAACCAAGTCAGACCTCTTTTTGGTAGGCACTGTGCAAATGTACAGTAAATGTCAATTTATGTCACTTTAATGTTTCTCATTTTCCACCTCCATCCTAACACTGACTTCAGTCCTGAGGCCAGAATCTCTGTTCAGGCTGAGTCACGGTGGCACATGATTGGTTGGTGGGTGCAGGAGGAGGAGAAGGGTAAAGGTAGCTTCAAACAACCTTTCTGCTCCAGCTATCTAGGGACCAAGTTTCTTCCCTTTAGATATGTATAGGGCCTGATTCTACTCACTTACATCACTTTCTAGTTATTTAACTTAATTGGGGTTTCTCCTAATTTACACTGCTGCAAAATCAGGCCCATTTGTTGAACAGTTTTGAGATATATATATAAAAAATGATGTGAAGCTGTCTGGCAGATTAATCGTAGAGAGCTTTCTAAATTACTCCTTGCTGTGCAGTTAACTATCTATGCATACTTCCATCCCAAGACGGGATATCATGATATTATGCCTCCTTATAATCATCTCTGTATTATTTTCTTTGTATCACTATTTCCCCAAAGAAAATAGATTATAGATTGCCACTGCTGCATTTTAATTGAAAACTGCCAATGCGAGCTGTTAAAACACAGACTTGCCCATGTTTATGCATCCTCAGACTATCATGGCACTCATTTGTTATTCTGTACTAGTGTAGCAGGTTCATATGAGGCTGCTGAAAACATGTCATTATTTGTGAACTTGTTGGTTTAAACAGATGTTTGACAACAAAGGTGCTTATTAGCAGTGACCCTACCTGGCTGAGATACCAAATTGCTGGCTATGGAATCATTCTTCAAGTTTAATTAAAAAAATTAAAGGAAAAGAACATTGGTTCTTTTTTCTGGGTAATACTATTTTGAGCAACCAAAGCAGTTAGAGGGAGAAATGACACGAAGATTAAAATATTACACACATAAGAAGCTGCTGAGCAGAAATATAACTTTATCATAGAAGGGAGAAGGCCGTAGGCTGTATGACAGGGGCCAAACATAAAATAAATGTTATTTAAGTTAGTCTGAGTTGATGCAGTGATATGGATTTGGAAAATTGGAATAACAGAGAGGCTGTTGTTTTTCAAGACATCAAGATGGGAAACTACACTATGACAACAGAGAGTAGGGTCCTGATTCATAAAAGTCCATTTAAGTCAGATACATAGATGAAGATGACAAAAATATGACAGAACTCACCTATGCAACTTCCATTAGTATGAAGAGTCAATTCTCTTGACAGTTGGTGTAAAGTAGACTTCAATGAAGCTACCCCAGTGTACACCAGCTGAAGATCTGTTCCTGGAGTTTTTTTTCATTCACTTCCACAGAATTCTACCTAACAAACATAGTCTTAGTCTAAGCATAGGCCCATGGGTCACGAGGTCTGATTACTTAATACCAATAGAACTTTCCACTTGAAGAATGAGTACAGTCATTTTATAAATAAGTAAAATTTTGGAAATTTTTTGATTTATAAAATCTAAGCAAATCCAAACAAAAGGTTTGCCTGTTACCCATATGAACATCATAACTACTTTGTCATATCAAGGTCTTCGGTCAAACCTAACAGCCCAATGTTGCCCTCAGTTGCATTGAGGTTGCGTGAATGTAGTCATGTGAGTTTTGAGGGGGCCTTGGGGCTTTATTTCACATCTCTGGAAATCTACCTGAAATGGCATGACTTTCAACCCGCTAAGTATCTAGAAGAATTTGTGTGTCATCACATATTGAGACTATACTTGTTATATTTTTACTGTTTCCATTAGGCAGTGTTTCCCAAACTTTTGAAAGCTGGATTCTGCCCTCCCGCCCTGGAAAATGAAACCAACTGTGCCCTCCTTTAAACTTCATGTGTTGTTAAAGACCTGCCCAAAATGAGAGGTCACTCAGAGTAGTGTAGAGCCTTCCTTACCTTTCTTGCATGTTTTCATGCACTGTGAAACAGTTAAAGTATTGTAATTGGCATCTAAATTAGCACCCATTGAAATGAGTGTGGCAGTTCAGACCTCAGAGCTTTTGCTTCAGGCTCTTTGCAAATTTAGGCTAATGTCTCTGCCTGGGTTACAGTGGCCTCATGTTTTGAAGGCTCTCTCTGTGGCCATAACAGGTAGAGACATACTATTTTAAAAAAGTTGAGATTCTGGAAAACAATTGAGAGGTCTGTTCTTGCTCCCTTTCCCCTGTAGGGGGCTCACGCCACATTTTGGGAAATATTCAAAACCACCACTCCCAGTAGCAACCAAACAGGTGGTAAGGAATCAGTTGAAGACTCAGCCCTGGTCTACACTACAGATTTATGTCAGTATAACTATGTCGCCCCTGAGTGACATAGTTATACTGACCTAACACCTGGTATAGACAGCGCTATGTTGAAGGAAGGGCTTCTCCCATTGACATAGCTACCACCTTTCAGGGAGGTAGAGTACCTGTGCCAACAGGAGAAGCTCTTCCATCGACGTAGGTAGCATCTTCACTAAGTGCTACAGTGGCACTGGTGCAGCTGTGCGACTGCAGCATTGTAAGTGTAGACAAGCTCTTAGTGCAGGTGCTTCAAAGCAAGGAAATACAGTTGACTACACTATCCCTTGTGGATATGCTAAATGGTTTACTTTCTCCTATGAGAGATTAAATTCACTACAATAATTGTGGCTTTTTGATTGAAGTTGTACATGCACATAAAATTGTTCTCCTTCCCTGTCTATTATAATGTTAACGTCTTGTATGGTTTGGAGACAGAAAGCGATGCCCATCCCCCAGAAGCTGTTAAGCCTACATACAATATTTTTGTAATAAAAGTAAAAAATGCTCTTTTGTCTCCTTGCTGTAGTGAGGCAGTCACATAATGCTGTCTATGGGGAAATAACAATACAAAATTAAACCTGAAAGTTCTTCCTCACTCCTCCCTCTTTCTGGAAGGCACTGATTGATGAATAGCTCAAACTTCCACTACACAAGCAGTTGTTTTAATAATAAATGCTTTTTCTTTACTGTAAGGAGGGAGGGGACACAATCACTAAGATCCTGTATAGGAATGCAGTGTTCATTCATTGAGTCACTCAGGGATCAGGTACTAAAACACTAAGTCAGTGTAATTATTGTTGAATCATACTAGCAGGTGGGGCTAATTAGGTCTGATTAGGATATAAAGGAGGTGGGGAGTGTCTCATTGGCCTGACAGAACTTTAAGGCAGGAGGAGGTTGTGGTGAAACTTAATCACAACATGTCAGTTTATTTCTGAACTCTCTGAAAAAAAGCTAGTTTCCAGGAAGGGGTTTGGACATTAACTGCGGAGGTACATCTACACTGCAGCTGGAAGCGTGCTTCCCCTCTGTACCTCAGAGTAGCACCCTGGAACCCCCATATTCACCATGGTGACATGATTGTGATAGGTTTTGTACAAAGTATGCCTTGTGAGGTATCATTTTAAAAGTTGTGATCTGTTGAACATTAATATCCTGTTGGAATGTATGTGTTGTCATTGTATATGAAGTTATGAAGTATTGCTATGTGTGTTACTGAAATATTGTGAAATGTTGTGAGGTTGGGAACACCTATAACCAGCCTTTCAGTTACAACAAAGGAGTAGCCATTGATAGCCAGACAGTGTTAATGGCTCATCAACACACAAATGAACTATTTTAGAGACTTCTCAGAGGAGGCACACATGCCAGGGGGGCAGACTTAGGGCTTGTCTACACTGGCACTTTACAGCACTGCAACTTTCTTGCTCAGGGGTGTGAAAAAACACCCACCTGAGTGAGTGCTGCAAGGTTCAGCGCTGTAACATGCCAGTGTAGACAGTGCACCAGTGCTGGGAGCCGCAGAGCTCATGGAGGTGGTTTTTTAGAGCGCTATGTCGCGACTACACAAGCCATGTTAAAGTGCTGCCGCAGCAGCGCTTTGACATTGCTAGTGAAGATGTGCCCTAAGTCACAGAAAATCTCTTTCCAGCAAGCTGGAAGAAAATATAAAAGAGACAGTGACATCATAACTTGGTCTCTCCACCCGACTCCACTGCCCATCTCAACACTTGGAAGAACATCTGGAAAATAAAGACTGAACTGGGGAGGGGTGGTCCCAGGATGGAAGGTAGTACCGGCCTGTGTATTGAGAAACTGTAACCTTGTACCATCTGTCAGAGTGAGACATTGTTTGATTCAGCTCATGTTTAGACTAAAAGTTTAGGATTTAGAATGTGTGTTTACTTTTCATTTTCTTAAGGTAACTATCTCTGACCTTTATGCCTGTCACTTATAATCACTTAAAATCTATCTTTCCGTAGCTAATGAATCTGTTTTATATTTTATCTAAAACAGCATGTTTTGGCTGAAGGACTTGGGAAATCTCAGCTCAGATTAATAAGGACTGTTGCATGTCAACTACCCAGGCTTCTGACCAGTGCCAATGGTACAGTACTGGGATGCAAGGCTGGAGAGCTGGCTGGAATTGGCTGGAGCCTCTCTGTTGATGGTTCATGAGTGACTGGGAAATCATTCATGTAACTAAGATGGGCGTGTCCCTGCCTGTGGAGGTCTGTGTGAGTGCAGTGCCTATCAGAGGTTTGTAGCTTGACGTCAGCATCACAGTGTAAGAGGCAGCCCAGGTTGGTTGATTCGGAGGGCTCAGTGGTCCCACAGTCCAGGTTGCACCCCGGGGCCCCTGTCACACTGCGGGGATACATCTACACTGCAGCTGGGAGCGTGTTTCCCAGCTTGGGTAGACAGACATGCACCAGCTCTGCTCAAGCTAGTGCATTAAAATAGTGGTGTAGCTGGAGATGACAGTTTTGGCTATAGCCACCTGAGTAAAACCTGCCCAGACCCCTGGCTACGTACTCAAGCATCTAGCTTCAAACTTCCACCCACGCTACCCTCGCCTATGCTGCTATTTTTAGCGCACTAGCTTGAGCAGACCTAGCGTGTGTCTATCTGTCCAAGCTCGGAAGCACGCTCCCAGCTGCAGTATAGACATACCCAGGGTCTGTGTTCTCGGTTGAGGACCAGGTTGGGACCCAGACCATTTGCACTCACTTGCAGCTCTCAGAGAGTAAAAGCTGAAAGCCCCTACAGTTTTGCTGTACTAAGTGTAAGGGCCCACACCTGCACCCAGACCCTGCTCTTTGCCCTCAGCTTATTCAGTTAATGAATGTAGCCTCCTGATTGGCTGAAGACTCAATCAGGCACATTGTTAAACTCTGCAGCAGGTCTTGGTCCCTGGCTGCTCAATAGTGTTCCACAGCTGCAGCTGTGATTCTGGTCCTGCTTCCTGTTCCCCACTCCCTTCTTGCTCTATTCCTCACTCTGGATCCCCATTCCTGCTCCTTGTCCCCAGTTTCGCTCCTGGTGTCCGGCTCCTGATGCCTGCTCCAGCTAATACTCTGGCTTCTGGCTCTCAGATCCGTCTCACTCCCTGGACTTATTTGGCTTCTAACTCAGCCACTAGGCTGGCTACCTCTGTTCCAAACATTAAGCCAGCCTCCCACCCTAACCATTAGGCAAAACCACCCAGAGCCTGGTCTTTATACTGGGCAGGATTCACTGAAGCTACCAAGCAGTAACAATAACACTCTGAAGCACTGGGTAAAAAAAGTCTATTTTCCTTTTTAAAAACATACCACCGTAAGAAGATAAAGTTATTATATGTCCTTTTGTTATCATCTGAGAGGTTTCAGTTTTAAGAGGGAATTTTATTTCTTGCAGAGTTCAACAACATAATCTGTAATTCTTTTTCCTTTATTTTTTTAAATGAATTCTTAGACTGAAATGGTATATTGCTTTGTGCAGTTAAGGTCACAAAACTGGCCACCAGATAACATTAGAGACAAACCTACCATGGGAGAAGCACCTTTCCCCTCTAGTTTTACAGGCAGTAAAAGAAAATATGAACACAGCAGGAGCTATGCTAGCATTTTTCATCTTTTTTTTTTTCCTTTTCTAGTTATCAGTTCAACTGAAATGAGAAAAAATGGAACAGAGCACAAGCTCAAGTACCAGACTGACTTGGCAGCGCAACGGTATTAAAACCTGGTGCTGCACTTTCCATAGCTGATTGTGCAAATGAAGTTTTATTTGACTAAGGCCATGTCTACACTGTAATGTAAACACAGGGCCTGTGGGACAGGAGCCCACAGGCTCAGTGTTTATAAGCATGTGTGGGAGCATCTACATTGAATATCAACTTTAGAATTTCTGGACCCAGGTCTCATACCTATACACAGGCTTCTACATTGCACTAGGCAGATGAGAGCCATACCAGCCTAGCCCAGGCGTCCGAGTGCTCTCCCCAGCTGTAGCCACTCTAGCCATTTGTTCATGGTGCACTGTGTGAAAACATGACTGTCCATCCCGTGGCATTTAACATGAAGTTTCAGCCTGCCAACACATCCTGCCAAACCATCTTTTGGTAGTGGGAAGATAGGAAATATATTTTGTGAAAAATGCACAACATAGTAAAAGAGCACATTTTAAACAATATGTTACGTAGATAAGAAAAAATAGACTAAAATTACAGGATTTCTCATCCATGTAACCCACCTGTTAAAATGCATGTGTTCCACTCTGTTTTGTATTTCCACAACTGAAATACCAATATGTCAAAATTGCAGGGCAGCTGGCTGAGGCAGGAGCAGATGCAGGCATGACGGGGGTGCAATCCAGACCAGTGAGAGGTTGAATCACCACTTGCCCTGCACCCCTGGGTGCTTCACAATGCTACGTGAGCATCCCAGGTTGGGAGCGACAGCAGCAGCCATCCTACCAGTATGCAGGTCACACCCTGATTGCCTGTGTGCTAGACATCGCTGGTTCAGCAGCTCTGACCCCAGCAGTCTGTCTGCAGCCCCACTCTGGTTACCACCAGCCTGGGTTACTACTTTCAGGGTGACCCCAACACACTCCCAGTCTTGGATAGGGCATCCGCTACCATATTGTCTTTCCTCTTTATATAGAAGAAACCTGTCTTGTCACCTTTGTCTGTGTACAGTCCCCAGGACATAATATCAGAGAGTACACATAATTTCACCTACAGAGTTGTTACTAACATTCCACAGTGGCATTAGTGGCCAGTGTGTTCTTATATTTCAAACAATATATTACATGCCACCTTTTAAATAAAATCATGGCACCAGTGTTGCAAGAGTTGCTGACATAGAGCAGTGAACCACAAATGGGTGTCTGTGTCACAACAGGCTGGAGCAGGGGCTGCCTTAAATGGAAAAAGGCACAGGCTAAAGCAGAAGCAAAAGCAAGCTGGATCAGGAAGAGACAATCTTGTCAGAACTGCTAGGCAATAGGAGTGCTCCCAACCAGATGGTGACATTGAGCAGAGTGGAGAGACTGTTTCCATTAGTAGCCTACATACATGCATTAGGATCAATTGGCTGAACCATGGTTAAATGCTGTGGGGCCTATCACCAGACCTGTAGACAATTGCCGCTGATGACTCATCACACTCTCTGGGTCAGGGATAACTCACCAGGCTTTAAAAGGCTCAGGCTCAGAGATAACTCAGGGATGACTATTCACAAGATGGCAAATCCTCCCCTTATGGAAAGGTCTTGTAGAGGCCAGCTCCTCAGTTTATATACATTGATGCAGTTCCTGCATTGAAGTCTCCAGCAGAGAATCTGGCTGAAAGAAACCAAACGGGGTCTATAGAAATGTAGCAGACTTCTACAGACTTACTCTAAAAAATGTATAAAAAGTAATGGGTAATAAGATAATTTTTATAGGTTTACTGTCGTTTTTATAAGGGTCTTGCAGCAGAATGGTTATGGTTGCACTGTGCAAGGGGCAGAATTTGAGGGCGAGGCATGAGGCCTGCCTCTAACGAATTTCCTGTATAATCAAGCTTGGGAATAGACACCGAAAGATCTGCTACCACAAAGATCCTTCCAGTCCTTCAAACCTCTTACAGCCATGGCTTTGTGACTAGAGCTGCTTGACAAACTGAGATTTACATTTTCAAATGACATCGAAAAGGGTGTGGGAGGGGGAAATCACAGGACCTTTTTACTAATTTTCTGATCATCTCTAGGTATGAAAGCTGTGCTCTCTCCAGATAGGAGGAAGCAGAAGCAGTACTCTCCCTCTTTAGTCAGTATGTAATGATGACTGAATATCTGGTCATAGATTATGATCTTCAATAAAACTTTTAAATAGTTGCCTCTTCGCTTTAATTTTACTTTAGTTTAAATCCAGTTTGGAGTTTATATAAAGACAATTAAACTAGAGAGAATAGAATGTACCAGATGATGTTTGAAGTTTGTAATTAGGAATATTCTTGAAGCTGTTATTTATCATTACCTATAATTTAGAGACTGTTTATTATAAAATGATGGTTCAAAAATTAAGCGCTTTGATGCTTTGTATATTGACTGCTATGTATATTTCTAGACAATATTTACAACTGTGCTATAGGAAACTGAACAGAATGTGCATCTTTGATTCTGAGGCCACAGAATTTAGTCACAGAACTCACTCTTGTCATGTTACCTATACAAGATATTACTAAAACATATAAACAATCAAGATGTGTACAGGCCTAAGGCCATGACTCTGCAATGAACTCTGGGCATGATCCAAAGCCCACTGAAGTGAATGCAAAGACTCCCACTGACTTCAATGGGCTCTGGATCAGACACTATATAGGCAGCCCCCTGAGCCCATGCTAAGCTCCATTCAAGATGATAGGGAGCTGCATAGGCATAGAGGTCTGCCTGTGTGGAGCTCATGCCAAGATTATGGCCCTTCTTTGTAACCAAGATATTTTATTATTCTAGCTCTGGCCATTCCTTTCCTCTTTGTTGGTTGTTCATGTTCCTCACCAGATCAGAACTGAATTTTTAAGTAGGTTGGGGCAGGGACTCTTTCATTTTGGGCATATGCCTAACACACTTTTGTACACCTGAAATGTAATAGTAATAACAATATAGTCCCTATTCTTGGGCAGTAATCTGCATCAGCAATGACCACAGAGCGGTTTGTAGGCACTGCAGACTACCCTCTCCCAAAGGGTATAACTGCCAATATGGGAATATGGCTGAGTAGAGGCAATCAGCTTCATGGAAATCACAATACCAGAGGGACTCACTAATTCCTATAATATTTCAACACTATTTGTTTGTGAGCCTTGCCCTTTTCCCTCTGCAGAGCCAGGGGAGCGCATGAAAACGCAGATCCACTTGCAACATTGATTCAGGACAAAAACTGCTCTCAAAGCATTCTGATTGGAGACCAGTTTTGATTCCAATTGCCATAACAAGAGCTCACCTCCTCAGAAAGTAGCCAGCGGAGTCTGGGAAAGGTGCCTGGAAAACTTACAAATGCTTAAAAGTTATGTCACCTCCCCTTCATCCCAAATGGAGAGTAAAAAGCTGAGAGACTTCAGTTTTGTTTCAATGTACATTTAGTGCTAATATGAAGTGCCAGATTAACACTGGAAATTGTGTGTCCTCTATTTATGTATGCACATGGCTGGCATCAGTGTAAGCTCCCCCACTATTAACATGGGTGAATATGCTTTTCTATCTGAACATAAGAATATCTGAGGCTTTATACCACTTCTATCAGCACTGTATCTGAGGGGACGTGTACCCTGGAACTGGAAGTGTAATTTCCAGCTCAGACAGCCATACGCACACTAGATCTGACTGAACCAGCATGCTAAACTTGGAAGCATAGCTGCAGTGGCACAAGTGACAGGATGGGCTAGCAGCCCCTCAAACATACCCAGGGTTTCAGGCGGGATAGTACTCAGCCTGCTCGTGCTGCCATAGCTACACTGCTACTTTTAGTGCTCTAGCTTGATCACAGCTAGTAAGGATAGGTCGACTTGAGCTGGAAATTACACCCCGAGCTTTAATTTAGACATCAAAAGGGCTGATCAAGTTGGAAGAGTAACCACAGACATATCACAATGTGACAAATCCTCTTCGGTTTCCCACACTTATAACCCTGCCACCCCATCTCTGACATGGAAGAACTGTTGCCAGTCGTGTATCTAGTTACCTATTCATGGTTTTACTATGGCACTTATCTACATTGTATCTAAACCCTGTAAAGTGAGAGTAGTTCTGTTTCCTTGTCCATTCGGCCTGGGCGTCTGCTCTGAGTGCCACCTGAGATACCAGATGCTGTGTGTGAGGATAGTAGCTTTTATTTTTTATATGAATATCCATTTACACTAAAGTGTACTGATATCAGTTATTTGCCAGACAGACAACCAAACAGTCCAAAGATAGCAGGACTTGCTGAACTGGAGTCCGGACTGTATTAAAATAGTGACCTAAAAGCTATACCTCAAGATTCCAATGAGATGGTCTGCATCATTTCTTTTTATTTATATTGAACTGGTTACTTAATCAATTTTTGAGTTAAAAACCACATGAGATACGAGATCTGCATTCAAGAAGAATATGTAAGGGAAACTGCACTCAGTCTTATGGCTCACAACGCACCCAGAGAGAGTGTATATTATATTTCTTATTGCCTACATACTGTGTAAGAGCACATCATCTTAGTATTCTCCTGGGAATGCCATTGAATCTGGAGTATCTGGGGGTTTTTTTAGTTTTCCTATTAGAGATTATCTACTACTCTTATAATTAAGATAATTATATCAAATCACTTTTCAGAAGAGACTCTCTTTCAAAGAACATACCATAATTTCTGCCATGAAATATACATCACATAGTTTAAACAGAACCTCCCCCAAGCAGTCACCTATAATACTTTCATTTATTTTGCACTCTATTAAGATTATTTTAAAGAGCCAATGGGAGTTTTGGCTGAATAAGAGCCAAAGGTCCACAAGTCATTAATCTTGTTAAAAACAAAGTGTCTCCTGATTGTGTTACAATGACACTTTCTCAATGCATCAAGCTGTTAATTATAACACAACAAGGAGACACTTTGATCTAGAAAATATCATATATTTTAATCAGTGCTAAGTAGCAGCTGCCCTTAATGATTTTTTAAATAAAAATTTAACATTAAGTATTTTATTGTCATATGATGACATGTCTGTAGCTGTAGTGAATAGCCCACTATTATCCACTAACACTGACGTATCATAAAATAAGAATAAAAGGCGCTGTAACGGGGTCTCGACTCACCACCGCTGGCACCTCCTGCTGGTTGCTCTGGAAATTAGCTCTTGTCAGCTGTGGAGTGCCCTCTACGTGTGGTGTCTCACCCGTTGTCTGCTCTGCTGATTTGGGAACCATGTTGCTCTCCACTCGGCGGTGTCTGCTTCAGGACACTGCCCTCCGGCAGTGTCCACTACTCCACTCTCACTCCCCTTCTGGGGGGGGTGGGGGGTAACAACAGTCCTTCAGCTTGCACCTGCCTCAATGGCCAACCACAACCCCAAAGTCTAGTCTCTCACCTCAGGGGCAAGTTACAGTCAGTCTCAGCCACACTCCTCCATGGCCAGGTGAAGTGCAAAGGGGGAAGGGGGGACACAGGCCCACCCGCTACTCTGGGTCGTGACCCAGGAACCCTCTAGTGGCAGCCTCCCTCTGCCCTCCTTCTCTTCCCTCTTGTCTGCCTATCTTCCCTGGGCCACTTCCCCTTTGGCCCCGTGCACCTTCTCGACCCTTTTTAGCAGGGGCCACAGCCTGGCAAGTAACTGGGCCGGAGCGCTCCTCTGCTCCTCAGAGCCTGCCCAGCACGGCTTTGTCCAAGATGCTACCTCCTTCCCTCAGAAACCAGTCCTCTTCCCTAGCTAGTCAGGAAGAGACAACCTTCTCCTTTGCTAGGCAGCCTTTATATAGGGCCCAGCCCGGCCCTGGTTGGCTGCCTCTTTCTTTGCCCTGATTGGCTCTCCACAGGCCTTTGCTGATTGGCTGCTGGTCTGCGCAGCCTTTCTAGCCTGTTCCAGACCTTTTTCTCATGGAGTGGGGCAGCCACCCCACTACAGGCCCCTTACAATTTCCCCAAGTTTCCAAAAACAAAAACTTCTTGAATTAAAAATTTCCCAAGATTTCCATTTTGCAGGACACTTCAGAAATTTGTGTTTTAATTTGGAATAAAACCAAATATTTTTTTCAATGTCAAAATTTCCCATGAAATGGAAATTCTGACTTTCAACTAGCTCTAGTAATGGACAAATCTTGACCGCTTCTCTGTGTACACCCATTTCTGATGCACGAGTTGAGCAGGACTTGGTGAGCCAGTTCATGGCATAGACTCTTATTCACTATTCAATCCAGCTCCATGAGGGCTCCTTACACATCCCCTTGAAGCTCAGCTGGGGGATAGGGCAACATAAAGAATGGGGGCACAGGACCAGGGCTACAAGGCAGCTCCCCCAGTCATTTTTCTCAGAGAGTCGGGACGCATGAGAAAAAGTACTACTCTGAAACATGGATTTTATATTGTGCCATCTCTACGTCCCATGGAGGACTTAGCCCTAGGACTTTAAGAGGTACGAGTAAATGACAGGAGCATGACCACAAGTAGCAGCGTTGGATGTTTGGTCAGCAGGACTCATGGTCTAGGCCTGCTGCTCTAGTCTCTCTTTTAGTTCAATGTGCCCTGAGCCCCCTGATTCAGCTGTTTCAACTTTCTTGTTGCCTCCCCCCAGTCCTGTCCAAAGGGGTAGGTGTCAGGGAACCTGGGGTGGGTAGGGGGACCTAGGCCCTCCTGCTCCACCAGGTCCTAGCCAAGAGCCCTAAAAGTGTGATAGTGCAGGATGGCCTAAATTGAACCCACCTCCTGCTCACCTTCCATGGGCCACTTTCTACCACACCCACTGGCTCAGTTTGGGGCATGGCTAATAGTTTCGTTATTGTTATTTGCTTCAAACCCCACAGTCTCACAGCTGATGCGGGTAATGCTCTGGTGCTCATGCACATGGTTCTCCCTACCTCTTGGGTGATGCATAAAAGGAGGAGAGAGAGACTCACAATTGGACCTCCTCAGTAAGGGCTCCTTCTCCTACTATTGCAGGGCAGTGCTTCTTCAAGAAATAGCTTCTTTCCTCCCCCTTGCCTGGGCTGCTGGAGCTCTCTTTATACTGCTCCTTTCCTCAGGAGCATGCTCTGCAGTGCCTGAGGGGTGGAGCTTTCCTGGACTAGTACTGACCCAGCCTCTCCCCTACCTCAGGTGTGGGGTTTGTAAACCCCATCACTATGGAAGCCTATGGTAGTATTAGTGACATCCAACTGTAAACCAATTTGCTTCATTATGATTAAAGATTTTTTATAAAATGAACAGCTTCATGAAAGAAAGAATGAATCTGGCTGATGATATCTCTGACTATGTAGATATCTGATATAACTGCTGATATAACTGATATAAAGTCAAGACTCAAATAATCAGCATATTAGAGTAGAAGCAGTATCCTTCAGCCAGTGCAGTTATACTAG
The DNA here is from genome assembly GCA_003942145.1 of Platysternon megacephalum. Classification (NCBI taxonomy): domain Eukaryota; kingdom Metazoa; phylum Chordata; order Testudines; family Platysternidae; genus Platysternon; species Platysternon megacephalum. The sequence goes on from QXTE01000034.1 coordinate 11,224,782, forward strand.
AGATCGAATCTCAGTGTCTAAGGTATGGAAGATATTTAAGCTTTAACTTTGTAATGAGCTCTGTGAAGGTAGATCCCCAAGCTCATGAGAAGCCCAATTGACTTTAGTGTAGGGTGACCATATGTCCCCATTTTCCAGGGACAGTCTCCAGATGGGCACTGTGTCCCTAGGCAAACAATGTTCCTGGAAGAGTCCCCGGTTCAGGAAACTTGTCCCTGAATACCCTTATTTTATTTTTTTTCATTTGGTTGATAGTCTAATGCATAAATGCATTATGCATTAGATGCACAATGCATTAGACAGAAAAATCCAGAACATTTCTATGCGTATATGTGTAACTGTTAAAATATAAGCTGCTAAAAAAAATTTGCCCCTCTACACTCCGCAACTAACATTTTCAATCTTGGCTACTTTGCTGTACTCCTACCCCTGTGTTTCTCTGGATTGGGTTTACAAAATATGGTCACCTGTTTAGTGGGGCTCAATACAGGCATAAGAGTCAACCCATGTGCAGTTTATTGCAAAACTGGGATCTTTTAATCTCTAGCCACAAAACACACCTAAGTTCTGTAAATATTAGATGTATGTAGAAAATGTCAGCAGTGAAACAGACTGAACCATCCATTTTCTTGGATTTTCAGAAATGTAGGTATCAACTCACATTTTTCCACAAAAACAAAATGCATTTTGGCAGCTGAAAAATTAATAGTTTTCAGAACTTGAATGGGTATCTTGCACTTACTATATGTAACAGCTGCCAACCCAAAGTTCCTAAAGTACCGTACTCTACTACATATGCAATTTAGTTGGTGACATAAGCGTGATTATATATATCACACTCACACATGAAAAACCCCTTACTCAACCATTGAAATACAACCAAAGGAGGTAACATGTGGCATCTGTTTTAACAGTGCATAGCTGTTACAACATTATCCCACAATTTAGGTCAGGTGATAAAGATTGAATCCTATATCCAACAGTAACCACAAGGGAATTCAGTTTGATAATAGATAATTGCCTATGTTGGGATCTGTCCAGTGCATCAGGGCTACCATTCCTATTTTTGCAAAACAGTGTTCAAGATTCTGCAGTAAAACCCATGCACTCACATAGAAAGCATCTTACTTCCTCCATAATTATTATGGATCTTTAATGACCACTAATGGTCAGGACTTTGCATTCTGTCTCCTGCCTCTTAACACAATGCTGAGATGTTCAGAGCTCATGAGGAAAAGTGCCATCTATTGAATCACTAACAACACTTCCTCTTTGCAGCCCACCAGGCTTGATTTTCTACTTCCTTGAATGCTGTTTAGAGACACAAGGTGTGTGAAGTAATATCTTTTATTGGACCAACTTCTGTTGGTGAGAGAGAGATAAGCTTTTGAGCCACACAGAGCTCGTCTTTAGGTCTGGGAAAGGTACTCCTAGTGTCACAGCAAAAGTGGGGGTTAGTTAATTACAGTTATCTAATCCCCTCTTGTTTGTCCTATGGCTTCTATGGCCTTGAATGGTCCCTTACAAAATGTGCTATCTACTTATGCAGGGGTCGGCAACCTTTCAGAAGTGGTGTGCCAAGTCTTCATTTATTCACTCTAATTTAAGGTTTCGCGTGCCGGTAATACATTTTAATGTTTTTAGAAGGTCTCTTTCTAGAAGTCTATAATATATAACTAAACTATTGTTGTATGTAAAGTAAAAAGGTTTTTAAAATGTTTAAGAAGCTTCATTTAAAATTAAATTAAAATGCAGAGCCCCCCGGACTGGTGGCCAGGACCCGGGCAGTGTGAGTGCCACTGAAAATCAGCTAACGTGCCGCCTTCGGCACACGTGCCATAGGTTGCCTACCCCTGTACTTATGCTAAACAATCTGTTCCACTTTGCATTTTGCTGTGAGGGTGGGAGTACTTTCTCCAGACTCTGTGTTGCTTGAAAGCTTGTCTCTCTGTCTCATCAACAGAAGTAGATCCAATAAAAATATTACCCCACCCACCTTGTCTCTCTAATATAATGGGACCAACATGGTTACAACGACACTGCATTGCAAACTGTTTAGTCATTTACACTTGTGCAAAGCCTGGGAAAACACTGCCACCAGTGTGAGAAGTGAATTTTGATTAGGTAGCATTTTGCCCATGTATAATTGACTGCAAAAGGTACAGGCAGGGCCGGCTCCAGGCACCAGCTTAACAAGAAGGTGCTTGGGGCGGCCACTCGGGAGAGGGGCGACATGTCCAGGTATTCGGCGGCAATGCGGCGGAGGGTCCCTCACTCCCGCTCGGAGCGAAGGGCCTCCCGCCGAATTGCCGCCGCAGATCGCGATCGCGGCTTTTTTTTTTTTTTTTTGGTTTTTGGCTGCCTGGGGCGGCAAAAACCCTGGAGCCAGCACTGGGTACAGGACAATGGAGGCCAACTATGTTTTCTTTGCAACTCTCCCATACAGATATTAATCATTCCAGCCATACTTAACTTGGGAGTTTTGGCAAGATAACAGTCTGAATGTCTCTTTGGCCTCAGTAAGCTAATGAATTGGTAAAACTAGCATTTGAGACTGGGCTTGTCAAAGGAGTCTAAGGGAGTACAGTGCAAAACTCCCATGAAAGTCTTAGAGCAGTTAGGTTACAGGCAGAGGCGTTATAAATAGAGTAGTACCTTCCATTTTAATATAATGCTGATTCTTGATGTATATTTTCTTATAGTCAGGATTAAAGCTTCTTCTGAAAAGACTTGCCATCTAGAATCTAATAATTACCATTTTGAAATATATGAAAGCATCACAATTAGGACTGACACCATCTGACACCATTTCATTCTTTAACTGTTATTGGAAAAGTAATCATGCCCACCTTATGTAACTTGTGCACATCTGAATGATTGCAAGACAAGCAATCATTTGTATACTTAGTAATTCTGATACATTTCTAAGATTTTTCCCCTTTTCTCTTGGTTAGTTATAAATAGTTCTTTTAGAGCAATCTGTAATAGCTATTCAAAAATCTGAAATGGAGAATTAATTTGCTAACAAACAGAAATCCTTTCTTGCTTCTCGTATACCACACTCCAGTCAAATTGGAATAATTTAGATTTAAATCCCCCCCCCATCTCTTTTAATCTTCTCTCTAAAAGTTGAGTAAGGAATTGCAAAGAAAGAATGAGACAATATTAAGAAACTTTAAATAACCAAAGGACATGAAGAGAAGAAAATCTTTAATTGCTTATACACCAGTGCTAGGAGCTTGGGTAATGAACAAGAGGAATGATGGGGTGATTCATGTGATTGAAATGTTAAAATCAAAGGTGATTACCTATTTAGGAAGGATTAAGTGGGCAAAGGGGGAGTGGAGTGGCAAGAGATAATGCACAATATGGAGTAGTAGTTAATGTCTGCTATAGACCTTCAAATTACACTACGGAACAGGATGACCAGCTACTTACACATATATCTCTAATATGTAGGGGTGAAAGCTGCATGGTCATGGGGGACATCAATTTGAATGACATATACTGAAGATCTCATTCTGTCAGTACTGAAATATCCTTGGAATTTCTAAACATTATAGGATGACAATTTCCTAACTTAAAAAGAGTTGCATCCAACATGAGGGAATTCTATGTTAGACCGCATCTTGACAGAAAAGAGGAACTGGTTACAGAACTAAAAAAAATAATGGTAGCTTAGGTACAACTGATCATGACTCGATCACATTTATAATGTGCAAACAGAATAAAGTCCATGCCAGTGATACACACACACACACACACACACACGCACACGCACACGCACACGCACATGCACACACATACACACACACACACATTTAGAAGTTCTAATTTCACTAAACTGAAAACAATTATGAGCCAGATCAGCTGGGAGGAAAAAAGTTAATCAGGAAAATCTGAATGATAAGTGGAAATTGTTTAAGAACACTTTGCTAGTAATCCAAAATTCCACAATCAAAGCAGAAAGCTATATTGGTTTAAAAAAAACCAACAACAACTTGGTTTGAGAGGAAGTGAAGACAGCTATACAATATAAACAAATGGAAGAAAGAGAAATTTGACAGTAATGACTATAACTTAGAAGATAGGAACTGTAGAAAATTGATAAGGGAAGCAAAGGGACATAAGGACAAACCTCTGTCCGGCAGAGTAAAGGAAAACAAGGAGGGTTTTTATTAAGTATATTAGGAGCAAAAATAATTCTAACAATGGTATTGGTCCATTACTAGAAAATGTTCTAGTCCTCATCTCTGTCTGGCAGTGAAATGGAAAGAAAACCAGGTCCACAATAAAAACTTTAGGAGTACTTGTGGCACCTTAGAGATGGCTGAAGGTGTAGAGATCGTGTAGGTGTTTGTCTCTGTCTGAGGGGACAAACACCTACAAGATCTCTATCATGCGTTCTTACAACTACAATACCCACCTGCTGAAGTGAAGAAACAGATTGACAGAGCCAGAAGAGTACCCAGAAGTCACCTACTACAGGACAGGCCCAACAAAGAAAGTAATAGAGCGCCACTAGCCATCACCTTCAGCCCCCAACTAAAATCTCTCCAGCACATCATCAAGGATCTACAACCTATCCTGAAGGATGATCCATCACTCTCACAGATCTTGGGAGACAGGTCAGTCCTTGCTTACAGACAGCCCCCAAACCTGAAGCAAATACTCACCAGCAACCACACACCACACAACAAAAACATTAACCCAGGAACCTATCTTTGCAACAAAGCCCATTGCCAACTCTGTCCACATATCTATTCAGGGGACACCATCATAGGACCTAATCACATCAGCCACACTATCAGAGGCTCGTTCACCTGCACATTTACCAATGTGGTATATGCCATCATGTGCCAGCAATGCCCCTCTGCCATGTACATTGGCCAAACTGGACAGTCTCTACGTAAAAGAATAAATGGACACAAATCAGACGTCAAGAATTATAACATTCAAAAACCAATTAGAGAACACTTCAATCTCCCTGGTCACTCAATTACAGATCTAAAAGTCGCAATATTACAACAAAAAAACTTCAGAAACAGACTCCAACGAGAGACTGCTGAATTGGAATTAATTTGCAAATTGGACACCATTAAATTAGGCTTGAATAAAGACTGGGAGTGGATGGGTCATTATACAAAGTAAAACTATTTCCCCATGTTTATTCCCCCCCCCCCCTTCGGTTCCTCACACCTTCTTGTCAACTGCTGGAAATGGGCCATTTTGATTACCACTACAAAAAGTTTTTTTTCTCTCCTGCTGGTAACAGCTCACCTTAACTTTCGTTATAGTGTGTATGGTAACACCCATTGTTTCATGTTCTCTGTGTATATATATATATCTTCCTACTGTATTTTCCACTGCATGCATCCGATGAAGTGGGTTTTAGCCCACAAAAGCTTATGCTCAAATAAATTTGTTAGTCTCTAAGGTGCCCCAAGAACTCCTGTTCTTTTTGCAGATACAGACTAACATGGCTGCTACTCTGAAACCTGTCAATAAAAACTTTGCCTTTCTTCTACCCTTTCTGAACTTCCACTTTGTGTTTATATAGCTTCCATCTAAACATGGCACAGACACTATTCCTGTATCTGAAAAGAGTGTGGACCCTTCTCGGGGCTTCCTGAAGACCAAATATATGACATCTACAATGCTCCTATGGTAGTATCCAATAGCTAGGGAGGTTAGTTTCTTAAAATCCACCTAGTACATTTCACAGTATTGTCAAGTGAACGAAGATGAAAGCCTCCAACCAAATATCCAGTTGAAATCTTATAGTTATACTGTCAATAGCCAGAAAACAAAGTTACCTTGCTTGCATAGCATCAATAGATTCTGGGTTAGTTGCTGGCCCCCCAATAATGCTGCCTTGCAGCAAGTATGGCTCAGTGATCTTATCTAAACAGGTAGATTAACTCTCAATTACCATCTGCTTGCCATTACTTGATAATTGAGCTCTTGTTGTGTATGTGATGCTAAAAAGAGCCGCTATGAATATTTTGCCTGAGGAAAAGTAAACATTAAGGATAATATGGTTGCTAAGGAAATTCAGTGTAGGCTAGGAGACTATTGTTGATATTATTGCCCTTTATGCAGTATTATATTTTTTCATATACTTATTTTTTTCTTAGATTCAGCAGATTATCCCAGCAAAGCATGATTTATTTTGTGTTTTGCATTTAAACCACTCATGACCTTACCTGCTATGACAGCTAATTAGTCCTGCTTTATGTGCTGGCAACACGAATGTATGTGTGTGTGAGAAGACATACAGGATATCCAAGATCCTTATTCACTAATCAGGATTTTCAGCTGGTCAGCTTTCTCTTATTATGTACCTGTACAGCACCTAGCACATGGGACTCTGATCTTGATTTGAGCCTATAGGCAGCACCACAATATAAACAATTATTACCAATACCAATAATAATAAAGCCTGACCTCATGAGATAACCAAATCAATTTCCAGCCTGATCTGGAGGAGAGTGGATTTTATTTGAACAGAAATTCTCAAACTTTTGAGGTCTGTCAATAATCAGTTGGCATGGCAGCATATTGGGAAGAGTTTAAGTGCTGAATACAGAAAGCAACAAAGAAATCATTTTCAGTTTTTCATAAATCAGTGAAGATCTAAAGCCCCATAACACTAACTGGAGACTGCATTCTTCTTCACAATTTGTGTTTAAGCTGTTATGTAATGGTATGGGGATTGATATGTCCTGTTCCGCTAGGGCTCAGTCCTGAATACAAGTAAGCATATAAACTGTACTTTTAGCAATAGAAGTGTAATGGAATGAGTGAAGTTATTCATGTGCATATGTTTTCAGGACTGGGACCATAATCCCTAAACCTGTAAAGTACGTAGAAACTCACAAAAAGGGCATGTCTACATTACAAAATTAGGTTGAATTTATTTAAGTCAACATTTAGCCTCCGATTTTACAAAGTTGATGCTACATGTCCCCACTATGCACATTCTGTCGGCGGAGCGCATCCTCACTACCATGGCGAGCATTGACTCAGGGAGCGATGCACTCTGGGCAGCTATCCCACAGTTCCTGCTGCCGACTGGAATTCTGGGTTAGGTTCCCAATGCCTGATAGGACAAAAACATTTTTGCGAGTTGTTTTGGGTACATATCGTCAGCCTCCCATGATGCACTTGCCTACTCCCTTCCTCCATCCCTCCGTCCCTGAAAGCAACGGCAAACAATCATTTTCGCACCTAAGCCTGAGTTACTCATGCAGACGCCATAGCATAGCAAGCATGGACCCCGCTCAGCTGTACACTGTTGTGAGCATTGCAAACACTTTGCGCACTGTCCTGAGGTATTTGCAGAGCCTAGCCAGGATCCGCTGCGTGGAAGAATGTGATGCCATGCAAATAGCTGTGCTGGAAGCCATGGAATGGAGCAATTTGCACATGGTGGTGGCGGCAGCCAGGCTTGTTGACACGGTGGAACAGTGCTTTTGGGCCTGGGAAACAAGCACAGACGGGTGGGACCGCATCGTGATGCAGGTATGGAATGAGGAGCAGTGGCTGCATAACTTTCGAATGCGTAAGGCCACTTTCTTGGAACTTTGTGAATTGCTTTCCCCAGCCCTGAAGTGCATAAATACCAAAATGAGATCTGCTCTGACAGTTGAGAAGCAAGTGGCGATAGCCCTGTGGAAGCTTCAACACCAGATTGCTACTGGTCAGTTGGGAATCAGTTTGGAGTGGGTAAATCTATTGTGGGGGCTGCTCTGATCCAAGTAGCCAGGGCAATCAATTCACTTCTGCTAAGAAGGGTAGTGATTCTGGGAAATGTGCAGGACATAGTGGATGGCTTTGCCGCAATGGGGTTCCCTAACTGTGGTGCGGCAACAGACGGAACATATATTTCTATCTTGGCACCAGACCACCTTGCCAAAAAGTACATAAACTGCAAGGGGTACTTCTCAATGGTGTTGCAAGCGCTAGTGGATCACAAGGGCCATTTCACCGACATCAACGTGGGATGGTTGGGAAAGGTGCATGACGCTCGCATCTTTAGGAACTCCGGTCTCTTCAGAAAGCTGCAAGAAGGAACTTTCTTTCCAGACCGGAAAATTACCGTTGGTGATGTTGAAATGCCAGTAGTTACCCCTTGCTCCCATGGCTTATGAAGCCTGGACAGCAGTAAGGAGCAGTTCAACCATAGGCTGAGCAAGTGCAGAATGGTGGTAGAATGTGCCTTTGGACATTTAAAGGGGCGCTGGCACAGTTTACTCACTAGGTTAGACCTCAGCTAAAGCAATATTCCCATTTTTGTTGCTGCTTGCTGTGTGCTCCATAATATCTGTGAAAGTAAGGGGGAAAAGTTTCTGGCGGAGTGGGGGGTTGAGGCAGATTGCCTCATAGCCCATTTTGAGCAGCCAGACAACAGGGCAATAAGAAGAGCACATTGAGACGCACTGCTTCTCCGAGAGGCTTTGAACACCAGTTTCATGAATGATCCAACACTTATGTGACAGTGTGTGTTGTTCCTTACCAAGCTGCCCCCTTTTTTGCATGTACTGCCCTGTAAACTAAACCCCCACCAACCACAGCGTGCACAGTGAACAAAGCCTCTTGTCCTCAATTCATGCATTTTTATTATGCTAACAAACACTGAACAGAGACAGCAATGAATAGCAAAGATAACTCGCTATCTAAAAGGGCCTGATAACACAGGGCAGGAGGGGCAAGGACATGTAGCTTACTACAATTGCACTGTCTAGCAATCAAAGCTGTGGGAATGAGAGACTTCTGCTCCATGAACCATCTCCTGGAGTTGAGTTCAAGGGATAACAGAGCTTTCCCCCCCGGCATTCTAGGATGGCTGGGAGAGGAGGATATGGAACTTGGTGAGGAGGGCAGCTGGTTCAGCATTGGGTGCAGTGGGACTCTAAGGTCTAGCTGCCTTTCCTGCACCTCAACCTGATGCCTCAACATGTCTGTTTGCTCCCCCATAATCCGCAACATCTCCTCTTGCGGGTTACACTCTTGTTCCCTGCATGCTTTCCTGCCCTCTTGCGGTGCGCATGCTCTCTGACAGTGTAAGCCTCCATGCTTTCAGCTGGGCCCTGTCAGTCTTGGAGGAACGCATCAAAGCTCAGAACATGTCTTCCCTTCTCCGCTTTTTTCGCCTTCTAATCTGGGACAGCCTTCGTGCTGGTGTGGAGGAAGTACCCACAGACAAGTTTGCAGCTGCAAGGAAAAACATATAATGTTGAAAACAAGGTTAACTCTTGCAATGAATGAGACACTTCACAGCAGTAAATATACTCCCTGAGGTACACGGCCACATTTTGTCTTTTAAAAGAAGCACCTACCAGTAAGGTACAACACATGGCAGAGCGCTGGGCAGCGGATTTCGGTTTGCAGGCAGGCATGGTGAGCACACAAGAAAGGGTAGGCGGTGTCAGGGCACACCCGGGGACATTTTTTGGTGGGGAAACTCTTGGTACATAAATAGGCTTTTCCGGGGAGCACCCTTTGCGTCACTGGACTGGCCGCCACTGTATCCCAATTGTTTACCTCAGATTAAACATTAACCACAATTGCATTTAACCCCTGTAGTGTGATTACAAGTGTGCACTCACCAGAGGTGCCTTCCCCACCATCACATTCCTGCACCAGTTGGTCCTGGGAGGGGATAGGCTCGAGAATTAGGAAAAAGTCCTGGCTGTCGGGAAGAATGGATCCTCTGCTTGCCTGCTGCGCATTCTCCTCCTCCTCCTCTTCCTCATCAACAATGTCCTCCTCATTGCTGCCTGTGACCGCCTGGGGCCCCTGGGAGGTATCCACAGAGAGTATTGGGGTACTGGTGGGGTTCCCACCTAGAATCACATGCAGCTGCTCATAGAAGCGGCATGTCTGTGGCTGAGAACCAGAGTGACTGTTTGCCTCCCTTGTCTTCTGGTATGCTTGCCTGAGCTCCTTTATTTTCACATGGGACTGCTGTGTGTCCCTGGTGTAGTCTTTGTCTCCCATGCTCCCGTGCGATTTTGGCATAGATGTCAGCGTTTCTTCTGCTGGTTCGGAGCTCTGCCTCCAAAGACTCTTCTCCCCACACATCAATCAGATCCAGGGTCTTCTGTATGCTCAATGCTGAAGCATGTTTTTCAGCCCTGGGCAGGCATGGTCAGCTGTGCTGGTGAGCTCTCCATGCTGATCAAACAGGAAATGAAATTCAAAAGTTCCCAGGGCTTTTCCTGTGTACCTGGCTGAAGTGCAGTGGAGTTGAAAGTGCTGCCCATTGGAGGTCACATTGGAGCACTCTGGGACACCTCCCAGAGGCCAAACCCATCGAATTACACAGTGTTGTGTCTACACTACCCCTAATTTGACCCAGGAAGGTCAATTCTAGCATTACTCCTCTCGCCGAGGTGGAGTACAGACATCGATTTTACAAGCCCTTTAGGTCAGTGGAAAGGACTCGGTAGTGTAGACACAAACATTATAAATTTGACCTAACGTGGCATATGTCGATCTAACGCCATAGTGTAGACCAGGCCAAAGTGTTCTAAGATTTAAAATAGCTTCCCACTTTTATAACACCAGACTTTAATGTCTTTTGGATGCTGAATGAGTTAAAATGCTAATAGATACTTCTATAAGGTATACCTTTGTTGTTTCAAAGCTGACATAGAACAGGGCTGAGTTAAAATATCTTTAGGGAGCTTTCGTTGATGTTCATAGGTTGTTGACTTTCTTTGTCACTCAATTTTTTTTCCCCAAGACATTAATAGCCTCTGGAAAATATTTAATATAACTTGTAAATCACATTTGCCAGTTTTTGCACATAATACATCTTTTCAGTAGGACTTTGTTTCTAAATCATTTGCTTATTGTGGAGTTTTAGCTAACTGAGTCTGGGCTAAAGCCAGCATCTGATGATGTATTTTTAGCTCTGAGAAAAGGCAAATAATAAATGTCATTGTCACTAACATAATAGGAGATATGATCTCACTAATGGTCATAAATTAGATCCTTGCTATTGACTAGTGAAACCCCCTTGTCAGAGGAACAAAAAGTGGGGAGTCCTGTTCTAACAAGCTTACAGAAAACTTTTCCCAGTAGCTAACAGGAAAAATATAGTCTCACAATTTGTCTTGCAAGCATGTCATCTCTTGCTATAGAACATCATGATAATTTGAAAATTTTGCAACAAAGCGCTTTTCATTTTTGTGATGCCTTTTAATAGGACTATTTAAAATAATTACAAAATCTAAAATTTGCTTGCTTTCAAAACAAGGGGGAGGTGTTTCTTTCAGATCACATCTGGAAATGAGATGAGGTATTTCAAAAAGAGAGAAAATGGTCTCTTATTTTCAGGCAAAAGACAGCTTAGTTTATGAAAGTTTTGGGCTGATCCCATTGAAAGAAATCACAAAAAATAAAAAACTTTCATATTTTAAAATTTGCATATTGATCAGAACAGCTCAGCTCTCTGTGAATCTTAACAGAGCAAGAAGTGTCTCATTAAAGACAGTCCAAACTTATTTCTCTTCTATGAAGCTTTTAGTGGAGAATTCTAGAGGTAGACCCAAACAAAACCCTGGCTCCAAAGAACCCAGAACATTAGCAATGTTTGTAATCAGATCTGAATTTTGTGGTTCAGACACATTTTTAATATTTTCCAATGCTGTAGCCAGTTTAGTTATTTTCAGATGTCTGAAGTGATTGGACATCTCTCCAAAGACTTCACCAGACCTATTTCATCTTATTAAATAGATTAATTTATGCTAATATTATCGTATTGGGGCAAAAATAATTTGATCTATTCTGAATATTGCTTGATGGATCAAATGTAGCCCTTCTGTAAGAAGACAAGTCTATTGAAGCCAGTTGATTTACACCAGTGATTTAAAATACTTTCCAAGAATACAATGAAACTTCATTCTGATAAGAAAATGTTTACTATTTAGGATAAAATGGACATGATTTAAGTTGCATCACGTTCCCTCAACCATGACTTGTTATTTCCATTGGGCATAGTAACTGGAACTATGACAATATCGTCATCATCGTCAGCGATGGACTACCAATATATATATAGTAACTGGAAAAGTCCATGAAATTTTGCAATGGGCATCAAAAATGGTAATTTATTTCAGTAGATAAAACTCCATGTATTCACACATCTAACTCGGACGTGTGTTCCCACCACTGGATTAAATCACAGAGAGCTCCTGCATCAGTGAAGCCAATGAGAATTTGCACAACATCTTAGGATCAGGCCCTGTAGTCGAGACTGACCGCCAAATAAAAGTGCAGCGGTCACACACTATTTCTTCCATTTAGAAAGATTTTACCAGTTTGATAGAGATTTCCTACACCTGCTGAGGGAGATGGTGGAACTAATATTTTGTCAAAATGGAAGAAAATTTCAGTGCAACTATTGTATTTGATAGTAAATTCTGTATTCATGCAATAATTCTTTGGGAATTTTCCATTGGCAAATGGGGGGCTGTTCCTTAGCTATCTGTTACTTTCACTCTTAGTCAGCAAACTGCATCAGTAAAATATTTAGGAAACAGATAGGCCTACAGATATGACAGCGAATATTACCAACACATTCATTCAATTGCTGTAGGGCATGATGCATCACACACTATTGCATACTTCACTCTTATTTATAGCTCATTTTATCTTCTTATGTCAACATGATAATTTTACCAGTGGAGAAGAAGTTATGTTAGATTTTTAAAAGCCTGAGTTTAGAACTACTTCAAGAAAAAAATAAGGGAATCAAAGCCCGGAGCACTTGCACATGTCAATGAGACTAGCGTTTGTGCATAGCACAATTAAGCTCTAATCAGAATTGGAGCCTTTGAGCACTAGTGTAATACAAATAAGTATTAATAATACTAGTTCCAAGTGAGGCCTATTCAGGTAAAAGATGCAGGGCTAAGCCAAAGGAAAGTCATCGTTTGGTTGTATTGGAATTGGTTTAAATCGGTGATATATCTTGTCTGTTCTCTCTGGAAGTCATTTGGCCAAATACATATTAAGAGTTCATCAGAACATGGGAAGAATTTTCACATCTCTCAAAAATTTATTTTTATTTCTGCCCCACCCTCCTGCCATCTGTGATTAATGTGCAATAGGAATTATAGACACCGTTTTGTACTTCAGTGAATTTTTTTGCCTATCATATTCACTGTGTGTCAATGGGAATCCATTCTTTTAGAGACAACAGAGTTGAACTACACTATGTGAATCTGAGAGGGGAAAAGCCTTTAGAGCAGAGGTTCTCAAACTGTGGTCTGTGGACCACCAGTGGTTTGCGAGCTCCAGTCAGGTGGTCCGCAGATAGTTCCCTCTAAGGTGCGTGCCTGGGTGGCCGCACACAAGAGAATGAAGGGCCACCCACCCAGGGCCGGCTCTAGGCACCAGCAAAACAAGCAGGTGCTTTGGGCGGCACATTTGCAGGGGGCGGCATTCGGGCCATCCTTTTTTTTTTTTTTTTTAACCTCACTTCCTCCCCTCTCACAAACCTGCAGAAGCAGAGCCAGGGAGCAGCTGGGGATCCAGCATGGGAGCTGAGAACCCATGGGACCCTGGGAGCTGTAGTTCCTTGCCTAGCTCCCTGCCTATAGAGCCAGCCCTGGAGGCCCAAGGAGTCTACATTTCCCAGCATTCCCTAGGCCACTATCAACAGGAAAGGGGGGGTAGGGAGTGAGGTAGCTGAGACCTTATGCTGCAGCTTGCTGTGAGTTGAAAGGGGTGGCCCTCTGAATGGGGAACAAGTGTGCCCAGCCCAAGGAGTAGAAGGCTTTGCCCCAGATATCCCCTTCAGCAGACTTCCCCAGACTGGATTAGGGATACTGGTGTGACCTCACTTTGCAGCCACCAAAGAAGGAATTGGGTGGAGTAAATGGACAGTACACCACTCTATCTGAAGCCTAGCAAGGGAGGTACATGGATCCCACTAGAATTTAAAATGAAAAGTAAGGGAGGGGAAGCTCTGCTAGAGGACTTGGGCAGCTCTAGATACAGTACCAGGCACTTAGGAGAATTTCCACTTCTGAGCCATGGAAGCAGAAATGGACTTTTCCTTTCCAGATTTAGCTAATATTCAGAAAGGGAATCTAGCACCTGCCTTCCAGATTTGAACACCCTCAAAATTCAGGAGTGCTCAAGCTCAATTTGGGCAGCTGTTACTTCATTACTCCCAAATCAAATATACTGATCCACTGTAACTTGCTGTAGAAAAAGTAGGATAAAATTGAGCAAGAAATGCTTCCCAGTGGTTATTAGGACTGGAATTGCTATTTTCAACAGCCATTGNGTGGGTGGGTGGGGGGAGAACCCAGGGCTGGGGCAGCAGGGGGGAGCCCAGGGCTGGGGTGGGGGGCAGCCAAAATTTTTTTTTGCTTGGGGCAGCAAAAAACCTAGAGCCGGCCCTGCACCCACCTAATTAATGGAGCCACACAGGTGTTGCTCCACTAATTAGGTGTCTGGACCTTGGAGAAGACGCACATGTAAGGTGAGGTGGTGGCCTTGCCGGGAATAAGGGGTAGGTGGGAGGGGGCAGTGGGGTGAGAAGAGGGGGTGGGGGGAATTTGGGAAGCGCAGGGCTGCAGTGGCCAGAGAAAGAGGCGACTTTCCCCAGCTCCAGGGCTGCGGCTGCTGGGGAGAGACCCCCCTCCTTCCCAACCCCAGCTCAGGAGCTGTCGTGGCGGGGGAGAGAGGGCACATCCATCACATTAGAAAGGTAAGACAACTGATATTAAAATATGAGTTGTGTGCTTTTATTTGCAGAACAAAAAAACATTATTAATAAGGGGTTTTTTTATATAGCGCTTTTATCCAAAGCGCTTTACAATAGTTAGCTAACGGTACAAACAACATTTGGAAAGATCATTAAGTGGTCCACTGAGACCCTCAGCGGGTCCATGAAAAAAAAGTTTGAGAACCACTGCTCTAGAGCAATCAGCAGAAATGTACTTTTGCCAGTTTTGTATAAAGGTCCCAAATCCCGTTTTTTCCCTCCCAGCCAAAAGGCTTATCACCAGTTACAACTTTTTTCTTTACTCTCTTTTCACTACCTTGGGGGTGGGACATGCCTCCTCCAACACTCCGGAGCCAAAGCTCTGTTCACCTAGAGGTCCTACTCTGAACTGGAGGGTAGCTGCTCCAGTTTCCAAGATCCTTAGAACCACTCCATGGTTGCCATGGAAATACTAAGAGATCATGTTTAAAGTTTCTGCAGCAGCCCTGTATAGTCAAAATAAATTCCCTTTGTCAAAGTATATTATGCCTTGTAATTCTCCCTAACTTCACTAATCCTCTTACCTTCCCCAAATAATACAACACACTTTTTAGCAAAACCAACAAAAATAAAGTCCTTATTCCCCACTTCATTACTCCAGTTTTACATCAGCACTACACCATTGAGCACCTGGAGTAATATTAGTTATCAGATCCACAAGGGTTGGGAAATCTTTAAGATGTCAACAATTTCAAAGCACCATAACTTTGAAATTCCTTTTCTGATTTCCAATAATCCTTTACAGAAAAACACTATCTTGGGATGAGATATGGCATGAGAAATTTCAGGAGGATCACTTTTTTTTGCGGGGCAGGAGGGGGAATATGGAGGGAAGTGGTGGTTACAGATGATGAAGCAAGCTTCTCATTAACTATGATGTGGCTACTGCTGCTCCATAATAAGAGCTATCCTGCTTACTATTTTCTACTTTTGTAAAGTGCTTATGTGAGTTATTAGGGCAATACCAAGAAACAAGAACTGCATGGAAGGGAATCTTGGCTTCCCAACAAAAAAACAACAACAACAGGAGCATTCTATAATTTTAGAAAGAGACTGGACTAGGTTTTGAGGAGCTATGCATGAAGGAAGAGGTGGATCCTTAGGAATGTATCCATATGACAGCTATGCAGATCAGGGAGATTTAGCATTAGGGGCATTTGGGAAAGTTTTAGCAAATGAGGGGTTGTTATTTAGTTTCTTCCCCCTTCCGCCCCCCCCCCCCCATTTCCCTCACTACTATAGCTGGGGAATGGTAATAGTTTAATTGACTAGAAAGGGGACAGATAAAATTGTGGCAGTTAAGAGGGTGGTTTGGGTACCCCATAATTTATCCTTCTAGGTGGTGATGGAGAGGCAGAGTCAGCTTCCAAATAGTTGGTATCTACTTGAAAGTCCTGTTGACAACTAGAGGTTCCCAAAAGTACATACTTCACCCCAGTGTAACTATCCACATCTAGAGCAGACACTTGGCAAGGGATACCTTATAAATATGCATGAAAGTAGTGGTTGGTTTTAAAACCTTGTCAGTGTTCAAGGGGAGTATGATGTCTGCTGTTAGAAGAAGCTGGACCTGATTCTGCTGACCACAGCACAGTGAAAGATGAACAAACAGCAAAGGAATATAAGCTTCTCCCAGCACCACAATGGAAAAGTCCACTCGATGTACCATAGCATGGGCAAACAGCTCTTCTGGAATAAAAACAAATAGAAACATTCAGCCAATCTGGAGAGAAGGATGATCTTTGGGGTTAAGGCACTGGAGCCGGAACTCGAAAAACCTGAGTTCTAGTTTTGGCTCTGTGTAGAAGATGCACAACCACCAATAGCGCTGCCTAGTGGTCAAGCAGTGGTTGGCAAGATGTCTCACCGTTGAAGGACATTCTTGTCCCTCAGCATCCCCCCACTGCAGGGGTTTTCAGTCCTCCCCTTTAGCACAGGGACTTTGAGGGCAGGGCCCTTGAACAGTCATAGTCTTTTCCAGAAGGCCTCTCACAAGAGGAGAGGGCTCTTGTTGTTGTACTGTCCTCTCAGAGTGGCCACCCCTCTCCACCAGGGCCCAGTCATGGGTAGCTACACCCAACGGCATGAGTTCCTGGGCAGAACTTCCCCTCAGAGCAGTTGTCTGCTCCCTTCTACTGCCTGCCTCTGAACTGCTCGTTCCCCTTTCTAAAGCCCTGCCTCCAGCTTGTGCAAGCTCTGCAGGTGTGTCTGCGTGAGGCAGCCTGGTGCCAGAGATGTTCCTTACCTCCTTGATCTCCAGTGTGGGGTCTGTATACCTCATCACACTCTGCCACAGACTTCTTTGAGCAAGCCACTTCATACCTCTGTGGCTCAGTGTCCCCGCCTTGTGTTTGTAGATTGCATTCTGTTCTCCTGCCCTTTATCTGGCTTAAATATTTAGAATGTAAGCTCTTCAGGGTAGGGCTGTCTCTTATTGCTTTTGCACAGCAGCTAATACAACAGGAGCCCAATATTGATTGGGGCCTTTAGGGGCTACAATAATAAAAATTATAATCTGATTGGTAGAACATTTGCAGGGGCAGTATTTTAAATATATTAATTTCTAGTTTGACAGTGTCGCCATCAGGTTCTTTGGCAGGTAGTGTAACCACTTTGACCTTTAGTACAGTGCCTGACCTAAGGCAATTAAATGTTAACAGCATCACAGACCAATGTCTCGGTGTGTTTGAATATTATCTACCTTAAACTACCAGCTACCTTGAATTTGTATCAAGCTGGCGTTGATTTATTTAGACATTTAAATTCCAGACATTCCATTCATAGCATTGCTCCCTTCATTCGTGCCAGCTTAATCATTGTATGCAGTGTTGTCGTAGCCATGTCGGTCCCAGGATGTTAGAGAGACAAGGTGGGTGAGGTAATATCTTTTATTGGACCAACTTCTGTTGGTGAGAGAAAGACAAGCTTTCGAGCTGACAGAGCTTTTCTTCAGCACATGAAAGAAAGTTGGTGCAATAAACAAATACCTCATGGCCACCTTGCCAGCTTAATCATTGTTGAGCAAATGGACGAGTTGTCTTGATTTGTCAGTTTGATTTGTCTCTTGTTGTCATTGGTTACATTTCCTGTAAAACTACTAATTGTGATCCCACGTGCCTTAATATAACTATGAATTTTGCCTATAACTTCAGTGGGAGCAGGGAAATACAGATATGAATGTTAAATGATGTTAAGTACATTTCTCTAAAAAAATGTTTTAATCTATTTAATATTAGACATTGCCTGTGGCAAGCCAACCCCTTCCTCCACACTGGAGAAAGAAACCTGCAGAGTTCCTCCAGAACATTTTGTCAAGGGTAAGGGTAAGGTATGCCTGTCCAATGGAAGAAGGAGGCAGCCATATAAACTTTGAACCTGCCTCCCGCTATAAGTTCCTTAGGGATCTGCTGGTGAAAACGGAGAAGGGAGCTCTGTGCCTTTGCACCAGCTCCACTATCCTCCTGCCTAAATCAGCCCCCAGACACCTACTGGAAGGGGTCCCCTGCAGAGGGGATAAGCTAATGCAGACTTAGGCTTCATTAACTTTCCTGCTTATTCCTCCATTGGTTGCTGAAGGTGGTAAAAAGAGAATTAAGTGCATAGTGGCCCCATTCCTAGTCCAGGAATGATGTCAGCAAGGATGATCATGGGCCTACGGAGATCCAAAAAGGGAAGTCACCTCTTTGTACAGATCTTGGATAATTATGAGTAAGTTGCTGCTAATGGGGTCACACACTTGTTATGCTCAATTTCATGCTCATAGAAGATATTTGTTCCTCATCCATGCACAAATTACATTTCATTTATTACACTAAATCTGTACACAGGCATCATAAAACAGTGCTTTCTGGCCACTGCGTCATACAGCAAGATATATGCTCTGACAAATCTTGTGCATTTTCAAAAAAATTGGAAAGCATTTAAAGAATGACTGCTCCAGATCCCTACACTACCTCAGATTTATATTGGCACATATCATACTGCATGTAACTGAAGTGAGGCATGGTTTTTTTTTTAAAGGGTCAAAGCCCAATGCCATTTATTATATGTGCAGTTTGCACTCAAAATCTGGTTCTTTAAGATGAGCTATAGGTAGAAATCAGAGTAATTTCAAGACCTGATTTCCCTCTATGGTCTGGTAATTAGAGACACAGGCTTACAGGTTCGTTCCTGCAAGGCACAACAATTACAGGTGTATATTTTTCAGATGCAAACAGCGCCAACAAATGGAACTTCGCCTTGGAAAACACGTCTCATTATGGTAATGTACCTTTATAAAATCTCTTTTCCATTACATCTCATTGCTGATAGGGACTAAGAGGTTAAGAGATCCTGCAGAGCTAACACTGATTAGCAGGGGGGGGAAAGCCTTTTAGAAAGTACCAGTGCTTTTGTTAAAGTGACAATATTTGAACTTTTCTCTCTTTTTTCCCCCTTGATGGTTGCAAAGAAAAAAAAGATTTCAGGCCTCTAAGCTATGCCATACAAAAATACTAAATTGTTCATCCTACTTTGTCTAAGCATCTGCCTATCAAAATTGTCTCAGAAGTGTTGTTATTGCAGTCAAGGTATGTTAGAAAGAAAGACGTTAAGTATCGATCCTGTCTGTCTCTTTGCACTTGGTCATTCACTGACCTCCCAGCTCTGAACAGCCAGTCAGTTTCTACACTTGTTTATACCGTAATTGCTTTCCAGAATAAGGAACAGCTTGACATAAGGGATCACCTCCACACTTGCAAGATACAGGGGACATTTGGATAACTGAGAATAGCTAAACATTAATAAAAGGAAAATAGGCTTGTGTACTATAATCTACAGGAATGAAAATCACACATATCTAATGGACTATCATTTCAAAATGCTTCCCTGGAATATAAAGTAAAAGTTGTACCTAAAACAAGATTTATAGAAGAGATATGTAGGTTCAGTTTCAGATTTTGGTTAATCCAGGAGTTTACCCATCCAAAAATTAAAACTATTTAGTAGCATCACAAAACTGTTCATATATCTTTAAGCTAAATTATATTACATTTCTAAAGCACAATGTGTGTAAATAGTGCTGGGCATCAAGGAAGCTGTACCTCTTTAACTATAGCTAAAGCAGTACAACTCCCATAATATAGGCACAATTCTAGTGGTTTACAGGTATTTTACACAGGTATTGCTTACTCCCCTTCCCATACAGCAATTTTCTACACAGCAGAAGAGTAGAAGGTTGCCTTGCAGTTGTGTGCTTAATTAGCAAGGCCTACACAACTCCTGTCAGTACATGCCAGAGCTCAGCTTTGGAGTCAAGGAGGCAGGGCCAAAGCAGGACCCAGCCACGGAAGAATGGACATGGTAGATAAAGCCACATATCAATCAACACAGCAATCATTATCCACCTTCCACCTCCACACAGCTGGTGAACTGATGCTCCTTTCCATGCCTCTGAGAATACAAGTCACTTGGGTGATGTCCTAGAATCCAGGATTTGAATGCTAGTTTATATGTTACCCGCAACAGTCCTGTCTGTTCTGTATATAAAAACAAAGATACTATTTTTTATTTAGATAACATTTTTCAACTCAAGGTACATACAGCACCACAGAAACACAGCAATCTCTGGAGCGGGGCTGGCGGCTAGCACTGCAGAGTAGCTTGGGGAAGAGAAATAGCGCTCAGAAATACCAGGGACAATACTTACTTTACAAAGAAAAAAATATGATATCTAATGTCTATGCAAATCATAGCAACCTTGAAGAGAAAGGATGGCTTAGTGGTTCCTGTGCTACCTGGGACTCAGGATACAGAGGGGTCAATTCTCTGCTCTGTTACAAATGTCCTGTGTGACCTTTGGTGGTTTACACTGCAGCTGGGCGCAAACCTCCCATTCTGGGTAGACAGAGTCATGCTAGCGGGACTTGAGCTTTCACCCATGAGGTGCTAAAAGCTCGTAAGCCCATCTGACCCCCTCGGCTTGAGAGCCTGAGCTCTGGCCTGAGCCACAATGTCTGCACTGCTATTATTAGCATGCTAGCTCTAGCCCTGCTAGGACAAGTCTGTCTACCGGCAGATAAGAGGCATGCTCCCAGATGCAGGGTAGATATAACCTTAGGGCCAGATTTTTAAAGGTATTTAGGCTCCTAATGATGCAGACAAACAGCTAATGGGGTTTTCAAAAGCACCTAGGCACCTAGCTCTCATAGAAAATCCCACTGGTGCCTGTCTGTATCTCTAGGCACCTTTAAAAATCTGGCCCTTTGTCTCTGTGTCTCCTTTTTCTGTGCTGGGGTATACAAATCCCACACTGGACAACAAGGGGTTAAGCAGCTGCTCTGAGCTCAGCCAGCACCACTCCACCACACCTGCGAGACACGCACAGGCTGGAGGAGACATTTAAAAGGGAAGCAGAACCGCTCAGGTACTATGGAAGCAGGGACCATATGAGTACCATAGATATTTCATCTTTCATCCAAAAGACATCTCAATGCAAGAAAATGCATGATACTCAGTAATCTATATTAAAAAGAACAAAGGGCTGAGTCAACCTGGCTAGGCTATGAATTTGTAGTTATAGGGAGCCTACAAAGATCAGACTTGATATTTATGGAATAGAATGCTGAACCATCCCCTCAGATGGGATCAGGGAAACATTGCATATATGCTTCCAGGGTGGATTAAAAATACAAAGACAAATAGAAATGGCTGCAATAAAAGCACTTCATTATGCTGATAAGAAAAGGGATGCTGTTTTCCTCTGCTTCCTGTTGCTGAGGCTACATTTTTGTCTTCCTATCAGCAGACCATAATAGGTCGGAGGTTTTTCTCCTGTTCCCCAATTAGTGATGTATATGTTCTTCTGGTGGACAGCTCTAAGAAGAGCACCCTTCCCCTTGACATCACTGCAGTCTTACAACATAAGTGCAGTCTAAGTGAATGTCTGCACCATGGAGACTATACTGGCATAGCTATGTCAGATGCAGCCTAGGTGTAGGTGTAGGTGTAGACATAGGCGCAGGAAGTAAGGGTGTGGGGGGTGCTGCAGCACCCTCAGGTTTTGCGACTGGCATCCCGGCCGCCAACCCTGTGCCCCTGCTACTCGGGGTCCCAGCTGCCAGCCCAACTGCTGCCCGGGGGCTCCGTTGCCGGCTGCAGGGTCCTGGCAGTTGTCTCTATATGCGGGGACCTGGCTGCTGGCCCCACGCTCAGGGCTTCGCATCCGCCCCTGCCCCTGACTGTGTTCCCAGCCTCAGCTGCCTTACCTCTGTCTGCATCCCCCCCTCCCCATCCCCCGTCCCCCCCGTCCCCCCGCTCCTGGAGCCACAGTCCTGCTCCTGGCTCCAGGTCTAGGGGGAAGTGAGGGGAATGGACGGGGGTAAGAGGGGTGCAGCTCAGCCTTCTGCACATAGATGTCTATACCTCTTTTGGTGTTCCTTAGCTGTGCTTGTACACTATCTTCTCCCACAAGCCAATAAGATCCATGACTTCTTTCCTGCTCCAGGCACGAGTAGCTCTCTATGTGTGGAGCTAGCACAATCAGATCCTCACAAAGATGGGTTGGTCAGTGTGCACGCCAAGGTGGGCAATCAGGAAAAGGCATTTCAAAAACACACTGCAGTTTTTAAGGGAGGTGGGTGGTGGGCTTCCAGTCTCTGTGACCTCTGGGAAGTGGAGTTTGAAATTGTGGCTGGAGCAGCCACTATTGCAGGGACAAGGGCATTGGGGACAGCTGCAAGAGGACTTTTAGGGATGACACAGGTAATGCCGTGTTTACACTCGCACAGCATAGACTGATGGAGGTTGCCTGTGGCTCTGGGGAGGTGGGGTTATTGCATCACTGTAACAAGGTGCTTATCTTGGCGAGAGATAAAATGAGGTGTAGACACATGCACAATGGTTGAAACAAGTCAACTTAGGTCAAATGAACTTTGTAGTGTAGACCAGGCCAAGGTTCCCCTCTGCATGACCTAAAGTTTTGAAAACTAAATTAATTAAATCTGGGTACATGAGAGTAGATCGCCATGTCCAACCAATCTGTGCTCAGCAGAGGACTTCAGGGGTAGGTGGGAACAAAGGTGGTCAAGAAGGTTGAGTGGGGGTTTGGGTCTCTGCTTCACTAGTCTGAAAGGTGAACAATATTTCATATTCATACCTAAGAAGGGTTGATAGTTAACCTCTTAACTCACAGCCTGCCTCCACCTACAATAGCCTTTGCTCAGTGATAGAGACAGTGGCAATATTTGAACTGGTAACATTGCATTAGTGACACATCTGGTATATGGGACAGCTCTGGCAGTATTTATAGGCTTTACTTCATGTACTTTTGTCTGGGTACTTTTCCCAGAAGCACCAAAGCACTTCAGCAAGTTCTTTGCAGGAAAGAGAAACTGGAGTTTAAAGTAACATGGAGATCCAAGATTTTAAGAAAAAAACACCCCTTCCCCCCGCCCCCTTCTTACTTTATATTTACTTATCTTTTGAAGGAAAACACCAAAACAAATAACATGATATACAGAGAATAGTTGAGGAAGACACAGTAAAACTAAAATAGTTATGGCAGGAGCCACTAGATGGCACTGTTAAATAAAGCCTTACAACTTTTTTCTTAGCATGGAAGCAGTGTACAGTCTTAGGAGTAATACTGGTAATTTTGTTGCTAGCACTTCTTTTCGTGGGGGATGTGGGGCGGGGAAGCTGTTGTACACAACAGAAAAGTTTGCTCCTGCCTTAATCTCTCCAACTAGAGTCAATCGGAATTGGGCCCTGGAGTTTGGGCTGAGATCCCTGAAAGAGGGATTTATTTGAGTGCCAACTATACATACTATATATAGTGTTGCAATACAATGTAAAAATACTCAGACTCCATGTCACTGATTTTTTCTCTGCAAGGAGAAGAGGCCAACCTGTAGGGCCCTGATATCTGCTCGCCATTCAGAGGGTCAATATTATATTAGTAAATGTTGATTTGTAGAAGTATTAAAGTTATAGTAGGAATGTATATCTGATGCCGCATGTAAAGACACACATTCAGAGCAATTTTGGCACCAGAGTGACTTAGGCAAGTGCCTGCTGTGACCAAATGAAAAAAAAAAAATAACCAGGAAGATGACTAATTCAAGATGTGAAGTTAGATATCATGTAATTCTTTCAGATGGTCCCAAACAGAATGATACTTCACCCAGTTATTTCTCCAAACTAGTGTCAGCTTTTCCATGGTTCTGCCTTGGACAGCTTATATAACTAATCAGGAAAAGTGGGTGAGGTTTCCGACCTGTAAATGCACGAAACTCCTTTCCTTTACTGATTCATAAGCCCACACCCCTTTCCTCCTTCAAATCTCTCTACAAGACCCATCTCCATTAAAAAAAATAAACCTATTAATGGTGGCTCAATAGCTGGTGCTTGGTGCTTGATCCATTTATAATAAACCATTGGCAAATGTATATAAAATTGTCTATATTTTGGTATATTTTTCTCTCCACCTTGTCACATGTTTTCTTAGTTTCTTGCTGGAGCAGGAATAATGCAATAGTAGACTCCTGCCGAGTTCCTGGCAGCATCAGGACCTTTGATTGTAGTCTCTTGGGGGGGGGGGGGGGGGGGGGGGGGGNGCACAATACCTATAGTAGCAAAGTGTGGCCTCTGGGTATTGCTGTGTTTATAATAATAATAAATTAATAACTTGCTTTGACACTAGCATGGCTATCTAGAACTATTTTCCTATAAGTCAGATAAATCAGTACTTCCAAGTATCTATTAAAGCACGCATTAAAGGTAAAATAGACTTCCTTATGCATGAGTACATTGGAATGGTTATTTGGCAGATGTTCATGCCACCTTACTGAAACATAACCCTTAAAACACCATAATAAATTATACTCTTACAGCAGAAGGTTAATTCAGGAGTTACCCTGCAGAAAACTCCTAATCCATATCAATGAAACAAGAACAGAAAAATTAGATACAGTTAGATACCTGGTTAGGACTCCTATGCGCAGCATCAATATATGTATTTTATCACTATTGTTGCTAAAGCAAATACTCTCTAAAGTTCATTTAGGTGTTATGGTCAATGTTCAACTCAGATCTGTGTAAGAGTTCATGAAGTAGTCACTTATCGCTATGTGGCATTAACACTTTAGGAGCTGAATCAACAGCAAGAAAGTTTAATTTCTGCCATTCTAGTCCCTATTACAAAAATATAAAAATGACTGCTTCCATTTTACCCCCCCCACCCCCCGCCACCTTAAAGACAAGTTCTTGCTGCTAGTACGTTTTACACTGTGCACCAATGATTTAATTGAAAACAAACATGTCTGAAATTTTAATGATTACTTTCCATGAACACGGCTAGTGTTTTGGCTGCACAGGCCAATTTTGTTCGAATATTTTCAGATAGCAGCATATTTGTCTGTGAAAAAGTTAGTAACTCCCAAAAATGTGATAAATATTATAAATGATTATTCACTCAATAACTCATACTAGAAAAAGTGTTCTTTAGTTGTTATTTTCCTGTGTAAAAATCAATGATCCAGTCAGGGAGCAGATATAATACCACATGACATAAGTGACCAATCATTCCATCCATAGTTTTTGAAAACAAATTTTAACCTATTTGGGGAAAACTTCCAAATAACAATCACATCTGGAAATCAGGAACAGTCATTAACCATTCATGAATAGAAAAGAAAGGGTAATCATTTTGGATAGGTTATTCAAAACGAATGGTATTATTAAAAATGAATTTGATATTATTTGATTTTTAGGTTGCTACTTAATTTCTGTTGTAAAGAATAGAGGAGCAAATTTGTCCAACAATTTGTTCACAAAATTCTGATCTATTCTCTTTTAAGCAGCATATGTACACTAATTAAGGCCTGCTTTCACAGATATTGAGCACCAGCACTTCTAACTGAAGTCAATGGGAGCTGTCAGTGCTCAGCAATTCTGCAAGCGGCAAACCCTGCCCCTCATTCATAGGAAGATCCTGAATTCACTTTAATTCACTGAAGTCTGTGCATAGGGCTCTTTGTCTGTGGCACATCACAGTTCTGCAAGTACTCTTTTCATCCCAGTAGAGAGGAGGCTTCCCTCAAGCGGCAAGGCTGGTGAAGCTATAACTATGCAGATCCACCAGCTAGGTGCTACTCTGTGACCTCAGGAAAGGATTCAATTTCCCCACACCTGTGAGCCTTCCCAACACATGGGCCATATACCTGAGCAATGTTTGGAGTTCAACATTTGGCCGTAATAGTCTTGAGTAACCGTGGTAATTTCGTTGACTAAAAGAGTTTTCTTAAATAAAAGAAATGTTAAATTTAAGAGACGGATGGATACTAAGATGGTGAAAAACACAGAAATATAACTGAAAGAAACAGTGCATATGTAATACTATCTTCCATCAGGTAAGCAGCTGGACATGCCATGATAGATGTTTATCATGCTGATCACAGTATCTTCATTACTTTGTGCTTCCTCCAGTCTTTGTCATATCCACCTTGTGTGTCTCTAATTTTCTAAGAAAGTTGAATCAGATGAGAGACAGTGCCTACCACAAGGGCATGGGGCCTCTAAGTACTACACAACACAAATAATAATAATAGCTTATACATATCATGCTTCAATTTCCATTGTCCTGTTGGTCCACAGTTACCTTTGGACAACAAAAGTGGATAGGCGTGGTCCACAGTACCATAGTGATGAGCCTATATATAATACATAAAGTAGTAATTAAGAGTGCTACAGAGAGAGAAGAAATGCCACCATTTAATGGTTATTTCTGCACAAGAAGTTCCACTAGATGGGCAAGAAATATGGGTTTACTAATACACCCCATGTACTGTCATGACAGATGGCTTTGTCCAAATAGTTTGCTATGTAATAATCTGGCTGTTGGGTTTTCTGGGTAGCTCTTCAGGAGCTCGTTTTGTCTCCTATGTACCTTAAAAGGCTAGTGGATAGATAGGAAGGAAAAATAGCAGTTGATGGCCTGAATCTCAGCTGAGACTCTCACTACTTTTTGTCTTGTGGGCTGGTGAGTGACTTGTTACAGTTGCTGAAATCTGTGCCCTGTGGAAAAGAAATGTAGTTAAATGGTATTGCTGCTATATCCATGAAATATTTAGTACAAAACCCATAATAATGAAACTTGATGTGCACCAAGTTATATACAAATATTGTATAGCCATTCTTTAATCCCCCAACTTTACTTCCCCATCACTTGATGGGCAGCCAGCTCAGAGAAGGACCATCAGTGACTTTCCATGAATTGTCATGTGTCATTCTCCTCCTAGAGTAAATCCCTTCTGAAATTCAGTCTTAATGAGCTCTCTCTTTAGGTTGGTCTGTTGGCTGCCAGCTCGATGCACTCTCACTGAGTCAGTCTTTCATATCAAATGAGCACTGAAGGAAAATACTTTAAATACTCAATAAAAGCAAATTACCTTTTTTATTTCCCTATAAATAGAACCATTTCTCTCTCTATTTGTAAGTGCACGCCATTGACTACTTACCATATTGTATGACATTTGATACCGAGGGACACTTAACATGTTTACTTCCTGCCATTCTCATTGTTCAGCTGGTGAAAAAAGTAAAGTTCACTTCTCCCCTGCAGTCACTTTACTGTTTATGTAGTTTAACAATTTGATTTTATATCGCAGTGCCTTTCCTTAAATCTTTTTCATACTTACAGCTAACCCATCTGTAAGGCATGTGTGTCCAATGCTTGTGTCTGTAAGATATATGTGTAGTGGACCTGGAGGCACATATCAAACTCCTGCATGCTGGGTCAAATCCTGAAGTACTTATTCAGTCAAAACTCCCTTTGAAGTCAATAGGAGTCGTGGCAGAGGACTTCAAAATTGGGCCCTTTGACTTCAGTCAGGTACTTTATTGGCTGGTGAAGACTTTTTGCCCTATGAAATTTTCTGCTTTTAAATTATTCTGGGGGCAGGAAGATGCATGTCTCTATAGAAAAGTACTGCAAACCTGGAAGTTAAATGGAACAGATCACTGGATGTCTTTCCCTAACTGTTTCTGAAGATAAACACCTTTCAGTTTCACTGTATTTCAGAAAGAATGGAATAAACTTCCTGTCAAGCTTACACGGGGTGGTGAGTCAAAAAGGGAAATAGAGGTGGTAGTGACTGAAGGGTGCTCCTTTGACCCAAGAAAAGAACCTATCAGATATGTTTAACTAAAGCTAAACAAGAAAAACAGAATAAAAATGGACCTTCCCCCCCCCCCTCCATCCAGCTTTCTCCCTAATTGGAATACACTGACATTCTTAGATAGGCTTTTCTCATTGACGCCCATTTTTAGTACGGGAAGCAAAACACTAATGTGTCTGCAAAATAGCCAGAACCCCAGGTAATGTTCAGACCCATAACTCAGGCAATTCCCCAGTGAGAGCGGAATCATCCTCCAGATGTTAGAGGGGAAAATTGACAGTCCTCTACTCACCTACATTGCTCCACCACCATAGCTAATTGAAGTTTTCACAAGTGTGGAAGAACCACCTGACTCTGCAATGAAGCAGGGTGAAATGTTTCAGTTGAACAGTGTATTTGCAGAAAAATGCCATTTCAGTCAACCCAAAATTATTCGTGAATTGGACACAAATTCGCCAAATAATTTCAGCCAGAAAAAATATGTATTCAGGCTAGATTCACAGAGTGGCCAGAAGAGAAGAAGGTGTTAGTTGCCACAGTTCATGGGTTAACTGCACCTCTGACCCACCCATGGTGACCATGGCACACCTTTATGTCTCAGTCCCCCTTAGGTCTCCTCTCTATGGGTGGGGGCCCTCGTCTTTTCTCCCTTTAGACTACGGATTTAGGCTTGCAGTCCCACTGAAATTCACTGTTCTTAACCCAGCAGTCTAACCTACTCCTTAGTCCAGAGACTGCAGTTCTACATCCTCCCAGGGGCTATGACGATGGTTACCAGTTTGTTTCATTCAACCTGAAATGGTATTCTTTGATTCACTGAAATTTTTTGAGTTCAGTTTGACCAGTATTTTCCCCACATTATTTTTCAGAACCGCCCGCAAACCAAAAAAATCAGTTCTTCACCCAGCTCTCCTCTGCACCCAGCTTCCTCCTCCAGTCTTAGCTCGTACCCTGCTTTTCTCAGATTCCTTTTGCACATGGAGAAGGCTACCAAGTCTTCCACCAAGTGCCTTATATTAATTAGATGCACAAATAAGCATCAAGGAAATAAAACTTGAATAACCCCGTAGATTGCAACCAGAGGAAAGAAAGGGTAGCCAGAATATATACCTGCTAAGTGGCTTTTACCTTTTCTTGTGAAGAATTACATGCCTGCTCACAGCTTGGTTCTAAGAGAATGTTCTGTTCCATTAAAGGCATTTTTTCAAACCAGAGACTGAAATAGGTGCAACTAAGCTACAACCTAAAAGCCACCAAATGGTTGCTCCAGGAGCTTCTAATTAGCTCTTAGACTTACATCCATACTGTAAATCACTAGGTAGTACAATACTTTTACTTGCAATATGGCTTTGCCATCATGAGACACCTTACTTAAAAGTTCTTCCAAATTCTGAATGGCTGATCAACGTATCACTCTCCTCTCTATCCCAGTTCCTTCCCATTTCGTTTAAAGGCATAATTAGAGCATGCTACTACTCCCTAAAGGTGCTTTGTTTTCCTCACAGATAGCTAACTGAGAAACATGTAAAGAATTTAGTTAGTAAATAATTCATGGGCTACAGGTTTCTGCATGAGCTAGTTCAAAGCTTTCAAGTCTGGTATAGAACAGCACAGAAATTGGAAAAACACAGGATACAGAAAAGGTTTGGAAGATATTATTGGATTCCTTTTCATAATCAACACAAAACAATCCGAAAACTAGTAGTTTAAATTGCAAAGTAAATATTTGGTGGAAATAATAGTGCTGAAAGGTGTTCAGATCAGAGGACTTTGAAGTGGTAATCAATGTAAATGATTAGTTTTAAATAATCAGGAGGATTAAAAGAATTTCAAGATTTTTTTCGGGAAAGATTGAATGCACCATCAGAAATCAATCTGCTATTGAAAAATATTGGAAAGTAAAATACAGACCGTATTCATTATTGCTTAGTACCTTGAACATCATAAGATATTTACATTAACTGTCAGAGGGTTAGTCGTGTTAGTCTGGATCTGTAAAAAGCGACAAAGAGTCCTGTGGCACCTTATAGACTAACAGACGTATTGGAGCATAAGCTTTCGTGGGTGAATACCCACTTCGTCAGACGCATGCGTCACCCACGAAAGCTTATGCTCCAATACATCTGTTAGTCTATAAGGTGCCACAGGACTCTTTGTTGCTTTTTACATTAACTGATTATGCACATTGTCCCACTAAATCAGCAATCAGGCAACCCCTACACTATTCTAAAATAATTCTTTAGTAATGAAATGCAAAAAGGCCTACATTAATCCTAGTGTAATTCTACTGACCACAGTGGAGTTGTGCCCACTTATATCAGGGCTGAACTTAGCCCCAAGTATTCCCCTCTTTCAGTGTAACTTTGTGAGGCTTCTCTGAGCTAACTGTAGAATTTTTAACACTTTGGGTTTTATTACCCAGTTAGGCTCCAGTCCAGCGAAGAATTTAAGCTTGTGCCTAACTTTACAAATATGATTGGCCCCACATTTGAGTGTGACTATTTAAAGGTTTACTAGTCCTGCCTCAGTGCAGCAGGCTGGACTCAATGACTTTGAGGTCTCGTCCAGCCTTACATTTCTATCTATGACTGTATAACCTTTATGCACATGACTCCAGTTAAAATCATGTTATGCAGAGGAGCACTGTTTAGCTATTTTGCAGGTTTATGCTTAGGAGCAGCAGGAGGTTTTTGGTTTTGGATTCTTTTTGCGCAATGAGGTCGGTTTGAAAGTGGCCGAGTGTTCTCATTCATCCTCTAAGCCAGAGGTGGGTAAACTACGGCCACATCTGGCCTGTGGAACTGTCCTGCCCGGCCCTTGAGCTCCTGGCCAGGGAGGCTAGGCCCCAACCCCTCCCCTGCTGTTCCCCCTCCCCTGCAGCCACGCAGCCGCAAGGGCAGTGCTCTGGGTGGTGGAGCTGTGGGCTCCTGCCGAGCAGAGCGGCAGCGTGTGTAGATCTGGCCGGGCGGCGCGGCTGCCAGACATGCTGCTCTGAGCGGCATGGTAAGGGGGCTGGGGCCGGGGCATTGGATAAGGGGCGGGGGATCTCGGGGGACAGTCAGGAGACAGGGAGCAGTTGGATAGGTGTGGGGTCCTGGGGGGCCTGTCAGGGGGCGGGGGTGTGGATAGGGGTTGGGGCAGTCAGGGGACGGGGGGGGGGNGGGTTGGATGGGTTGAGGGTTCTGAGGGGGACAGTCAGCGGGCGGGAAATGGGAGGGGGCGGATAGAGGGTGGGGGCCAGGCTGTTTGGGGAGGCACAGCCTTCCCTACCCAGCCCTCCATACAGTTTTGCAACCCCAATGTGGCCCTCGGGCCAAAAAGCTTGCCCACCCCTGCTCTAAGCAAATGCAGCTGTTGAAATGCAGTAAGATTTCACAGCACGTACCCCACCAGAACGCACTACAATAAACCAGTGTCTTTTTGGCAGCATTATTTGGTTACACCAACGCTATTGTCTTTATTATGTATTTATGTGTGGACGTTTTCCCTCCCATTCTGTTCATGTCTCATTCTGAATCCTCAGTTATTTCATTGGTGTATGCATAAAGAACTCTTAAATACAGAGTTTTTATTAAATACAGAATTATATTAAAAATATACTAAAAGGAAGTTAAGGTCATGAAGTCAAGCATTCAAAGTTAAATGCCAGAACTAAGGTAGCTCATGCACCCTTTCTCCCTTGTGTATATGCCTCACGATACAGTCTTTAATAACATGATTACATACTGTTTTTCCCCTCATAGGATAAACTCTTCAGAGATCTTAAGTTGCCAAATTCTAACAAATGTCTACTGAGCATGTATGAATTGAGATTTTCAGAAGTTCATAACTTGGCCAAATTTGGGCAGGTTTTCATGGGAGAGCACGTCCCTGGTACCAGAACAACCAACTTCCCAAATTTTAAATCCTTACTCCAAAGCATGGAGGGGAGACAGCGTCTCAATTAAAATGTTAGCAAAAATTAACATGGTCAAAAGAATGTATTTTCGACCAACGTTATTCTGAGAAACAGCTAAACTGTTTTTGCTGAAATTTTCTTCAGAAAAATTCAGCCTCAGGCAGATCCCGGCATGGAAAATTTTAGCCCAAACAATTAAAAGTTTGGTAAAGTTATAAACAACTAAAAAGTCATATGGGGAAAGTATCAGGCTACCTTAAATACAGGATCCTATCTGTTCCACCTATAATACAGTAAACAGAAAGAAATACTCTCTGCTGGATCTAACAAATTTTGCACCTCATCTATTGTGTTTGACCCTTTCTTAATAATTATAATTAGAAAGAAAACAAAAAGGATCAAGGATAAATATAGCTCTAGTTTATTAAACTTGGAAATATCTTTTACAACTGAAAATCAGGCATATTCATATACCTTTTCAATAACCACCCAGGTTTTCCAGGCTTGACAAGGAGCTTAAATCTGTGTGCCAATCAAACCAAAAGTGTTTTCTCAACTACTTCCATTGTTGACATAACATAGCACTGAAAAAACAAAAAGGGTACATGTTGTGAAGGTTCTCTTTTTATTGATCTGGTTTGCTAAGTAACAGAGCCCTGGAACATAGATTTTAAAGGGCTGTGAGTTTTCTTTGTTTTTCTGTCAAGACTCAGTCATCAGACAGCTGTTGTGCTGCATGTCTTATTCACATGATCACATCCTTAAATTCTGGGAATATAATAGTTGAATGAAAATATTAAGGGTGTAGCCCAGTGGGTTAGTTTGCCTTCATTATATTCACTGCTACTGTAGCCCAGTGGGCTAGCTTGCCTTTATTATAATAATTGATTTGCATTATATTCAGCAGTAATGCAAGAAACCTACAGTCCTGTATCCTGTAGTGTAAGACATTAGCTTCAGCAACTTAGCATAAGGCTTGAGGCCTATGATCTTTGACCAGATAAACTTTGCACAGATAAAAGGCCCAACGGAAACCTCCAAGTATTTGGTGAGCTGAAAATAGAGTTTAAGGGGAAGTTCTGACCACAGGTACATGATTCAACTACAGAAATGTTCTGGCAATGAACTGATATACATAACAGGTACATGAGATACATTTAAGGCTAGCCTGCTTGCTTAAATATATATATACACAAATATATATATATTTCCTAATGGGTTTGATTATTTGTTTTATTATCATAGGTTTATATTAGAGTATATTTTTGCTGTGATGCAAGGGAACTACAGGCCACATCCTGTATGTTGAGCTAAGTCAAAGTTAGCATACATATGTTTGGGACCTTTCACCTAGATAGAGGGTGATGAGCTAAAGCATAAGGTCCATATATGGCTGCGGCATTTAACATGGAGGATGCATTGAAGTAGGTTGGCATAGGGGGCTTCCTAAGTTCATACCCTTTTAAAAACTTAACAGGTACACCACAACTTGGAACTTGGAAAGAAACAAAATAACTGGTTAGGACCAAAATAACAAATGTGCTACCTAACCACAAAAGGGCCATGGTAATGAATTGATGTATATGATATAATAAGTTGAGATAATTAATATACTAACCTATAGGGAAAAAAAAGACACTCCAACATTAGTAAGGTGAAGAAATACAAAGAAGGAAAAAGGGAAAAATCCCCTACTGAATATGCATTGAACATAACGGCATCAGTGTAACATACAGGTCTGTCTCAACTTACGCTGGGGTTACGTTCCGCAGTCAGCGCCTAAAGCAAAAATTGCGTATAGTCAAAATTACATTGAGTGTAATGGCGGGCGGAATCGCCCGCACTACAGAAACAGTATTTAAATTGTTATTTTTCTCTTTTTTTTTGTTTTTTTGTTTTGTTTTTTGCCAAACACGTAAAGCTGAAATCGCGTATGTTAAATGCGCCTAAGATGCGACAGACCTGTATTATAAAAGTTGCATCCCAGCCTAGGAGTGGTAGGAGTGAGAGATGTAGTCTTTGGGAGGTGCCAGAATGATGGCCACTGATGATGATGGTGAAGGTGATGATGATGAGGAAGATGATGGCTAACACTTCAGGTTGCTCTACAAGGGATGGTGTGAGTATATGGATGTGCAGATGTACATTCTGTAGTATCTCTATCTATCTTACTAAGTCAGGGTGTTTGTGACTGTGCTAAATGTATTAATAAACTATATTTGTAAATATAAAAGAGTTCCTATAGTGTGAGTGTTGCAACTGTGCACATCGGGGTTCCCAACTATCTAATAATTTAAATAATATTGGGCCTGATCTTGGGACAAGAATCTATCAACCCTCAAAATAATATCTGGAATTCTTAAGTTTTCAATATAATTAATACATAATCTAAAGATCAGCAACAAGGCTGAAATCCTGACTCCACTGAAATCAGTGGCAAAACTCCCACTGAGTTCAATAAAATAAAGGTTTCACCTTAAATGTTTTATTATTCTTAGAGGTTACTGATAAGTTAATAACACATACTTCTGACTCTTTTAAAGTAAAAGTTTTATGGTCTGATTCAAAGCCCACTGAAGGTTCCCATTCACTTCACTTTGGATCAGGTTCTCAGGGGGACACAGAGAGGGGAAAAGAGGGGAGGAGCACAGAGTGAAGAACAGGGGCACAGGTCCATAAAGACACAAAAAGGAGAGAGAATTCAAGAAATAGAATCCAGAGCTTGACTTCTGGTGGTTCTTACTATGTTAATGATACTGTTTCCCATAGATAAATGGTTTCCCATAAACACATAAGACACAAAAGAAAGGAGAAACGTCAGTTTGGACGTTGAAGACCAGCAAGGATATTAAAAAGAAAAAGCCCAAAGAGCTCAGCACATGGGTCAGCCTTATGATGCTGATGACAACCACCATTCTCAGTGGCTCCCAAGCTGAAAAACAATGTGACTGGCTAGTTATGCAATGCTATGCACTGGGGAACACTTTTCTCTTCCTGGCAGCAATCACCTGAAGCACACAACTGGATTTCAAAACTCAAACAGACAGAATGCTAGCAAATGCATAGCAGGGAATATACCTACTTTGGTAGGAAGATTGGTTAAATGACTTAACTGGCCTTTTTCAATCTCGAATGCATATGACTCTCCTTTTTCTGCAGTCCTAAATGAAATGTTGGGCTTAATTCTTAGTTGTGATATGGTCCCTTTGTGCCTCTCTAGCAGTGCCAAGAACTGTAAAATCCAACCAGATATTTTCCCATTATAGGGGGAATGTTTGAGTGCCAAGGAAAAAGCCAGTATAGCCAGCTCTACATCATGTTCTTTCTTGGCCCCAGTGTAATTGCCACGGTTATAAGAGACTGTGGGCTAAACTAATTACTGATCTAACTCCAGTGACTTCAGTGAAGCTACACACCAACGAGGAATCTGCCCCTGTGAATCTGTGAGTTTAGTAGCAAAATGCTCTATATACCTAAACTTACAATATAAGCTTCTGCTGCTATCATTATCGGATGGAACAATTCACTATTTAATTGACTGGACTAATGAAATCGCTAATCTAATCTAGAGAACAAAACACCACAATGCCAGTAATGAAAGAGAGGGGGAATGCCAGCTAAAAGAATATATGCAGCATTACTGCTACATTTATTTCTCTAGATTAGCACTATTGCTCTAATTAAGTCAATAAGCCATGTTCTGCCATTAGTTGCACCCAGGACCCTTGCAACCCCAGGTGACAGCAAAAGTTATCCCTGGTTTTGAATAGAGAAAAAGTCTCTAGAATGAAGAAAGGTACAGCAGCCACAGACCATTAAAGAGATGATTTGCTGACATTGTGCTCATCATGAGTGTCTCACCCCAAACTAACTTGGCGGCTAGCCCATTCTTTTCCGTAATAAAAATGGAATGGAATAGTGCAAGTGTCAAGAGAAGTTGTTCGAGAGTGTGTCTGCACTCTAAATCGAAGTGTGATTGTGCCATGGGTAGACACACCTGTGTTAGCTTTACCCATGCCCGAGTGACTAAAAGTAGCAGTACTTTAACGTCGGTCTGTTTACTGCCATGTCACAGGTTTAATTTAGAAACTTTTCATTTACATTGAAACACCTTGGTGCTAGACTGTGTTGATGCATTTCTACTTACAGTAATACAATCAGGCGATTAATCAGATGCTTATGCAACATACCATGATTAGTAATTGACATGCTTTCATTAGATAACTTGCTTGTGTGCTGCACAATACTTTTCCAAGATAGCGCGAGCGGGAGCCAATCTTTTCAGGCAATAATAATGGATAGTTGTCCGTTTATTTCCTATGAGTTTAACTCCTAATTTTAATGTCATGGTTTTAACAGAATTAATATTAATAGCATTGCACAAGCTTTTATGTAATTCTTTGTTTTCAAGATTTTGTTGGACTATTTTCAACCGGCATCCTTAACCTTTTATTTGGAGATTAATAAATAAAAGTTGGCATAGCACTTTGGTCCCAGACAGTGCCCTTTGGTCTGCCAAGATTTGGACATTACCTTATCTGCTCACCAGCAAATGTAATTGAATGCCACTGCTATAGAGAGCTAGGTAATTAAATATATGCATCACTATGTGTATTACTACCAGTTATGTGCCAACGTTAAAATGGTTTTGTTCGTTTTAACTTTCATTCAGTTTTAAACTGGTAAATCACATTTAAAAAACTAGAACTGAAATAACCAAGGTCATTTAACAGTAGAATGGTTGATGTCAGGCCTGGGTGGTGGTAAAACATTAAAGGGAAGGAACTGAATATGCAAAGAGGGCTCCCCAAAACTATAACAGCCCTGGGCCCCCATCAAACTTAATCTGGCCCTATATACAAGCCCATCTGGAGCCAGGGTTACCCACTCATGTTACTGAAGCCTGTGCTGCTGCTGCTGCTATTTGGTACTGCTATTTTTATCCGTACTACCTAGATTAAAGGTAGCCTGGGTGTGTATACTGAAATTGCAATTACATCTTGTATTGTCCCCTGAGGTTACCTGAATGGGGTGCTGCTGTG
Organism: Platysternon megacephalum; assembly: GCA_003942145.1. NCBI lineage: Eukaryota > Metazoa > Chordata > Testudines > Platysternidae > Platysternon > Platysternon megacephalum. Next base: position 11,261,664 of record QXTE01000034.1, read on the forward strand.
CCTAACATCCCTGAATATACAAGGGAATGCGAAAACATTTGCAGTTTCATGAAGACATTTGTAAAGTAGCCATTCAACGATACGGGAAACACCATGGCACAACGACCATCAATACCATCCTTAGGGGGAGACTAACATTCCATGGGATTTGGGTGATTTTGAAAATCTCACCCCTCAATAAAAACAGCCTTTCAGATGTGCAGAGCACCTACAGCTTCCAATGACTTCAGCACCTCTGCTAACAGCATTTCTATTCTGATGCCTATATGTGCATTTAGGGATTTATCTATAGGCACCCTAGTTTGAAAATGTTGGCTTAAGCTTACTAATGGGACAAACATGAAAGTGGAGTTCCTTGCTGTCACCATTTCAATGAATCCTCATGACTACTTTTCAAGGACTGTTTTCATTTGAGACTCAGTCATACTGTTGCACCCTGAAGATGAAGCTTTCTAAAGCACGAAAAGCAGTAGCAGTAGCGAGGACTCAGTCCTTAGAATGAATCCAAAATTGTGATCTTAAGCAGATGGAGCACGATTTTACAGCTGTCATGATGTAGGTTCCCACTTGTGTCCTAGATCTACCACTCTTTCATTAAATGAATGCTTTCCAGTGAGCTGTGGACTTCTGATATGATTCCTTCTTTTTGCTACACCTGGAAAGCTCAGTTCTAATAACAATGGCCTTTATAGTCTGTGATTTAATATTTTTAATTCCAGCGCTAGCTCCTCTTCACCTGCCAATAATTAACAATGCCAATAAGGTGCCAAAACAGTCGACCTTGGAATCATTATTTTTTCATTCTGATTTGAATCAAACAAGATCACTGGAAAAATGAAGAATCAAGAAATCAAAAGGAGATGAATGTGGAATACAGAACATTTTCTTTTTAGAGATGTATTTCCCTTTCCCCTCTTTGTTAAAATCTTTACTTGACCACAGACTGATGTTCCCACAGCACATACTATTGAACTCTCTAGCACAAAGATCCGTATGGCACTGTACAATCATATATAACTTGTGTTTGATCTCCTCAAACAGCTGCAGAGGTAGCAGTCTGAATATGAAACTTTTAAATAAAACATTTATGTTCATTTCATTCATTGCTCTTTTTTTTTTTAAATATAAAAATAGTGTGCGCCTTGGATTTTAAAGTGACAGTTAAAGGTAACTGACAAGAAGAGTTGCTTAAATATAATTCAGATTTTGAGGGTTTTAAATATAAGCAGCTATTCAGAACATCCAATAGCACAAAAGTAGAAAAAGATCCATTAAAATTGTGGCACTAAATTGAAATTCTGAAAAGTCACTATAATTTAGCAAAATAAAAAAAAAAAAGGCAGATTGCAATCAAATATCCAGACGTTGCTACTTTTCCCCCACAAGGCTCAATAGGGCTGTATTTGACCTCTACTCTGATTATTATGCAAATCAAGCTTGTAACACAAAGAAAATACCTTAAATAAGATATGTGGCACAGACAGGGCAATTATACAGTTGCTCCCAAATTATTTCTTAAATGAGAGTAGTTTCTTCAATCATTTAGCAGTTGATTTTCAGGCTAGAGTGAGGAGGGGAAAATAATGTCCCAGTTCAGTAAGTTTATCCCACTGAATAAAGCACACTTTATTAACTAAAGTACTGAAAGAGGTTGGGAGAATAATTCTCTTGCTTGAAATGATCTGCAACTAACAAGAATACCTCTTTCTTAATTGACACATCAGACTATGTCTCAACAAATCTACATGGGATTTAATATTCTAAAGGTTAATTAGGCTGGGGGAAAATAAATTGCTTTCAAAATCCTTTCAGGAACTTGGATGCAATCCTCTCATGAACATGACTGTACAGTTGTATCGAGCAACATTTGAATTCAAAACATTTTTTCTTATTCCACTTACCCTAACAGAAAGTAACTAGCAATATAAATATTCTAATGTTTACATGATTAATGGCGACAACACGTATAACAAAGATTCTGTGGGGGCAGATGAAAAGGCTGAAGTAGAGGAGGCAATTTGCTATAATTTTCTAAGTCTCTCACTTATTGTACATTGCTGTTTAATAACTAGACTGCATGGCAGATTGTGGGGGTTCACAGTCTGCTTGTAGATTTGCAAGATTCAGATCTAAGTGAGGGGGAATTGGGTTCTGATGATGGGGAAAAGTAACATTTATAAAATAAGGAAAGTTCATCACAAAAGTCTCTTCTCCCCATGCTTTTAAAAATATTCTTCTACTTTCTTTAAGAATATAAGAATGGCTATAGTGCAGAGATCGGCAAACTTTGGCACGCGGCTCGCCAGGGTAAGCACCCTGGCGGGCCGGGCCGGTTTGTTTACCTGCCGCGTCTGTAGGTTCGGCCGATTGTGGCTCTCATTGGCCTGGAGCGGCGAACCGTGGCCAGTGGGAGCCGCGATTGGCCGAACCTGCGGATGNTAGGTTCGGCCGATCGTGGCTCTCATTGGCCTGGAGCGGCGAGCCGTGGCCAGTGGGAGCCGCGATTGGCCGAACCTGCGGATGCGGCAGGTAAACAAACCGGCCCGGCCCACCAGGGTGCTTACCCTGGCGAGCTGCATGCCAAAGGTTGCCGATCCCTGCTATAGTGGATCAGATGAATGGTCCCTCTACCCGAGTATCCTGTCTTCCAATAGTGGCTGGTGCCAGGTGCTTCAGAGGGAAAGTACAGAATAGGACAATTTATCATGTGATCCATTCTGTCATTCAGTCCCAGCTTCCTGCAGTCAGAGATTTAGGGACACTCAGAGGCTGGCATTGCATCCCTGACCATCTGGCTAATAGCCATTGAGGGACCTATCCTCCATGAACTTATCAAATGCTTTTTGGAACCCAGTTATACTTTTGGCCTTCACAACATTTCTGGCAACCATTCAAAAGATGGCACCCTCATGTTACAGAGATCTGGTTCGCTGATTATATCAACACAAGCAAGACGATTATATGCTTTTGACATAACCACTCACCAAAGCTATGCCTGCAAGAGAAAATTCCAAACAAAAACCAAAAGGGAGTGAAGTTGAGTCTGTTGAGATCTCCAAACAAAGAACCCAAATAGCCAACAAGATTGATAACTAGCACCTTTAAAGTACCACAGAACAAATTAGTTATTTAATTGTAAACTAAGGAAAATGTGCAACATCAATTAAATCTTCCAACAACTGACATTTCCCATCGGCTTCCACAAACAAATTGGAGGCCAAGTTTTTAGGTGGAATATTCTAACCTCTGTTAGTTGCTTTTGTACTAATTAAGAGCATTAATAAATGTAAATACTGCCCCTCAGTCCTCTGGTCAGTGGGCTGCTCACTGACTGGTCATCTCCCTCCATCTTCGCTCCCAGCTTCTTCTGTTTTGTGAGCCATTAATGGAATGTCTCCCATGCGATTTAAAGTTTGGACATTCTTAGTCTTTCATAACAGCAGCAAAGGAAACAAAGGGCTAGACTGGGGAGGTGGTTCACAGGCCCTCCTATACCTAATAACCCAGTGGTTAGAGCACTCATCTGGGAAGTGGGAGACCCAGGATTGAATGTGTTTGTTTTGTCTTTTAACTTGTTTGTTTTCTAATGAGAAAGCTGGTGGGATGGAAATGGTAAATTTATCAGTGTCTTTCTTTTTAGTACAAGCTTTGTTGTTATAAATATCAATATCAAAAGACTTAGCATTGACGGCAATTTGGTTAATTAGGAAACAACTGTGGAAGTGATAGCAAAGTCATCACTCTCTTTTAAATTAATTGGTGCCATGCGCGAAATGGAAGGTTGCAGACTCAAATATAATCAAAACTTGATTATTATTAAGGTTTATGGATGTATTGTTATGACTTATAAGATCATCAACTAAATGAATATGAAGATAGATAAGAGTGAGCACCTGTATTTCACCAGTTGTTCAGAGGACCTTTTTTCATGTAACATGGTGTGGACAGTGTAGAAGAGGGAATAGAAGCACCCTGATATACATTAGAGACTCAGAGTACGTATAATGCTGCTGCAACCTGCAAACACGTTGGCAGTGGGGATTGAACTTGGGACCTCTGGATCTTAAAGCATTAGCATCTACCTGAGCTAAAAGGTCTGTTACCCAAGGCTGTAGCAGGCTCATCAACTTCTGAACATGGCCTAGTTACTAGGAGAGAGCAACAGAGTGCCACATTGAAAGGGTGTAAGTTACACTTATATCATTCCCAAGAGTCAGATGAAAAAGTGTTCAACGACTATTTCTGGGGCCTAGTAGAAGCCAATAACATCTTGAGCTTGAAAAGCAAAGCTGACATTTTAACTAGGGGATTTGGAGGGATCAATCCCTGTGATTCATTTAACTATATTTTATCTGTAAGCACTTCTTGAAATGTATAAGCATACTTATCAAAATTTGTAGATATGACATGACCCAAGGATTAACATGTCTGGAGAGGCATCCACTACAAATAGAAAGAAAAAAAACGTAAAAGGTGCATTTGGAAAAGAAAAGGAAGAGGAAAAGGGAATTATGTGATGCTCCCATACAAAATGGAATAACACTAAAGAAATAAATATACATATCTTCTCTTCTACAGACATTGGCCCATAGCCTCCCCTGCATTAGGACAGTTTTGCGCTACTCTACTGGTGCACAGCCACCATAAAGCTGCCTTACCCAACCACAGGATGTTACCCTAGTGCAGGGGAGCCACTCTAGCACCTCCTACACCTTCTTCGCCTTTCCCTGCAGCCTACGTGGGATGATCATGAGGAAGGGGGCAAGACTAGGTTCCCCTGCACCTTGGCAATCCCCAGTTGCCATAAGCGCTCCAGGAGGATGTTGACAGATGGAACAATAAACAGCCTGAAAGTGGCTCTGATTTGTACCCTAAAATCAGTTCCTGGATGGAAGAAAGAGGAATATAAAGGTGCCTTAAAATAACCCTTGACTGCAAGTCAGGATCTCGGCTATTTTTCTTCTAAAGCTTTGTTCTGTTTCAATCCCCTTCACTTTCATTTTGTGTTTCATTTCTTCTTCCTAACCCTTTCCTACTTCCTTCCTCATTTTGAGCTTCCTACCTATCTTTTGTTTTACCTAAAATCCTTCTTTTCCCTCCAGCTCTCCTTCCTTATTATTATGATTAACAACTATTTGTATGACAGTAGGATCTAGAGGCTCTAACTGAGATGAGGCCTCCGAAGTGCTGGAAACTGTACAGTTTCATATTTTAAGAGATGGCCCTTGCCCTGACTACAATCTAAATAGATAAGACAGACAAAGACTGAGGAGAAAAGTATAATTTCTCCCTTTTTACAGAAGAGAAACTGAGATACAGACACATAAAGGCTCTGATTCAGCAAAGATTTAAAACACATTCTTAAGTCTAAACATGTTCTTAAATACTCTGCTGAATCCAGTGCTCAGCAATTGCTCAGGCCTCAGAGGAAGTCTGTAAACCTGGGAATCATCCTTCTTCTCTTCCCACAGAGAAATAATTTTCATGCAATGGATCAAAACAGCTGCAGTCTGTGTGTATGTAAAAGGAAGGTACGTGGGCTAGTAGTCAATTATATCTGTTAACATCACCAAGTAAAGCAACTGGTCACAATAACTGGTAAAAGCAAACATGAAGTCTGGTTTACAATAAAGATTAAGCTTGCCTAAGTAATTGGATTTTCTTGTTTTGTACTTATCTTCCTGTTATAAATATGGTGATGAATAAAATTACACCATTAGTGATATACCCAGATTACCAAAACTATTTTTTCTTACTGTCTAACTGTTGAGTTAATCCCATTTCACATCAAGTGGCAGGGAAGATGAAAAATGGCTCGTATCTGTTCTTGTCCTCTGCATTACATTAGGAAAGAATTCTGTAGAAAAAGGTTGCTCAAGTTTTCTAAGCAGTAAAGTTTGTAGAGCAGTCTGCCAGAGAGCTGCAGCAAAAGGTTATTGAACAGTCTTAAAGAGATTTCACTGCTAAAAAGGAGGCAAAAGGTTTGCTTTTAAGTACTTATATTGTCAATGTGCTAACAGTGAGCTCAAAGAAAGCCTGATCGCTCTGCTTTCAAGTACATGACTCAAACTGGCTCAAGCTGGCATGCACTTCTGGCAATGCCATCCTTAAATATTAATATGCTAGGTATCACATCTGCTATACAAGTGGAGAGGAGGAAAAGTTGTACAGGAGCACAAGGGTCAGCATTGTTACAGAGTGAGGTGGGATCTCTTGCTCACACTGAAAGCCTGCGTGGGCCCTTAGGAGGGCCTGGAATGGGGCAGACACACTCTCTGTTTGGAGAGAGGCTGTCAAAATATTCCTTGCTTCCCCAAGTCCTCTGAGCATTTTGTATCTACAGAAAATGAGCATGTTATGCTTCTGAGTTAATGGGATCCAATCTCTCTGATAGATAATTATTTAAACGCTATGGTTTGGCTCTGTGTAAATTAAGAGAGGTAAAGAACAACTTCCAGATGAGACATACTTAGTTCAATCCCTAATGGTTTAGCTAGGGTGGTTTGTGGCTTGTTCAGGATAAGCCCCTGGTGGGCCGTGAGATGCTTTGTTTACCTGAGTGTCCACAGGTACGGCCGCTCACTGCTCCCAGTGGCTGCGGTTCGCTGTTCCCAGCCAATGGGAGCTGCGGGAAGTGGCGTAGGCCGGGCCACAGCTTCCTGCAGCTCCCATTGGCTGGGAACGGCGAACCGTGGCCACTGGGAGCTGCGAGTGGCCGTACCTGCAGACGCTCAGGTAAACAAAGCTTCTCGCGGCCCGCCAGGGGCTTATCCTGAACAAGCCGCAAACCAAGTTTGGGAACCCCTGAGCTAGGGGGAGGATCTCAGTAATTCACAGTGCTACCTAGAAGTAACGCTGCAAGTTATATTGGTGGTAGCATGCAGGATTCTCATGCATCAATTCTCTCTAACAAATAGGGGACTCTACAAATTGGTTGAGTGCACTCTTGTTTATGGCTCATTGGTTATCGGAACACAACATTAGTCTGTGTACAGTATCACTGCTTAATAGTTTTGATGAGTGAGTAACAGATTCAATTGCTTTCATCACATCACATTACTGCCCCCTCACTTTGCCCATAAAAACATACTGAAATGGCATTTTTTTTAAAATGAGATGAGATAATAAGCAGCCCCCACCTCCCTTCTTTGTCCTTCAGCACTTAAGTACTTTACACAGCACAAACATAAATATTACAAAAACAACCGTTTCCAGGCTCGAGAAGAGTTAATGTAAATATCATCAGGTGTATTCCATGCTATTACCCAGGCTGTAAAGAACTTAGTCACACAGAATGCCCAGAAAGAAAGCCTCATTACCAGGCAACATTACTGAGCTATAATCTGTAAACAAACCTGACATGACTGAATAAACACATACTTTTTCTAAAGTAGAAGCAAGTATGTATACACAACACTGCTTAAAAACACATTTTCTTTATTTCTTTTTTGTTGTTGTTGGTCAGTTATAAGAAAGGCACCAATATGTATATGCTTTAAGGGCCTTTCTGTTGATACAAATCACATCATCGAGAGTCACTTAGGAAAACAAAGCTATAACTAGTTTGTATACAAATTCCATTCTCTTAAAATACAGTTCTATCCTGGCACTGTGGCATCCCATATTGAGTTTCCACACAAAAAATCATTCTCTCTATCAACCCTGTACTCTCCAACTTTGAGATCTGAAAGCTAAAGTGTTTTTTCCCCCCCCATCTCACACATATTATGCCCAATAACAAGAGTTCTGCAGGACAAATGTTACCCTCACCACTGCCTGAGTGGGTTTGCACAGATGTAGCTGACTGAAAGGTAATAAATAATTCTTAGGTAGTTCCACTGATCATGCATAGGAAGAGACAAAATCCATCCCTCTCCTATTGCAAGAGGAGTTGAGTGAGCTCAGGGCAGTTTGGATTGTGATGGGAGTTTGATGCTGAGAGGAATAGGCTGCTTAATTACTTTTTAGTAAGCTAAAGCAAAGAAAATCCATTGAATACATAGATAAAAGCCCTTAGCTTCTAACAACGACAAAAGCTGTCACATAGGACAACAAAAGATCCAGTCACAGAGCAGAAATCACAGTATAACCCAGCGGTAGGCAACCTATGGCACGCGTGCCGAAGGCAGCACGCGAGCTGATTTTCAGTGGCACTCACACTGCCCTGGCCACCGGTCTGGGGGGGCTCTGCATTTTAATTTAAATTTTAAATGAAGCTTCTTAAACATTTTAAAAACCTTATTTACGTTACATACAACAATAGTTTAGTTATATATTTTAGACTTATAGAAAGACACCTTCTAAAAACGTTAAAATGTATTACTGGCATGCAAAACCTTAAATTAGAGTGAATAAATAGACTCGGCACACCACTTCTGAAAGGTTGCCGACCCCTGGTATAACCAATGGATCCAGGAGTTCAGCAACAGATTAGTGCACAGATTATAGAACCACTTCCCTTGTAGCCATGGGCACATATGTGTACGGGGTGCAAGCAGCTCTTAGCACTCAGAGGCCAAGTACAGCAAGGCCAGAGTAGCTATAGAGGACAAAGTTTAGAAAAAGCAGGTTTCTCAACACTTTAAATATTGCATCTTGGACTTGGTACAGCTAGTTTTATAACACACAAGGAGAGGCAGCTCTAGTCTTGACCTCATCCTAAATAATATACAGTAGTTAGTTCAATTAGTAAGTGTAGCTGAGCCATTAAGTAATCCTTACCATTGTATTAGTTTGTAGTGTAGAGATCCTACCAAAAGCTGCCATTTCAGAAGAAGAGTGAGAGGAGTAGGGGGTTGAAAGCAAATTAGGAAGTTAAAAGACCTTAAACTCAAAATTGTGGAAATGTAAACCCTTAGATTCAGTATGGACTCTACTTAAGCATACCATGATTGGGCCACAAAAGACAGCCAGGACAACAGAAAGGAAGAAAAAGCAGCATGGTCAAATGACAAGGTGCATGAGTACATGTAGGAAATGGAAATCCATCCTTAGTCCAGCTAGACTATTCTCAAACTGAGATCTGAGAATGGGCCAAAAACTGAACAATTTCTACCCCACTGAAGCAACTGGAGAAAAACACAAAAGCAAAAGCTTCTATAATGGAGGTGACATTACCACACATTAGATTGAATCCACTTCCTTTACCATGATTAATATTTTTTTGAAATTTTTTTTCCATTTACACAACAGGGTCATTTAAAGCCAGGTCAAGGTCTGCTCCAAAGAACACACAGATTTCTCACTGCTATCATTTTGCTTTCATCCATTTTGTCTGCTATAGTTTTGTCAATTATAAGACAGCTATAAGGAATAATGGGAAACCCGAGAAAGATTCAAAGTTGGAATTTGGTTCAGATAAACATCCAAGAGTTTTGGATTCTACCTGAAGCTTATTGGAACTCTGAGCATTTAAAGTCTACAAAACTGGGCTGGAAATCTCACAAGAACCATTTTTCTTGCAAAAGTTCTGGCACAATCATAGCTGGAAATATCATAGCCAAGATTTTCATTTCAAAAGTGAATTTTTGGGTGCAAGTTGAGACACTCTTAAGGGACCTAATTTTCAGAGGGAAAATACTCAGCACTTTCTGAAAATCAGGCTCCTTTAAGATGTCTCATGTTGGGCCCCCCAAAACTGAGACACCTAAAAGTTATTTTGAAAATCTTGATCCATGACAGCAACCTCTTCTCTTGGTACATCAGCACTTTTGGCCGCACTTTTGGAAGATTTCACAAGCACAGAAAAACTTTGGTTTGAATTCATTTTTTAAAATGGGCTAGAGTTTATTTGAATCAATTCACCCATTTCTAAACTGCAGGGAAATTTCTGTCCAAACTAATGACCTCCTTTCCTTTTTTAAAAAAAATCTCATTAGCACCCAAACCATTCTTAGAAGCCCATCTCTGTGCTTTCTTTAGTGAGAGCCGTGTTAACGGATATATATGAATTGCATTTTTGGTTTCCCCTCCCTGACCTTTCTACCCGTCTGTAGTCTTTACATCTGCCTTAGCCTGTAGGGTCCTCAGGACAGGACTTTTCCTGTCTCGTATGTCTTGAAAGCAGTTAGCACATCATGGACACTACTGAATACAAATAATATATGATCATGGCTTCTCAGTGAGCACCTTGTGGTTACATGTGTAGGTGTTATTTAAAAGTTGTGCATGGTTTTCAGAAGCCTAGTTTCAAGCTAACTTTTCTTTCTTCTTTATATTCTTTCTTCTTTATTTCTAGTTTATACTAGGAAATACAAAAAAAAGACAACACAGGATGAGAATCAGTACAGAACCACTATGACTTCCATATACCATAAGCATTACCTAACAAACCCAGCATATATTATAGATAAGTATCCCATATGTTAGACTACAGTATAAAGATTCAAGAATTCTATTAGAGATCTTGTAAGGAGTGGTAGATTTCACAAAATTGCTTTGGAGAATTTATAATACAGCATTACATTTTTTCTATAAATATATCCGTCTCTTTGCTATAAATTATAAAGCTGTTGCTAGGGTACAATCCAGCTCTATAATGTGTTTAGAAATTCAGCCTGAATCCTTCTAGTAATTTTGAGCATTATTTTAATTTACTGTATGCACATTGTTTCCCTGAAAGGACTATAATAAGCATTAATAAGTGAAACATTCTCTATCAGCATCACTGAAATCTGGAAAGTCCCAACCTGTGCCCTACACCAGGAGCTCAGACGTCACTTTCCGTGGAACTTACAGCAAGTTGGTGGAAAACTTTATCCATATTATTGCTGTTAAATCAAGGGAAAAATTATCACTGCCAAAAACAATTCCCTTTGCAATTTGTTACCTCAGTTATCTGCAGCATTCTGGCCGTAATCTGTTTTCTCTGTTCATTGTTATGATTGGTAAAGGAAGTACAGGTCACTCTGCAGTGACACCAGAACACAGCTGCACAGACCATTCCTTGTAATGAAGACATTATTACACAATAGTGAGAAATAAAAAATGCACATTTCCTGCCCTAGGCAAAAGGTATCCCTTTGAAAAGGATATATGATGTAAAGGGGAAAGAGAGAATCCTTCACATTCATATCTCTTTTTATAAGTCTTGTACAGAGCAAGGTGTTATTAATAACACAACTGACAGTGAGTGGAGAAATGTCTGTTGGATAAAAAAAAAAGTGTTCTGATCAAATGAAACACAGGCCCCATTAATAACAGTTTGCAAGGGTCTTTCTTATGCCCTCACAGAACACTTCTGTGTCTTCCAAGATCCACATCCGTAATGTGCTATATGATGTTGACTATGGAAAGAAAAGAAAAGCTACATCCCTCAGACAAATCATGCTACAGTCTTCAGTGTCTGTTATGTTATAATGTATATTGTATAATCAAGTATGCAACATACTGTGGTGAGGGTTATGCATTACCATGAAATGATTAGCTGCATATGAATTTTAAGTCATTCACAGCAAGGAATCACAGACCAGAGCAGCCAAAAAGCTATCTTTGCATATTTTAAATGATCAAGTGTCACTTGTCTTTTACTCAATTATGTCAAATTCAAGTCGCTGCTGATTAATGCTGTAGTTAAATAATTGAGGTATATTGTTTAGTCATTGGTTTTGCATATCTCACCTGGAAGCCCACATTTTTTGGCTAATTCACTTACACTGTGTATACAGATTGCTGATTAAATGGCTGGATTTCACTTCATTCTGCATAGGTCAACAACTGATGGGCAGGGAGAAATATACTGGAAAAGAAAGCCCACAAAAATGCCCAACGTCAGACTTAGAAGCCTAGACTGAATGAACCCATTTCAAATTAACAATGAAACCAGTTAAGTACTGAGGTGCCATTTTCTGTGGTCAGCTTGGAGAATTTAGTTCTTGAATAGGATCAAAATAGAAATATTTAATTAGTTGTGATTATGAGGATTATGTATTAATTATCACGTTATTTGGGGACCCCCTAGTCCCACTTTAATTCCTCCTCTCAAAGTATTTATTGTGTTCCTCCCCTAGGATAAGAACCCAGAATCCTTTGAGGCTCATCAGCATTGCTTCATGCTTTCAGAAGACAATGTCATTTGCAGGGATAAGCAAACTGGGAAAGGTGAAGAGGAACTCAAGCCCTCCCAAGATTTCACTTTTTTTTTTTTTTTTCCCAGAAATGAATTCCAAGTGAGCCTTCTTTGAGATCCTGAAATCCGTGGATGTATTTTTGTTTCTTTGCTAAACGTCTTTCCACCGCTCAACATCGCAGTTTAGCATAGCAGGCATTGGGCAGAAGTGTTCAAAAAGGGTATTTGCACCCAAGATCAAGAATGGGAAGTGTTGAAAACTCTTAAGGTTTTGCAGACTTAGTGATTCACACAAACAATGGAAACTTATCTGAGCCGAACCAAACCCAAACTCCAAACCTTTAGAGATTCATCTCTCACCTCCCCTCAGGTTAATTTACTCAAGTAGCATGAGAGGGAAACCCAGCATGAAGGACTAGATTCAACTCAGTAAAGTCAGTGGAAAGGCTCCCATTTACTTCAGTGAATATCCCCACCTTAGCCAGTCCATTTCCTCCTATTGGCTTGTGTGGAGGGAAGAATGTAAGGTGCTTGTATGGAAGCACACTGCACTGCTTCTGTAAGGGAGTTATTTTATGGGCATCTTATCACTTAATACAGGCTTTCTTCGCTCTTTCTCTGACTCTCTTTCTTCTCAGCCTGACAATTTTTGAGGAAAAAAGCAAAACCCTTCAGTGTTATTTCTTCTTACATGTGCTTTAGTCGTCTCTCTTCACTTCCTCTCGGTGTCTTTCATCCTTAATGGCTAGAGGGAAAAAAAGTACACTTAAAAGTGTTATATATAGCTTATGCTAGATACATTTTCCTCCATTTCTCCACTCTCTTTCTTGTCGCTTCTCTCACAGATATGCATCAGGCTTGTTTCACCCACACTGTTATGTTTGGAAGGAAATTTTAACAGCCTGATGAGAAGGGATTTGAATAGAGGTCTCCCATCACACTGCCCTAAACACTGGCCTATAGTGTCATCCTGAGTCTCTTTGGCGCAATGCAGATTTGTGTAGTTATACATAGAGGAACAACTTCAACAGGAGAGACAGAGATACCCACATCAGAATATCCCAGTGCACCTGTGTTTAGGGAACTCACCTGAGAGGTGGAAAACCCATGTATAAATCCCTTCTCAGCAGGCAGAGAGGGGAATTGAACTGAGACCTCTCATATCCTAAGTGAATACTTTAATCACTGGGCTAATGGTTATAAGGGAGGGCTCCTCCTCCTTCCTATGCATTTTGTGTGGAGTTAGGCATGTGTTGCCACAATTACTGCAAGAACAACTTATTCCCCTGATTCCAGGAGAGGGTTCTTAGCTGTAGATCCCAAGCAGAGGTAGGTAGGTTCCTTCCTCCAGCCTGGAGTTAAGCACTTAACTCCCTGAATGGGGCAGAGCTTAGATCCCATCTCTCTCCTCAGCATCTGCTATTGACTGGCTTAGGTGGCTCCCTGCCTAGCATGCTGGTTTTTGTGAATCCTGTTGTTAGGCACTTATTCTTCTCCATTAATTGTATAGAGCGCCTCGGAACCTACCTCAAGAGTTGTGGATTCCATTGGTTAGCTAGGCACCTAAAAGTTTGTGCTGCAACTTTCAGAGTTGCAATCCCTTGTGGATCTGGCCCCAAATGCAAACCCCTGCATATAATATTAAAAGCATTCTGACTCCTACTATTGAATTTTATCATTCATAGTATTAAAAATAAAGCTGGTCAACATTTTTAAAATTTGTATGTTTCAACCAAATTTTCCCACACAATTTTTAAGACTTTAGAGTGCTGCTGTAAATTTCCAAAAATTTTAAATGTCAGTGATTTTTCCCTGAACATTTTATTATTTTTCCAAAAAGTTTTGACCATTTTTTGCTAGTTCAAAATAAATAAATAAATACATAAATATTATGAAGAGTTAGTGTGTGTAATATGATTAAAGTTATGTTTCCCACTGTGACGCATGACCAGAAAGGGTTAAGAACCCTGCAGGATAAATTACTCAAATTCAACCCTAAAAACATATGGGGAGATCATGTGTGTGTATTTACATATACATTGGTAGAGGTCAACAATGTAATCAAACAGTCCCTGTCTATGCTGTATTCTGTTAATTCAGAGATCAAAGGAACGTCTTAACATTTAAATGAACAGTAAACATAGGATATCCCTGTATTCATCTCTCTTTGTAATGTATAGCAAATCATCTGTGAATGGTGGAAAAACAGGCAATTGCCTTATGTTAATTCATGTAGCTTATTACTGGTGATGCTTAGGAAATAGACCTACTTCAAAATCCACATGAGTGCGTATTGTTCAACTAAGGACAGTCAAAGAAGGCCTGGAATTGTATAAAAGCCCTTTGGGTCCCAATCCTTTTTATCTCAGTTCTGCTTGAGGTTCCATGCAGGGGAAGCCTAAGCCACAAGGACTAAGATCCCATTTCTGACTGGACCGCCCTGAAATATAAACATTGGACTAGAACCTTTGAACTATTTCTGAAAAAACTCTTTGCATCTACAAAGCTCACCATCTCTGCTATGTACAGACTTACTCATGTCTGTATGTATACTGTTCTTTTAACCAATTCTCTCTCCCTTTTCTTTTTTAATAAATTTTAGTTTAGTTAATAAGAATTGACTGTAAGCGTGTATTTGGGAAAGGTCTGGAATATTCATTAACCTGGGAGGTAATATGTCCAATCCTTTGGGATTGGGTAGAACCTTTTTTATATGATAAAATAAGACTTTCAGAAATCCTCATCATACCTGACTTGGGCGTCTAGGTGGAGGCCTGAGGCTGGGTTACTTTAAGGGAACTGTGTTGTTGACTTCTGAATAACCAGTGAGGTATAATAGAAGCTGCTTTGTGCTGGCTTGGTACATCTTAAGTATTGGAATGTCCACTAGCTTTGAGGATTGTCTGCCCCATTCTTTGCAGTTCACCCTAATTGAGTGACCTCAGCTGGCTCTCCTGGGATTCCAGTCACACCCACAAACTAAATTGATCAGTTTAATCTTCAAAAATACAGTGTGCTTACTGAGGTGTACATAATTGCATTTATCAAAGTTGAAGCTTGATTAGGTGAGCATTCAAATTCAGGATGACTATCTAAAATGTACAGTGCATACAATATCTCATTTCAGAGCATCTCCCAGCATCTACACTAACAGAAGTGTAGTGGATTGAGAGCCAAGCGAGAGGAATTTAACTTTACCAAGTTTCTGAGATAAACCTAGAGATAAAACAGACTCAGAAGCTAGCATGAGCAGAAAATAGTTTCAGATGGTCTGTTTGGACATTGAGTTAATTCAGAGTGATGAAGCAACCTAGATTTATTATCCCCAAGTAAGAATCCAGTTTGAGAAAGGCTCTGGAGAGGGAAGATAATTTGATCCGATTATTTCGTGGACCATAAGACATAATAACTCAAAATGAATATTCTGCCCAGAGTCTCATTAGGCTTATATCAGTTGTGCAGAAGGTCTGTATTGTGTTAAACTCCATTCCTACATATGCTCAATGTAATTCTCTAATAAGTAATAATTCTCTAATAAATCCAAATCTAATATTAGCAAACACTACTGCTCAGGCTGATTGGACTAGTCAGAGTTAGCAAACTTCTCATCTTCTCATGATTGTTAATGGTATATACTGTCCCAGTTCCCTAAGCACCCAATTACTGACTGGACAAATTTAAACATCCCTCCAGGGGTACTCTTGAAGTATAAAGAGAGATGTGACTCACTTTGTCATGAGCCCTCTTTGATTTTAAATGCCACTAATCTGTTGGTTCCTCTTCCTCTGGCCTCATCAGAATGGATATTTCTTCCTTGTCTGTCATATAATCTGCGGCACTTGCTATATCCTTCCTCATCACATGGTACCATAGTGTTCTCAACAGACACTTCTCCCCCAATTTCCTCATTCTCCTCAACACCATATAGTCTCTTCTGGTGACTTGCTTCCACAATTACTTGGGATTTCTAACTGGTTTTAGCATCTAGCTAACATACTGATATAATGCTCCCACAGTTTCATGATAGTTGACTAATATTCCCCCATTTTCTACCAACTAGCATCCTTGTAAACACCCAGCTACCTGCCTCTTAACCAGACATGCATAACCTCAGGCTTATGAAGAATTTTTCAGGCCCTCAGGATTTCCTCTAAAATCTCATGAATTTTGCCAGTTCTGTAGCTATTGGACCTGTGGATATAAACAAGGCAGCTATGAAAGTAAATGAATAGACTGAAGGAGGAATAAGAAAATGGGACCTGAACATACAAGCCATTAAGATGATAGTTCTTGAGTGCTAGTGTGGTCCAAATTACTTAGGGTAGTGATATATTATGACTTTAAAATAACAAATTTACTCCATATCAGTTATTTCAAATAGAAAATATCAGATGAATTCTGCAAAGGGGAAAATCTAGCACTTCAGTTTTTCCTTAGCTGAGCTATCCTGGCTGTAGTTCACACAAGTCATGCAGCCATAATCCTATCTATCTGCCTCTTGTACTAATTGCAGAGCTAGAGTTGGCTGAGCTACTGTTTATGAATATTAGTTAAGAAATTAACACTTGTTTTAGCATCCACAATGCACCAGATGATTTTCAGACAGAGAAGTCTGCCCAGGCCCTGCCCCGAGAAGCTCACAATCTAAATGCAGACACAGAGAGTGGACAAGGAGATTGGGAACAACATACACATGGAGTGTTCCACAGCTGCCACTGATTTCATAGGAGTTGGTTACTGTCCTTTTTTTCCGTAGCAGATTAATACATACTCTACAAGTACCACTAACATTCTTGGCAGCTCCTAAAATAGAGGAAATGCCTCTTTATCCTCTTTGGGACAGCATGCACAGGCCTTGCATTACAGAGAAATTTTTATTTTTTGTATAGCACCCTCAAGTTCTTTTGGAAACAGTTTATATAAATGTTTACAATCAGTTTATAAACCTGTATCCAAAACCACATTATGAAGTTAACTTATAATATGAGGGAGTAAGAAATAAAGAGTATTAGCCAAGGACTTGGCAATTTGGAGAGAGATGAAAAGTGGGAGCCCAGTCCAACTCTCAGTGGGAGTCTTTACATTGACTTAAATGGGAGCTGGACTGTGCTCTTAAAGTGGGGAGTTACAAGAATGCTAGTCTAATCAGCAGGTGCTGCCATACAGAAGGGTACCACACCAATAGAGAGAAGACAGGTGTGAAGCACCAGTGCTAAAAAAAAAGAAGGGAGGGTGCAGAAATGGAAGGTAAGAAAAACAAGTTCTGTGAGTCAGAGGGCAAGCAAGTCTATCAATGACACAATAAGCAAGGAGTTAAATTTCTGAACTCTGATCCTTAAATGAAGTGTGGAATCTGGAGATCTAGGATCTGAGAAGGTCACCGGAAAGGGTAAAAGTCAGTCAATGTAGTATCAGGGTAATCATAAATCTCAATTACTTGGATATATCTTCTCAAATAGTAAGTAGCAACCACAAATAACTAACAGGCGCAACACTAAAACAAACAAACAAACAAACAAACAAACAAACAAATATCAGAGGTACATTCAAGAGTTTCTTAAACTTATGGTATCAAAGTGAGGTGTGCATACAATAGCTGGTGACTTTGCAGATAAGACTCAGGCTAGCTCTAAACTGATGAGGTGAGTATAGGAGAGAGAGAGAGAGAGAGAGAGAGAGAGAGAGAGAGAGATCACCATAAAAAGCACAGTCAGTGAGATAAATATGTGAGAATTCAAAACGGCAAGTATAGTGCTGCAAGAAATAAAGAAGTATAGAACCCATGAGCTGACACACTTCAGGACAGCAAAAACAAGGGCAGGGTAGGTAGACAATGAGAGAAGGGATGTAAAGGGTCACGAGACCGCTATTAGATTTTTAAATATGTGATTGCATCAACTCTGAGAAAGAAGAACATTGGATTATCATGAGGAGTACTGTAATTGGCCTCTGATTATATCAATCTCACACTCTTCTCAAGTACAAAAGTAATGAAAAACTCCATTCAAATGTAGAGGATCTAAAAAGCTTAGGAGCTTCTTCAGGGCCTAAATAGTTTATGACTCTATACATTACACTTGGGGCCAAATCCCATCTTCACTTTACATCGATGGAAGCCAATACATTTCACCCATAATGGGCCACATTCTGTGGCCCAAGCAATGCATTATATGACCTGTTTTATTCAGATCAGATTAGATAATCACAATGGTCCCTTCTGGCCTTAGAAGCAATGACTATGAACCTTTTTTTCCCTGTATAGATTCACACAAGTATTATTTAGTTTAAAATATTGCACTATAACACCACCTAATTAGAAACAGATTCATAAATCATTATTATTAAAGTGAGATAAAAGCTAAATTAACTGTCTCTATAGTAAATGAGCAATTGTTTACATAAATTAAATTTCTTTCCATTTCAGAAGATGTATTTACTGCTTCAAAAATTACAGCTTTTCTTTCTAATGCCTAATTTATGAGGATCTCTTTAATCTTTGATATATAACCCCATTTCATAAGGACCATTTGAATAATGGCATTTGGATCTTGGAGCACAAGGATTTAGCACAGCCATTTAAATGTGAGGGGTAACAAATTTATTGTGGAAACATATTGTGGAAATGCAAAAGTGGATAATTTATTATAATAAACTAACATGACCAATTGATACATCTTTGGTGACTAGAGTTATAAATGAACCCATATAGTTATCTCAACCACTTTGGTGTGGCACTGTTTAAGAACAGGGACTCCTGTGATGTTATCCATTGCTTCTCCATTTCATCCTAGTCCATTGATTTTATAGTTTCCAAATACACAGTGATGCCCCTTTGCCCACATAGTTCAAATCTCTGAGAGGCCTTGGATGTGTCTTTGTTTTGGGCAGTAACATGAGCTTGTATTTCAGTTTGGAGACTGCTGTTATTTCATAAAGGAGGGTAACTGTTTCTACTGTCTTAAATGACAGGTGGCAATTATATCCAGCAGTTTCAATTAGGTTTAATCCACCCTATAACAATACACAGGGCTCGTCTTCACTGTAGCATTTGCTTGAGCTGTAACTCAAGTGCGGTCCCGAACTGGACTGTCTTGCTCTCACAAATCTCTAACTAGCTGGGGTATGGGTATGGATTGAAGCTCGAGTAGTAAGTGGAGTGAGGGTGCAGGTACAGTCCACTCGAATGCTGGGAGTCTCCTACTGCCTTCCCAAAATTCCTGCAGGGGTATTTTTTGCATCTGTCTTCCTCCTGCCTCCAGATCAGAAGTTATCCCCAGCCAGTTATAAATACACCATTTTGACTTCTGGACCTAGCTTCAGCATGTGGCTTGCTGCACCTCCACTATCTGCCCTAGCTCTATTATTACACCTGTTCAGTCAGATCCATCCAGGGAAGGTGGCGCGGGAGATGATGCTCCCATCATGTCACGATTTGCCCTGAAAGTGACACTGAACAGCTTGTGCAATTGTGATGCTAGCAGGACTTGGGTCCTGGACCCAAAAATCAACACACTTATGACATCTTTGGTAAATGTTTTGAGAAAGGGATCCACTGGACTGGCCAGCAGTACTGGGAGATGATAAAATCCCTGAAAATTCTACTGCCAGGCAGAGGGACACAACTCCGAGTCTGGTGAAATCCCGGAGAGCTCTCTGCACTATGAGCAGTTTGACCTGGTGCTCTGCAGCATCCTAAGTAGGGAGCCCATCTACATCCTGGATAGCTTAAGAGCCCCTGGGAACTGAGCATGGAAGACCATGAGGGCACCGCAGAGCTGGGGCCAGTGCTGGCTACAGTGATCTTGGCTGAAGCAAAGCCAGCGCTCACCACTTGGGCCCACAGCCACTTTGAGCTCACCCAGGACCTTTTTGGGTACAAATGAAGAAATAGGACAGGGAGGAAGCAGCAGCTAAATAAGCATCTGTTCATCCAGGCACTATTGTTGTATGATTAGTGTGAATGTGTGACTGGGGGGGATATGACAACATAGGAGGGCTGTCATTTACTGTGTGGGACCAATCTATTATTGTAGTGGGGTATATTGCATGGTGGAGGGTGCTTTTTCTTACACTAGCACTGGCATTTCAGCATTTTCAGAGGCAGTTTGAACTTTTAAAAATATCCTGGCTCAGGAAATAAGCCCATTGAATAGCCTGTGGTGGCATAAAATCCAGAGCAGTTGAGAAGACTCAGAAATACAGAACCAAGTTCCAAGTGTCAAGTTATACTGTTAAAAGCACTGTTCTGCTGTGCCAGGCATGCCCCCTGCCACCTCAAACCATGTGTAGGGGTCTTTTTTTAAGTAACCAATGTCAAACACCTGCCATGCTTTGGATGGGCAGGAACCCTGGGATCCAGAAGGTACAGAGCACAGAGTTTCAGAGGTGGAGGAGAGTTTGTGCCACTGAGATAAAAGTTGCAACTTTTGCCTTGCTGTGATGCAGAAAGTTAAAGGGGAAAACTTTTCCTTTTATCCCCAGGACAGAAAAGTTATGTACTGTTTGGTTGCTTTAGAGGCCCACCTGCCTAAGTGTAGCCCAGCTGCTCACCCTCAGAGGGCCATTGTCTGTCAGTGCCAGGGTCCAGAACCTCAGAAGCAGAAGAAAAAGAACTAAGGTGGACCTGCTAATGGAGATACACAATGACTTTGACAGAAGGTCTGACCACCACTTCAAGCTTCAAAAGGAGATTCTGGATCAGAAACAGCTATCCCAGGCTCCAGCTGAGAGGATGCTGGAGAGGGAGGAGAGGATGGTGGCTGAGTACATCACCCAGGAACATATCATGAGGGAACAGGACCGTTAGCTGCAGTGAAGAGTTCCAGCAGCTGATGGACCTGTCTGAACTCAAGTTGGGCATAGTGGTGAGTAGGTTCCAGAACATTTTGGCCTCTGTCCAGCCTCACCCTGTTGCTATCATGTCCCCTCCATGCTACCACATCCTGTAATGACTTCTGGTACTGGATATACTACACTCCCACACAGGCTGGTGGACGGATGACAGGTAACCTGACATGCACTGCCAGTACATGGGACAGGGTACCATACCCTATGCGCACCTACCATCCCCTGCTTCTGCAACTTTGACATTATACTGTGCCCCTTGTGCACAGACAGATACACCCATCCCCCAGAACACACCTGGCTAAGGCAGCTGGTCTTCCATTATTATTCACTTTGAATAAATTATTTTTGATTAAGCCCTTTGTTGATGTGAGTACTTAAACAGAGAGGGAGAGAAACTTTACAGCAGACATTTTAATATAGTCACCTTCACAATACATGCAGATAGACTTTCATATGGGTACATTGATACAGAGCAGTAATGTGCTCTGATAGTCTTCCCCTTCCTCCATGTCTCCCTCCAAGCCAAAGAGGTTGGAACAAAAGACATCCCTTACTTCCTTAGCTCTCCTAGATACGGGCCCAGCTGGAGCTATTCTGATTGCCAGTATAAGGCCTGTAAAGCAACACAAGCATCTCCCAAGTCTAGGCCAAAGCTTTTCCCCTTTTCATACACGTTGTCCAGAGCACAGCATGCTCCCGTGATATGGATTGCATAATACGTGCTGCAGTCCAAATGGTTCTGTAGGCAGTGCCATGTGGCACTCAATCAGCAAATGCACATTCCATCACCATCCTGCATTGCTCAGAATACAAAAGAACCTTCTTCTGTCAGGGTCTCTCATGTCAGGGTACAGCTTCATGAGCCACGACAGTAGAGGGTAGTCTGGGCTTCCCAAAATAACAGTAGCACAGACACCCCCTTGACATCCTTCTCATTAGAAGGGAATACAATTCCAGCTGAATACCTTGGCATCATGCAATCTGCCTGAGCAGCACACAAAGTTCTCTGTGGTTCATCAAGGCCTGCAGAGTGATGGAATAGTATCCTTTCTGCTTAACATTTGTGTGTGCCATCAGGGGGAGGAGAGGCAGACAGTCACCTGTGTGTCATCCAGGGCCTCAGCACAGTTTCAGAAGCCCATTCCCTCGAAGTCCACTACTATGTCAGGGACATTAGCAATCTTCACCACCCTTGGGTAAACTACAACAATTATTATATTGCAAACCTCCATCACCACAGCATCAACAATTGACTTGTTGACAAACTGACTAGCCAGCAAACTGCACTAGTCTGGGGTAGTCAGCTTCCAGATGGCAATAGCAACCTGTTTCTGGAATTCTGTGACTGGTTTCATCCAGCTGAAAGGTCAGGGCAAGCTCCTCACACAATATCAGTAAGGTAGCCTTCCTCATGTGGAAATCATGGGCCCACGGCTGATCATCCCAGATCTGCATTACAATGTAGTCCCTCCACTATGTGCTTGTGGTCCTAGTGCAGAACTGTTGGTCTGCATAGGGAGATTGCACACCTATAAAAGTCTGCATTACACATTTGCAGTACTCCATCATGCCTTCATGCTGCCTGCACGATCTGCTCAGAAAAGCATGTCACCACCCTGTCAGGGTGACAAGCTATTGCCGAAACACCCTCCACTGAATCTTACCCTATATGTACCTCCTCTGCCCGAAATGACAGCTGTATTTATATCAGCATTTCACAAAGCTCATCATTCAGAGTGGGATCCATGACTTCCCACCAGTATGCAGACAATGAACAAAAGCAGAAGTCATGTACTGTAATAAATTGCCAGGCAAACACCACTTCTACCTGTGTGCCCAGACAGGAAAGTTTCCCCAAACTATACCATGAATGTTTGGAAGGGGTGGCTCCAACTAGTGCAGCAATAAGAACCAAGGGATATGCCCCTAGCACGCAAGCACCTCACTCGGGTCAATATTGTGACAAATGTTCATGCAGTAACTCGCATATGGTTCAAGTTACCATTTGCAGGGCAGATGCTCTCATTTGAGCTCCGCTAGCTCAAGTGGAGGATCTTAAGGTAAATAGTGCAGTTAAAACAAGCCCATGATGCTTTACATTTGCAAAAGACGAGGGGATGGATACATAAAGAGCCAAAATGCACCAACTATTAAAATACAGCAGTTCTCACATTCAGGCCAGTGCCGTGGGAATTATAACAAGAAACAACCCATTGAGTCAATAGGACCCCTTTCACAAACACTCAACACACTTTAAAAAATAAAAGTGATAAGATTCTTATTTTTCAACTTCATGAATGTTTCCCTCTGCATGGTTTTCCTAAATAGGCAAACTAAAGCATTGGCTAAAAGAGGAAAGGAAGTAAACTGAGAACAAAAGAAAGGAAAAGCAGAGAGAAAACTGCCTGCTTCATATTAAAATGATCTAATTGCCACATAGCATATGAGTACCAACATAATCCCCTGCCCAGTGGGCTCAATGTTTCTTTTGACAAAAATGAAGGATTTCTCAGAAGTTAGCAAACCTAATGCCATCAGAATGAATAGGCAGGCCCCTTTCAAACATACAACCATATTAGAGATTAGTATACTGAAGAAAAAGTTGCCAGCCATATCAGCTGCAAATGCAAATGTGGCAAAAAGATGGAATGTGACCTGTGACATGCTGAAAGTTCATTAGAATGGGTAATGCATGTTCTTTGTATGGAAGCACCTGATAGGAAACATCTGCCTCTTTCTCGGTCCCATTGAGACCTGCAGAATATCTTGACACAGACCTCTTGGAGCAAGGTCATTTTTCGTATTAGCTTTACCAAGTTATGCTCAGAGTGATCTTTAAGTAAACGTTATATGGCTTAAAATAGAAAAAACAAAAAAAAGAGGATTTTAGTGAATGGTTTAGTATAGGGAAGACATCAACCTCTTTCAAGCTTAACTTTAAAGCTTTGGAAATGTCATCACATCTAATAAAAATCAATGGACATGTATTCCTATTAGAGAAATACAGTTTTATTCTTCACTTGTTCTTCTAGATCAGTGGCTCCCAAACTTGTTCCGCCGCTTGTGCAGGGAAAGCCCCTGGCGGGCCGGGCTGGTTTGCTTACCTGCCACGTCCGCAGGGTCGGCCGATCGTGGCTCCCAATGGCCGCGGTTTGCTGCTCCAGGCCAATGGGAGCTGCTGGAAGCGGTGGCCAGTACATCACTCGGCCCGCGCCACTTCTTGCAGCTCCCATTGGCCTGGAGCCGCGAACCGCGGCCAGTGGGAGCCACGATTGGCCGAACCTGCATATGCGGCAGGTAAACAAACCGGCCCAGCCCACCAGGTGCTTTCCCTGCACAAGCGGCGGAACAAGTTTGGGAACCACTGTTCTAGATTATTCTCCTAAACAGTTAGGGTATGTCTACACTGGCAAAGTTACTGGGCTGCTCAGAGAGCGCTGAAGGGAAACCGCTGCTGTGTGTTCACACTGTCAGCTGCCAGTGCAATAGTGTATTCACACTTGCGGCACTTGCAGCGGTATTCGGAGCGGTGCACTCTGGGCAGCTATCTCACAGAGCATTTCTTCATCTTCTGCCGCTAAGAGTTGTGGGAAGACGGAGGGGGTCACGGGGCATCCTGGGTCCTGTACCAATGCCCCATGATGCATTGCTTTGCATCCCAGCAATCCCCGTGCTTCCATCTGCATTTGGCACCTTCTTTCAAGTGTTTGTGTACTGCACGCTCTGCCTCTTTGGTCTGCAGGAATGGATCCCGCACAGTTGACCAATATGCTGCTTGCTCTCACTAACACGTCACAAGTGGCAGTGGAGTTAGTCCTTAAAGGTAAGGAGGAGTTGGACATTGATCTCGCCACACGTGGTAGCTACAACACAGGATTGCTTGTGGCATTCACGGAGGTGCTGACCACAGTGGAACGCTACTTTTAGGCTCAGGAAATAAGCACTGAGTGGTGGGATCACATTGTGATGCACGTCTGGGATGACGAGCAGTGGCTGCAGAACTTTCAGATGAGGAAAGCCACATTCATGGGACTGTGTGATGAGCTTGCCCTAGCCCTGTGGCGCAAGGACACGAGAATGAGAGCTGCCCTGCCATTGGAGAAGCACGTGGCGATTGCATTGTGGAAGCTGGTTACTCCAGACTGCTACCGATCGGTCACTAACCAGTTCGGAGTGGAAAAGTGGATCATTGGATGCATGTTGACGGAAGTGTGCAGGGTCATAAATCGCATCCTGCTCCGAAAGACTGTGACATTGAGGATGGCTTTGCACAAATGGGCTTCGCTAACTGCGGAGGGGTGATAGATGGCACGCACATTCTAATTCTGGCACCAGACCACCTAGCCACCAAATACATTAATTGGAAGGGGTATTTCTCTATGGTTCTCCAGCCGCTTGTAGATCTCCATGGGTCTTTCACAAACATTAATGCAGGCTGGTCCGGAAAGGTTCATTACACACGCATCTTTCGGAATACTGGCCTGTTCAGGAAGCTGCAAGCAGGGACTTTCTTCTTGGACCAGAAGATCACCATAGGGGAAGTCAAAATGCCCTTGTGATCCTGGGAGACCCCGTCTACCCCTTAATGCTGTGGCTTATGAAGCCATACATGGAGAACCTTGACAGCAGAAAGGAGCGGTTCAAGAACAGGCTGAGCAAATGCAGAATGATTGTTGAGTGTGCTTTTGGCCATTTAAAGGCCCGCTGGCACTGCCTTTATGGGAGGCTGGACCTGGCCGATGACAATATTCCTATGCTTATAGCAGCGTGCTGTAAGCTCCATACTATTTGTGAAGGGAAGGGTGAAAGCTTCACTCAGGGCTGGACCACAGAGGCTCAGCACCTGGAGGCTGAGTTTGAACCAGCAGAGACCAGGGCTATGAGAGGGGCACAGCACGGGGCCATAAGGATCAGGGATGGCTCGAGGCAGCAATTTGAAGCTGAAAGCAACTAATATTTGTTGCTATGCTTGGGAGTGCAGTGCTTGTAATGCTAGGAGGTGATTGTGATTGGTGCAAACGATGCACTATGAAGGTTTAAGAAAATTGCTTGTTGCTTTCCAGGGCTCTGTTTGCTTTCAATTAATGGAATAAAGATTGCTTTCAAACCAATACAATTATTTTATTAAAAAACAACTGGAGGAGAGAGTCAAACAAAAAAACACATCAGCACTGTGGGGGGTGGGGGAAGGGAGGGTCCCAGCAGGAGGTGTGATTCAGGGATGGTTAAAGATTTGTGTATGTCCAGGTATTGTATGCAACCTTGTCCTTTGGAGTACAGTGCAGCGGGCACTGTACTTCAGCAGGGCTAAACTGCAGGGGGATGGGTGTTGAGTGCAGTGGGTACTGGGAGTCTGCAGGGCTGGACTGTGACGGGGAAGGAGTGGAATGCAGCAGGTACAGACTGGAGCCAGGAAGTTGAAAAGCGTATGTTGGCGGTGTTTGGGGGGCGCATGAGAAAGAGTTTTGTGACAGCGGCTGCAGGGGAGGGCGGGCACTCAGCTGCTCAGTTTGCAGTGCTAGTAGCGTCTAGAGCAGGGATCGGCAACCTTTCAGAAGTGGGGTGCCGAGTCTTCATTTATTCACTCTAATTTAAGGTTTCGCGTGCCAGTAATACATTTTAACGTTTTTAGAAGGTCTCTTTCTATAAGCCTATAATATATAACTAAACTATTGTTGTATGCAAAGTAAATAAGGTTTTTAAAATGTTTAAGAAGCTTCATTTAAAATTAAATTAAAATGCAGAGCACCCCAGGACCGGTGGCCAGGACCCAGGCAGTGTGAGTGCCACTGAAAATCAGCTCACGTGCCGCCTTTCAGCACACGTGCCATAGGTTGCCTACCCCTGGCCTAGAGCGTGTCTGCTTGGTGCTCCATAATGCTTAAGAGCCGCTCTGTGGCTTCATTCTGGCACGCCACGTTCTCCTTTTGGTTCCTCTTCTCGTTGTGCCGCCACTCCTTCAAATTCTTTTTTTTTCGGCCGCGGAGTGCATCATGACATCATGCAGGAAGTCCTCTTTAGTTCTTTGTGGCCGCCTTCTAATTCTGCGCAGCCATTCAGCCGGCGATAGCAAAGAGGGAGGCTGGGCTCCCATGGTCATATCTGTGAAGCCAAAATGCAACATTTTACAGGAGCAGTATTGTTTGCAACACAGAGACCACTGATTCAGTGATTTAAAACACAGCCGCTATTCACATACCTGTCATTAACTGGCTGACCCCAGGCAAGCACACATGAGCCACAAGACCCCCAAAATGGTGAGTAGCTGCAGGGGCAGGGGAAAATCAGTGTTCTAGGACCATACTGTACACTGTAGGGGGGCCATATAATCATTACTGTCCCTACATTTTCCACAGGCTGTGTTCATTATGGAAGATATCTCGCTGCTGAGGTTGAACAGGGAATCAAGGGAGGGTCTTCTCCAAGACTGTAGCTTCCATCCTGGCCCTTATGCGGCTTGCCTGTGTGCAGCAATGCCCCCTCCCCCCGCCCCCCAGTGACAGCAGAGTAGCGTGGGAAAGTTACCCTTAATTGGGCTAGAAACAAAGCAGCTCTGCCAAAGAGCCTGCGGCAGTGGATTGCCCAGTTTCTCCATGAGAGTTTCATGGAGATCTGAGGCAGATTTCTGTGAAGTGAGGGAGTCAATCAACACCCTGTTCCACTGCTCAGACTAGGCATATGGTGGTACGCGCATCATACAGACACCCCCAACAACAACTCACTTCAGTGATTCCCAAAATCAAAACCACTTACCGGGGCCTCCTCTCCTGTTTGCGCTTCGCCAAGCTCTGACAGCTGTGACTGGCTACCCTCCTCTGGGATGGAGAAGAGCTCCTGGTTGCATGCATCTCTAACCTCCAAGTCATCCTCTGCCTCTGGGTCCCTCCTCCTCCTCCTACACATCCTCGTCCAAGATTTCCTCCTCCTGGCTCGGTCCACTCTTGACTGGCATGCGAGCCATCGAAGTATCCACAGTGGAGGTGGGGTCGCCACCTAGTATTACAACCAGCTTTTAGCAGAACCAGCAACTCATGGGCGCAGCACCGGAGCGGCGG
This sequence comes from Platysternon megacephalum, assembly GCA_003942145.1. Classification (NCBI taxonomy): domain Eukaryota; kingdom Metazoa; phylum Chordata; order Testudines; family Platysternidae; genus Platysternon; species Platysternon megacephalum. Next base: position 11,289,633 of record QXTE01000034.1, read on the forward strand.
TTTGCCTCCTGCACCTTGTGGTAGGCATTCCGCAGATCCTTCACTTTGACTCTGCACCGCAGCGCTGTAGCCCCAGCACAGAAAGCTGTACGCCTCTCGTCGGAGTGTTTTTTTTACAGCACTGCAACTTCACAGTTTCAGCGCACTAAGTGGCTTTGCAGTGTGTACACCTCAGGAGTTACAATGCAGAAAGCTGCTGTACTGTGCAGAAACTTGCCAGTGTAGACAAGGCCTTAGTTTTTTATTGGTCTCTAAGCCTCCAGGTTTCCAACAAACAAAACCGCCCTTTTTTCGCTATGGATAGGCCAAATCAGCTGTTTCACTACCTTTCATGGAACCATGGTTGACTGTCCTGCAGACTAGAGCAGAAAGTGGGTATGTATGCCATAAGCAACTGAAACTGTAAAACTTAGATGCGGAAAAAATAAGTACCTGAGCTGGAATGTTCAGACACAGGGGTTAATATACTCCTATTCTTATAAAAATGGACTCTTTAATGCCCCCTTCGGTGAGGACCTTGGTTTGTCTAGATAAAAGCATCTCNCACAGGGGTCAATATACTCCTATTCTTATACAAATGGACTCTTTAATGCCCCCTTCGGTGAGGACCTTGGTTTGTCTAGATAAAAGCATCTCCTGTAGAGCATGGCTCCTTATCACCATCTAGGACTAGAGCTGGCCAGAAAATGTAAATCCCTTCAAAAAATTTCATGTTTTTGAAAAATTTTCGCCCTGGACCATGACAAAAATATTGAAAGCATGAAATGTCACAAGAAAGGGTTTCAAGAAAAAATTCCATCACTGGAGAGCCAAAATGGATTTTTCTTTTGGACTTCCCAGCTGCCCACCTTGAATGCTCTTGTACATTTCACTTTCCACCTACAGCCTGGCAGGCAGAGAGCCTGCTCGCTAGGGCATTCAAAATTTCTGGTGCTCAGAAGAGGTAGGGTGACTGAGAACCCTGGGATCTCTGCTTCTCCGGCTCCAGAGGTGGTGAAAAGGCTCAGAGGCAGAATCAGGAAGCTCAGTTTTGGCAGCCCTCCTGGAAAACTTCTCAATTCACTTTTTGTCAGAATGTGAAATTGACAAGAGCCTTCCAAGCCACCACCAGGGGTCCTTCAATTTGATTTTGCCAATGGAAAAAAAAAGTTTTTCAGCAAACCTGAAATTTTCCTGTGGAAAATTAAAGTTGTGCAAAAAAGGGCAAATCAGGGTAAGTTCAAGTTCTAGTCAAACCCATGAAAAATTATCCCAGGCATATGAGCTGTAGCAGACCTGGCTAATGCAGTTTTGTGTCGCCCTCCCTTTCTCCGCTCCACTACTAATTCCCCCTCACTTCTGGGGACACTGTCCGAATTTACCATTGCTGTCTTCCTGAGCCACAGGCCCAACTCACTGCCCTATTATGAAGCTGGATGCTGCCTCTTCTCTATTGTCAAGGATTGTTGGGTGACAATACTCCAACCCCTGGGTGTGTGTGTGTGGGGGGGGGGATATTACTTCTAGTCTTCACGGGCAGCAAGAGCGGAGACACTCAGTTGTGTATCCAGTGTTTGTAAATGAGATGGCAGAAGTAGACCTCATACCATAAAGCTTGATGTGGGAGTTAGAGAACCAGTTGGGATCCCTAGCACTTAGTTCACCTACATACTCTTTAATGATCACACTGTGGCCAGAAGCTTTAGACAACAAGCAACTGCTTCCTAAAAAATAGATATCTGAAGCATGGCAGTTATGTCTATGACCCAAGCCTTTTCATAACAATTGCTTACATGGATTTTTTTTCCCCTATACACTCTATCTCATATTTCAAATTAAACTTTCCCCAGACCCCCAACGAGTTAGTTATTAAATAGGTATCAAAAGGGCCACCAATGAGGAAAACAGAAGAAAGCAATTATAAAAGTACAATAATTTAGACCGGTGTTTAAATGCAATGATATCAACTCATTGGTGAACACCACAGTGAAAGGAAATATATACGTATACTGCAAGAAACATGATGAAGCCCTTCTAAAAAGGATATAACTAATATGAGGCAAAAATGTCTTATCTTCTTAACTCCTACATAGGCAAAGAAATATTTTCTACTTAGATGTTCTTCCATCATTACTAGAGCTGCCATTGGTACTCCTGTGAAGATTTATGTATGGTACCTACAAAGGTGTATATCAAAGATTTGAGTACCCATGAGCCTACTGGTAGTAGGGAGACATATTTCTGGGAGAGATGTCACAGTCTGAAGGAGCTCTGATTAACTGACACTATGTTCTTACTCCCAGAAGAACTGTACAGGGAGAAAAGTCATATTCCAAAAACAAACAACTTCATTAAGGTAAAGTTAAGGTTGCAAGCACAGATCCGTGATTTGAGCTCTTGTTACCTTTCAAGAATGTTAGAGTTTAAATTTTAAAACCAATCAACCAACCAAGAACTGCAGCACTAAGGCTGCACATCTTAAACAACTCTGAAAAGCTTGACTCTGAACCCATAGAGATGCCAATCCACCAACTTCCTTTGTCTGCAAAGCATAGAAAATATTGGGTTTATGATGGATTCCACACATCTATTTCTCTAGTGTTAAGTTGGATGACTTGTCAGCATACTGATGTTCTCTTTTCTTGTATGTGGTCAAATTGCATGATCTAAGCAGCATACAAAGGAGCTATCCCAGCTCTGTGTCTAATGACACTTGAAGAATTGTCTGTTACATGGAATGATAGGCCTCATGCCTAATGTTGAGCATTAGGTGTATGATACGGAGAATCCTTAATGGGGAGTGGGGACTGATTTACTTCAACATAAATTTCTGATTAGAGAAATAACATTTGTAACTTTACATAATAATAAATAAATTTATTTGTATGTATATTGTTTATGACAGTACATAAAGTAGTAAAGCAGTACAAACACCAGCAGGTAGGATTGAGGCATTCTAGTTCCGCGATCACTGATAAAAATGAAACTCGTAGTTATAGATGGATAGGTAGTATGTCAGGTTATAGTTAATTTATGCTTTGTTTGAGAAGTGCAACCTTATATGTGCATGGTGGGTTTCTCCTTCTCCTTCCCCACTCCCCTAAATAGGGCCAGTGGGGAAGGAGAAGGAGAAGGAGAAGGAGCAGGGGCTATTAGATTTCGTGTGGCCCCTGTATACAAGTATTTTTTCAAAATTTAAAACAAAAGTCACAATTATGGCATCGAGGCTATTAACGCTATACTAAACTTGCCTTTTAATGAACATAAAGCCATTTTGTGGTTACATTTCAGTCTTAAGACATGTAGAATATAGTTAAGTTAATTCAAAATTGGCTACTTCTTAACTTAGAACAGCTGTTATATTAGTTTCTTTCTGGGAGGGAGTTTGAGTGCAGGCAGGGGCATCAGGCTGGGGCAGAGTGTTGGAGTGCAGGAAGGGGTGAGGGGTGCAGGTTCTGGGATGGTGTTTGGGTGCAGGAAAGGATTCAGACCTGGGGCAGGGGGTTGGGGTGCAGGAGGGGGTTCAGTCTGGGAGGGAGTTTGGGTGCAGGAGGAGATTCTGACCTGGGGCAGGGGGTTGGGATGTAGGAGGGGGTGCGAGGTGTAGGCTCCAGATGGGAGGCGCTTACCACAGGTGGCTCCCGGCCAGCAGCGCAGCAGGGCTCAGGCAGGCTACCTGCATGCCGTGGCCCCATGCTGCTCCCGGAAGCGGCCGGCTGTTTGCATGTCTCTGCGTGCCCCTGGAGGGAGGGGGACAGTGTGTCTCCATGTGCTGCCCGTGCCTGCAAGCGCCGCCCCCACAGTTCCCATTGGCCAGTTTCTGGCAAATGGGAGCTGTGGGGACTGTGCTGGGGCAGTGCGCAGAGCCACCTCCCCCTCTAGGCCCCCTGTGTTAATGCAGCCCTGCCCCTAACCCCCAACATCTGAGGGCTTTTTTAACTTATGAAGTTGATATGTACAACTGTACAGGTCTAGGCATGTTGGTGTCTCTTCCTGGCTACATTCCATGTTGCTTACATATTGTGCAAGCACGCAGACACGTCCACTTGTCAAGCACCAGAATCAAAATGAAAAAAAAAAAGCTAGAGTGCAACTTCCTTTGTGGAGAAGGAAACGAAAAATATGCCATGTGTACAAGATGATACATTGCCAAGGTTAATAAGCCTAAAGAGTGAGGGCACTGCCTTTTTACTGAATTGTTTACTGGTGATTAAGGTTGTAAATTACAGAAACAAAAGGGAGTGCACTGCTGAAGTAATTGCTGAAGCAGTGGGATTTAACCCTGTTGTATCTTGCTATCTTCATGGCACAGTTCTTATGTTTCAGAACTCAGTACAGAACAAATAAAAAACTTAGTTGGAAAATAAAAAGCAAAAATTTCCACTGAGAACTGATCACTCATTTCACAGATTTGATGGACTAAGTAATAAAAAACTTCAAGCACATTTATTTGTCCAGTTTTTGCAACCTGTTTACTCACTACATACCAGGACTGTACAACTGTACTGGCACATTAAACAGGTCAGTTGAAAGGGCAAATGCTTCTATTTATACAAGAGTGACTATTAAAATAACTTGTGCAGCCTTCCATAGAGAAGGCCTTTCATCAGCAATTATTACAAAATAAAGGGATCTTCATAGTGAAGCAAAACCCTTTGATGTTCTAACCATTGGACTGATTAATAGCCTCCTATTACATCAAAACTGCAGGCTCTCAGAAGTTCTCCTCCTTCAGTTTTAAATCATGAGTTAACAACAATATATCCCTTCGGCGTGTTGAAATGCCAGCAAATTACTACTGCAGTTTGATTCGAGTAAGTGAGGCCTCTTGAGGCACCCACAGCAAATCTGTGCATGTAAGTGTGACACTAGCTGCCCTTTCTTTGTCATTGCTTGTCTAACTGAAATGTCCTCTGGACAGTACAGATCTGCACTTGAAGTGCAGTTTAATAATGATATTTTCTTCTGTTTGTGAAAAAATATCCAAGATTTTTTGTAGAACAAAAAATGGCCAAATCACCTTGGATGGTGATCTCCTCATATCTCAAACTAATTGGGATTGGTACTTAATAATATATAGATAGGACATCTTCAAGGAAAATGACAATACTGTTACCCTTTTAATAGGTGGCAGTCTAATTACTACTTTTTAAGCACTAGCAGAGTGCCTAGGCCTACACAGGACAAATATGAAGATTTCACAGACTCTGCAGGCCTAGGCCCTTCCACAACATCCTTCTTTAAAAGAAAAAGCCTGTAGTAATCCTGCATCCCCCTTCCTACCTCAGGTTCAAGGAACTTGAGATTTCCTGGCATCTTATGTACCCAGTGCTGTGAACCAAAATGTTAATCTAGCTCAGGAAGAGACAATTCTTTCATTAGCCTCTGGAGGACATTTTAGTTTCAACCAGTTTCAATTAAACAAAACATTCTTTTGACAGATGATTCCACTTAGTAAGCAGAACTTCCCAGCATCCTTATGCTGATATCAGTACTGGATCAAAGTCCATGTCTGAGTCTGAAAAAAATAATTATAATTATTGTAAATCTTTAATAGGATTTAGAATTGACAGGATGTCATATATTAAAAATTCAGAGAGGATAGTAGCAAAGCATTCATGTTGAGATTTAATAGAGTGTGGAACAAATAATTAACTCAAATAGTTGTTAAACCTCAATAAATATGGATTTACAAATTAATGGCCATTTGAAATGTACTAATTGTCTTCTTAAATACCATTATTCCTCATTAGGGACACCTATTTAATGAAATAACTGATTTAAAGTAATACTCCCAATAGTAACATAAAAGCAATATATTACAAGTTTAAAGAGTCTGATATAATGATAGATCTATATTATTTTGTTCTCTCTGACTGTCATTTATGAAAAGGCAAAAAAGTCTCAGAATGAATTATTTCACAAAGTCCCTCACAATGGTCTTTGGTTTCCGCGGTGATATTCTCTGTTTTAGTTCTGCTTGCCAGTAGGACAGTGTGCTAAGAGAGATAAAAAGATGAAGAACATTATTTTTAGAACCAGTTTCTTTGCCCAGGAAAATGCAACACCAGGCACAGAGGTACCATTGTTAGTTGTGTCTGTGTTGTCCTTTTAGATAAATAGTTTAAAACAGAAAGGCCTTGAGGAAACCAACCTTTGTAATTTGACTTGAAACATTAAGCTGTTTCCTATCTGAAGAAAAGCAGCTGGTCTAGACCAACTTACAATATTGAAAGCCAAATTCAACCTGAAGTAACTAAAATGATGATCGACCTAAATCGACAAAATATATCGGAATGACAGAACAGGTCATGCTGGTGGGGGAGTGGAATTATATGTGAAAGAAAGCGTAGAATCAAATGAAGTAAAAATAATAAATGAATCAAACTGTACCATAGAATCTCTATGGATAGAAATTCCATGCTCTAATAATAAGAATATAGCGGTAGGGATATATTGCCAACCACGACCAGGATGGTGATAGTGACTGAAATTCTCAGGCAGATTAGAGAGGCTATTAAAATAAAAAACTCAATAATAATAATGGGGGATTTCAATTATCCTCATATTGACTGGGTACATGTCACCTCAGGAAGAGAAAGTTTCTAGACACCTTAAATGACTGCTTCTTGGTGCATCTGGTCCTGGAACCCACCAGAAGAGAGACAATTCTTGATTTAGCCCTAAGTGGAGCACAGGATCTGGTCCAAGAGGTGAATATAGCTGGACTGCTTGGTAATAGTGATCATAACATAATTAAATTTAACATCCCTGTGGCAGGAAAAACACCACAGTGGCCCAACACTGTAGCATTTAATTTCAGAAAGGGGAACTACACAAAAATGAGGAGGTTAGTTAAACAGAAATTAAAGGGTACAGTGCCAAAAGTGAAATCTCTGCAAGCTGCATGGAAACTTTTTAAAGACACCATAATAGAGTCTCAACTTAAATATATACCCCAAATTAAAAAAAAAAAAAACCATAGTAAAAGAACCAAAAAAGAGCTACCGTGGCTAAACAACAAAGTCAAAGAAGCAGTGAGAGGCAAAAAGACATCCTTTAAAAAGTGGAAGTTAAATCCTAGTGAGGAAAATAGAAAGGAGTATAAACACTGGCAAATGAAGTGTAAAAATACAATTAGGAAGGCCAAAAAAGAATTTGAGGAACAGTTAGCCAAAGACTAAAAAAGTAATAGCATTTTTGTTTAAGTACATCAGAAGCAGGAAGCCTGCTAAACAACCAGTGGGGCGACTGGATGATCAAGGTGCTAAAGGAGCACTCAAGGATAAGGCCATTGTGGAGGAACTAAATTAATTCTTTTCATCGGTCTTCATGGCTGAGGATATGAGGGAGATTCCCAAACCTGAGCCATTCTTTTTAGGGGACTGATCTGAGGAACTGTCCCAGATTGAGGTATCATTAGAGGAGGTTTTGGAACAAATTGATACATTAAACAGCAATAAGTCACCAAGACCAGATGGTGTTCACCCAAGAGTTCTGAAGGAACTCAAATGTGAAATTGCAGAACTACTAACTGTAGTCTGTAACCTATCATTTAAATTAGCTTCTGTACCAGATGACTAAAGGATAGCTAATGTGGTGCCAATTTTTAAAAAGGGCTCCAGAGGTGATCCCGGCAATTATAGGCCTGTAAGCCTGACTTCAGTACTGGGAAAACTGGTTGAAACTATAATAAAGAAAAATATTGTCAGACATATAGATGAATATAATTTGTTGAGGGAGAGCCAACATGTTTTTAGTAAAGGGAAATCATGCCTCACCAATCTACTAGAATTCTTTGAGGGGGTCAACAAGCATGTGGACCAAGGGTATCCAGTAGATATAGTGTACTTAGATTTTCAGAAAGCCTTTGACAAGGTCCCTCACCAAAGGCTCTTAAGCAAACTAAGCTGCCACAGGTTACAAGGAAGGTACTCTCATGGATTGGCAACTGGTTAAAAGATAGGAAACAAAGGGTAGGTATAAATGGTCAGTTTTCAGAATGGAGAGAGGTAAATAGTGGTGTCCCCCAGGGGTTTGTACTGGGACTAGTCCTATTCAACATATTCATAAGTGATCTGGAAAAAGGGGTAAACAGTGAGGCGTGAAAATTTGCAGATGATACAAAATTACTAAAGATAGTTAAGACCCAGGCAGACTGCGAAGAGCTACAAAAGGATCTCTCAAAACTGGATGACTGGGCAACAAAATAGCAGATGAAGTTTAATGTTGATAAATGCAAAGTAATGCACATTGGAAAGCATAATCCCAACTATACATATAAAATGATGGGGTCTAAATTAGCTGTTACTACTCAAGAAAGATCTTTGAGTCATTGTGGATAGTTCTCTGAAAACATCCACTCAATGTGCAGCGGCAGTCAAAAAAGCGAACAGAATGCAGGGAATAATTAAGAAAGGGATAGATAATAGGACAGAAAATATCATGTTGCCTCTATATAAATCCATGGTACTCCCACATCTTGAATACTGTGTGCAGATGTGATCGCCCCATCTCAGAAAAGATATATTGGAATTGGAAAAGGTTCAGAAAAGGGCAACAAAAATTATTAGGGATATGGAATGACTTCCGTATGAGGAGAGATTAATAAGACTGGGACATTTCAGCTTGGAAAAGAGAAGGCTAAGGGGAGATATGATTGGGGTCTATAAAATCATGACTGGTGTAGAGAAAGTAGATATGAGAAGTAGTTAACAACACTTCCTTAACACAAGAACTAGGGGTCACCAAATGAAATTAATAGGCAGCAGGTTTAAAACAAATAAAAGGAAGTATTTCTTCACACAACACAGTGTCAACCTGTGGAACTCCTTGCCAGAGGATGTTGTGAAGGCCAAGACCATAACAGGGTTCAAAAAAGAGCTAGATAAATTCAAGGAGGATAGGTTCATCAACGGCTATTAGCCAGGATGGGCAGGATAGTGTCCCTAGCCTTTTTTTTGCCAGAAGCTGGGAATGAGCAACGGGATGGATCTTTTGATAATTACCTGTTCTGTTCATTCCCTCTGGGGAACCTGGCAATGGCCATTGTCAGAAGACAGGATACTGGACTAGATGGACCTTTGGTCTGACTGAGTAGGGCCATTCTTATGTAGTTCTTTCATGCATTTATTCTTAAATAAAATTTGGTAATACAATTATAAATCTCCAACTTTGACTGTTTAAGTGCCTGAAACTGAGTACTTAATATAGGTGCAAGTGTTATGGTGAACAAGACAGTGTTCCAATAGCAGGAGTGAACACTGTCAGTGAATTTTGAATTTACAATTCTATAATAACCTTAACAAAACACTTGAAAGTATGTTTCAGTCAAATTGTATTGTCTAGGGTAATTTAAACAACAACAACGAAACACCTTAATTTGTAGGACTAGATTAGAATGAAGAGACAAAAGGGAAATTTAAGATTCATCACTATAATAGACTAAGGGCCATATACTGGCTCCAGCTCTGTCCCCTTTGCACCACTCTGACAGCACATTCTGTTACCGAATGTGTAATTACTTGGCTTGAAATTCCATCTTCAGACAAGAGCAGTGTCTCATGCCTACATATATTGACTTTTAAACTGCCAATTATAAAACATCATTTTTATCTGGTTAATAATTCCCAGAGAAGATGAAATAGGACTTAATTTACATAAGTAAGATATATATGATTGTGGTTAAATCTTCTAAAACCCACTTATCTTGCCTTAGGTCAAATAGCAACTTTGCTTAATCCACACAAGTTCAAATACCCATTTAAACCAGACAGCTTGGTTGACAGAGCAATCCATTACCTTGTAAGAACCCCATTTCTAATCCAACCTTTTGAAGAAAAGGTCCTAAATATGAATTATATTTTCTGTCTCTAGTACATGATACAGACGTGTGGCTGTCTGTGTGACAGCTCCCTTTTGACACCATTTCAGTGCTCTAATACCTACACCGAGTGACATTACTTTTTCCATAACACTAACATCCAGTTTATTCTTCTGACATTGTCTGAAATTTTTTGCCCGAAATTTTTTGCCCAGCTCTAGTGGTGAGTGAAAATATGTAGAGTGAATAACAATCTCTTTTTCACCAAAAAAGGCCGATTTGGGTCAGACATTTTGTAAATTCATGTCAAATTTATCAAATTGTTTTGGTCAAACAAAGGGAAAAAAATCCAAAAACGTCACAACATTCCATTTAGAAATCTTAAAAATTAAACATTTTGACTTGGACTGGAAATGACTTTTTGTCTCAAATTTCACTTCAATTTAATTAAAATAAGTTTCCAAAGGTAAAAATTTCAAAAGTGAAATGAAATGTGTTGTTTTGGGTTAAATAAAATGTTTTGTTCAACCCCAAACATTTTTTTTATTTTTTGATTCAGCCACTCAACTAAAAAAAAAAAAATCAGTTATTTGCACAACTCTACTCACCATACCATAATCATATACATCCCTATGTTTTTTGCTGGAGATTACAAATTCTCTGGGGGCAGCAATTATGTTTTATTCTGTTTTCTGTATTTATACATTGTAGCAAATTGTATAGCGACCCCATGTCGCTTCCCGCAGCTCCCATAGGCTGGGAACAGCAAACCGCGGCCACTGGGAGCTGCGGGCGGCCGTGCCTGCGGATGGTCAATGTAAACCAACTGTCTCACGGCTCGCCAGCAGATTACCCTGATGGGCTGCATGTGGCCCGCATGTCATACATAAAAATGGTCTATCAACTGCCGGGATAATTGAAACTTAAAACCACAAACAATCAGTTCTAGCCACAGTTTCTAGTGAGAAATGAACGAAAGAATATAAAGAGATCAGATAAGCTGTAAAAGCCTCCTAAAAAGACAACCATGTCATAGTGTAAAATTGAGAAAATGAGTGTAAAAAATTAGAAATTAGGTTTTTGTTTAACCAATCTGAGGCTATGTCTACACTTATGGCGGCGTGTAGCGTACATATACTGCATGCCCCCATAGCATGGATATACATAGCGGTGTAGATGGTGAGGCACTGCTTTGGCAAGTAAAGTAAAAATGTGCCTGAACCTTAGGGTATGTACCCTACACAGCTCTCTGCATGCTCCATCGGTGTCTTCCCCTTCTGCACGGCTTTTTTTTTTTAATTATTTATTATTATTGTGTAATGTCCATTGCCTCCCTATTGCCGGAGTGTTTCCTCACCAAAGGCTTCGGCATCTGCCTGCTGCTGGAGCCTTTCCTGCTGCAGGGAGCTAGCAGAGCCTTACCCCGCCTCGAGAAAAGGCTCCAGCTGTGTGGAAAGGCTCTGGCAGGGAGAGGTGGCAGAGAAAGGCTCCGACAGCTCCCCACTGCCGTAACCTTTTCTTGCTGCTTTGTCCCCTATCAGGGCCTTACACTAACACGTAGCTATGCACCACAATGTGGAAGTGGCCTGCTTTTAGTGCAGCATGTAGCTACACGTACCCTATGTTACCACCATAGACTAGGCCTGAGTAATTCTACTGAAGTCCTTTGTCTGTAAGTTCAAGGTGCCTCAGCAAAGTAGTCATCACTACTCACTAGAAAGTGAATGACTGAAGGATCAAACTCATACCTTGTTACTTATTGCAACTGTAACAAAACAAAATCTGTATTGATTGCTGTAAATGTTGCAGAGTAAGGGCCTGATGCATGTAATCTAGCACACCAGATCTCCCCTGGTGTTAGATACGGCCTTTGTGCCTGATGCAGATTCACAATGAAAGAGAGTGATGGTATTGTAGCCCCCACTCTCTGTTAGGATTTTCTTCTGGGGGCAATTTTAAATTGCTTTAAGGAGTCCCACCAGGAGAAACTGCTGAGCAAATGCACTGAATTGGTAAACAGAGCTACCCAGTTAATCATCGCAGAACCTGGCCCATTGTTTTTAGACCATCATCATGAAATCCGACAATGCAATGTCCAAAAAAAGATATGCCCCTTCTTTTGACCTCAACTGCACTTATAGGAGAGAGAGAGATCTTCTCTTTAAAACACATTAGATTTCAAAATCAAGACCTAATTCATGCTACTATAGGTCATACGTTTTAAAAGATTTCTGACAGATGAGGAACCTGATCCAAACCCCACTGAACTAATTGGAAAGTTTCCCCTTTAATTAGCTGTGGATCAGGCTCCACATGAATGATGAGAAATTCTACAGGTGTCCATGGAGGGAGAGACATCATTGCTATAACTGATACAAAAGAAACAAAATGCTAAGAAAACATGTGTAAGAGGACACAGTACAACATTTGTAATTCATAATGTGCCTGCTGCATCTTTGATTACTGCTATAAGGAATGCAATTTTTGTAAATGTGAACAAAGGACTGAAAAAAAGGATAATAGGCCCCTCTCAGCTGAACTTTGACTAGAAGGATATGTGCTTTAAATTACTTCAAAATACTTTATACTCTGGATTCACCAAGCCAACTATAGATGATACCGTTATTTTGAACATCTTCATTCTGAACAGTCACTGGAATCTGTCACTGATGTCATACAATGAAAGTGATCTTTCATTTTAAAAACTTTGGGGGGGGGGAGAGAGAGGAAGGAAGGGGACAGCAATCAAAAAGAAAGAGAAATCATTGACTAATTCTTAAGCATTAACACACAGAATAAGAGATGACGTTGAATAATTTGATATTGATGAAATAGGTTACTTTAGTCCTACTGACTGGACATACCCGTGTTGAGCTGTTGTACTTAAGTTCAAAATCTTGTTAACTTTGCTATTTTGAGTAAAATAATTTGAATAATTTCATTCACTACACAGCAGTAGCCTGATTTTTGCATTTGAATTTAACAGGAAGAGTGTGGTCTAGAGATGAATGGACATGGAAACAGGATCTCCTAAATTCGAATCCTGGCTCTTTGAATGAATCATTGGGCTGCCTTGGGATATGCCACTTGACCTCCCTACCTGTGTCTACACTAGAACATGGAACTTATACTTGCAATGGCAGGATAGAAATTATTGAAGCATAGACAGTTCAGTGCAGTCATACTAGCCATATGGAATCCATTAAGGAACACTTGCATATTTGCCTCACGTCCATGATAGCAGTGTTCTAAACTGTTTCAGACGCAAAGCTCTCTGGATATCCAATGCACAGTTACTGGCACCGCTTCCAGGAGCAGTGGATTCTGGGATACTTTGAAAGGCCACCGGGTGCACGGTGGAGCAGTGCAGGTAAACACTAGTTGAACCATTTCTACTTTTCTTTGTCTACACTGGAAGTAAATCAGTTCAGATTGAACCATTCTAGAACTGTTGAAAGCACACTATACTTTCCAAACAATTCTTAGAACACAAGTAAAATGGGTGGGGCACTTGTGTGTTTATCTAGGTGGCTTATCACTATTCTAGGGGGCTCAAATGATATGTCTAGAGAAATGTGGTTTTTTGAGTTTCAATTTTCCCCTCTATAAAAAAAAGGGCTAAAACTTACTTCAAAGATAATTGTGGGGATGAATTTCAATGCCAACTAACAGGTAACTTTCCAGACCATAAAACTCATTAGCATGAATTCAAGATTTTTTGCTTTTTGTTTTTAAACTTTTAATTAAGTTCTCTACTACATCAGTGTTTTCTTTATTTTCTTGCCAGAAGCTTCACTCTTCTACTGTGCATACCCTGCAAACATTCTCTAATGATGCTTCCCCATCTTGGCTGGCAGTATTCCAAGCTTCAGGACATCTTATTAACAGCTTTCTGTTCACAGTGAAACAAAATACCACCACAAAATCTAGCACAAGTTTGTTGTTTGTCAGTGGGTGTTATTGTAATTCGGAGAATATTGGTGTGACTGTGGCTGAGAATATTTACTTTGGGTACTTAGACATTAATATACAACAGCTTTGGAAATAAATAAATAAAAGCAATTTTGAAAGGTCAACCTGATTAGAGTGGAGATATCCTGGAGTGCATCAAGCTTGGTGTTTGTTGTAATTAATGAAGATTCATTCATAATGCTGGAGTGTTCCACTGTTAATCCATTATATCCAATGATAGATGATCAGGAATATGCATAGTGGTTGTTGTGATGTCTTTTGTAACATGATGCAACACAGAAGGAGTCATCAGTTCAGCATTGAACTCTGGGAGCCAATACACTGCAGACTTTGGAAAAGGCCCACAGAAGAAGAAAGGGGGGAATGGGGCAGCAGAAGGCATCTGCCACCTCTTCTCTACCAGGGGCCCAGAAAGCCAGCATATCTCCGGAAGTGGGTAGAGCTGTCCAGGTAGGGAAATAAGGTGAATAGAGACTGCACTGATTCAATACAACCCTTCACTTGTGGTGGAGATTAAAGTTCCCTTTAAGGTAGTTGTGCAGTCACCTTCCTCAGGTGAATGACCCTGGGAACAGCAAACCAGATTGGCACAATTTGCATTTCTCTGCACCATCAGACATGAACACAGCCATGCCTTCTCTGAGCAGTGAGGAGAGATTGGACTTAGAAGCAGTACTGCATGGAACTGTCACACACACAAAAAAATCCTCAAAACTTTTATGTTTCATTATAAATCAAACCAAAGCTTGGGACAGATTTGTAAAAAGGTTCACAAAACTCCTCCAGCAAGTCTTGGCCCAGTTTTGAGCACTCCTTAGTTATTTATGTTTATGCTTCAAAAACCAAATGAAACTTTCATATGGTCAAGACACAAGACTAGCGAGATCCAGCTGGCTGTTAACTTTGACTCTAAATTCCTGAGTTCATTTTAACCCTCAAACTTAAAGCCCAGGTCAGGGACTGAAACTGAAAAAGGATTTGCATGAACTACTATCAGTTGCACTAGCTCTAGTTATAGCAGGATAGTATTTCAAGGCAGTCTGTAAATGAAAAAAATTAATTGGTTACCCTGAGCATACCTCACTTGAACAATTCTAAATTTGAATCATCTACTTCAAAAACTGAGCCTTTTTTTATGTTACTAAACAAAAATTCTGCAGTATATATTATGACAAGTTGTAGTGTTTTAGGCCATCATTGTAGAATATTTTGGTACTTAATTTTTATTTTTTTTAAAGAAAAGAATGGGTATAGAATTCCCAGTGTAGAGCAGACTTGGGGTGCAATCCAGCTCCATTGAACTCAACTGAAATTTTTCCACTGAACTTAATAGGAGCTGAATCTTTCTCTACATGTATGTGGTCTGGAGTTCAGGACTGAAGGTGCAGATGGAGAGCGTGTTGACTCACTCCCTAAACTGGCTCACTTATAGCAGGTTTCTGAGGAAGCCATTCATAGTTTGGAGAACTAGTTCAGACCTCATACAAACCAATTCAAAAATCAGACTAACTAGACCAAACCAGAGGATCATAATGGTCCCTTCTGGCCTTAACAATCTATGAAGATATGAAACCTTAGGAAACATCCCAGGCTGAAATTGAAGCTTTTTGATGGTATGAATTAGTTTACATAAGTAATCTCAGATCTATGTGCCCCAAACACACTTTTCTCCATCCTTTGCTTGCACTTAATCCATCGCCTGAACAATATCATCTGGGCTAGCTGCTGCCACACACTGTCACTTGTATGTTTGGAGAAGTTCATATAACTAATTCTGGATTCTGCATATAGATCATGATATCATGTAAAATAGTCAATTTTCTCCAAAGACTTCATAGAGTGAACTATCTAAGGGCTGATGGTATCTGATAAGCAACGATCAGAGGAGCTTGCTTTCTAGAATGTTTTTGAACCTGGTTCTGATGGTCTTGGATAGATCTAGGTCTTTCTCTCTCATTGTGCTTTTAATACAGGCCCAAGACACCTTATCATGAATATAAACACCATGCTACAAAGTTACAGCTGAAAGAACGTTGCTCCTTTGCCATTTAAAATGTATTTAGTGTCACCATGAAAAACTCCTATAGAAATCAATTGAACAATCCAAGGTAAAATGGCCCCTAATTAAAACTGAGCTCTGTGAAATTATTATAGTACTTTTAAAAGAATAGGAATTTGCAAATTTGATCAAGGGCAAAATATTATCACCACCACAATTCAATAAAGATTATTCTGTACCAAGATGATGAAATTTCAACATCGTGCAAATGTGTGATTTGACTAAGGAACATCAATATTCAGATAAAAATGGTGCTGCTTGTCAACCTTTTGTTTTCATGGAAGGCAGCAAGAGTGCAAAATGATTCATGAAAGCAATAGTTGACAGCAGGCTCTGCAAGTAAGTGAAAACGTAGAGGCATATAAATAGGCTGGCTGACTTCATATGGTTTCAAGCCTCTTTATTTATTTATTTTAAAAGGGATAGCTTATCCACTGTAGTCACTGCCATTAAATCCCTCACATTTGTTGTTCGTGTGTAATTAATGTTATCATGGTAATAACTATACTACTGGGCAATTTTTTAACTCTAAAGAAATATCAAAAGTTAAAATATGAAAGTAGAACTTAGTTCCAGATTGCGAGTTTTATGGGGGTTATTTTGTCTGCCAAATGGTGCTCAGACACTACAGCCAACGAGCAATTAATCCAGCTGGTGGGGATTTTTTGTTTCTGTTATTGTTTTTATTGGGAAATGATTATTTCATTTCACAACCAAAATTTTTCTGGAAACATATCAGTTTCAACAGGAACATTGCTCAGGTCAATGGTGGAATTTCTGGTCAAGACCAGGAGGAGAACATGCACAATCCCCCCTAAAAAAACCCAACAGCCCAGGGGTTAGGATGTTCATCTAAAATATAGGACACCCAGGTTCAAGTCCTATCAGATTTCAAGTGGGATCTCCCAAGCAAGTGCCCTAACTGCTGGACTCTTGGCTGTTCTGGGGCAGGCTTCTCTCACATTTTTCCATGAACAATTTAAAAATGTCTGTTTAATGCTGATGAGGAATGAAACCAAATACAAAGCTTCAAAAGTTTTCATCAACTTGGAATTCTTATTGTCTGGCCCACCCTCCAGTTAACCAGGACTGCTTCATTTTAGCCAAGTGTATCAGACCTGAACTGTGCTGAGGTTATCTGAGGTGGAAATAGCTCTTCACATCACAGCAGTTGTATGCTCCTGATGAAATAAGATGGCTGAAATTACAATGCAAAAAATTTAATGGACAAAAACCTCAGATAATTTTAAAAGGCACTATGTAATTTGCTTGAAAAGTACATCTTGTTATTCAGAATGCACTTCTATTTTATAATGTATCAGAGCAGAATTGCCACCTTCAAACTGATCACTAGTTGAAATGTATAAACGCTTTTCCTTACTTACAGTTTTCCCTTTGGATCTATTTAAAAACACATTTTAAAAAAAAGCCCCCTGATATTACATTGGATTAAAAAAAAAGTGTTTTTATAAGACAGCACATAGCCAATGACGTAAGGTCCATATCCTGCACGCACTGGAGTCAACTGGACTTTTGTTATTGACTTTAATGAAATACAACTGGGGCCCAGTTGAAAAGAAATGTACTAGCAGCAAACTCCAGATAAATATTTTTTATTATTTTGAATTGATATTTTCAGAGGATTTTAAAATTTAAAAAAATATTACAAGCCATGCTGCTAGTTTGAGAATATCTTTCTGGATTACCAGATCAATCAACAACATTTTATTTTGCTTGAAACAAGTTATTTCAATGTCTCTTTTGCTTGGGGATTACTGATCCAGTGTGTGGTTAGCATTTTAGATGAAAATGTGTTCCAGGCTATTGTACATTGTTACATTATAGCAATATAATGGTTTAGTAAAACACAATTTAATTAGTTGGGAAGTGTTAATAGATTAACCTGAAAATTCTTGGCTGAACCAGCTCTATACTATGTGGAAAATCTGTAACCATAGAAACAAAATTGATATTTTAATACTTACACTATGGAAATCATTAAGGTACACACCAAATAGTCATTTCACAACACTGGGGTAATGGGTGTGTGTATATATTCAAGCCATAAAATGGACCATAAAGTATACAAGAGTCTTCCAGATATTAGTGAGCCATAAGGAATATTTTTAAGTAAGTAGAAATGCTAAGCATGTCTGGTAATTGTACTAAAGCTGATCCTTACAGCCGGTTGTATGTTTAATAATAATCCTTTCAGTATGATAAGAGTTACACTGTTTGCCTTTGTTATCGTTCAATAGCTTTATATTGATTCTTGTAAGTTGAAATGGACTCCTTGGTTTCTTTAACAAATAAAGAGACGTTCTGTCTGTTCGTGATTTATGCTAGTTTTCAGGTCAATGAATCAGAAGAGATTTGTTCTACTAAAATGAACAATTAACAATAGAATTTCAAAATAAGGAACATGTTCCCCAATACCCTCCTTGCTTGGAGGGCACTTTGAAAGGGCTCTGGTCTAAAATTTGCTTTACTTGTAATCTGCTTATCAGAGATTTGAGCACAGTTTGATAGAGAATAGGTGCTATGTCCTTCTCATGTTCAAATTACTATTTTGCATTTTGGTATCTTTCCAGGGATACAAGGGAGAGATGTCTCTTATTGACCATGGGGGGCAAGAGAAGGCAGAGAAGGAAAGACTCAGATGGTAAATTGCAGACATTACCTTTAAATTGCTAAGAAATTTTGAATAGATATGAGTTCTTACATGAAAGCAAGAGGGATCACATTTTCACAGATAATCTGATTTTGGACAATTTCTCCAGTGTTTTATACAACAGGCAGCTTTTCTTCATAATTTAAATACTCTTGTGTTCTATTTCTATCTTCCCTAATAAAGTGTTTTAGCCAATGCCCTGTAGAGTCTGTGTGTTTCCCGAGGACCTCTGTAAAATATGCAGGGGTTAATGCAGCAAGACTACACATTGTTCCATACTCAAGCCCCTATTGGTGTGTAACCCAGTGCTCCAGCTCAACTGCTAGTAACATTATTGGGGCAAATGTAAGTAATGAGGATAGATATTAATTGTGCTTAATGGCTTGTGAAGATGAATACATCTCCCTCCACCCGCCCCAATCTGTGAAGATGCTACCAGCAACCAAGTCAGAAGATTTCTGTGCAGCAGAATTAGCAGCAGCAGAATGGTTATGCTGTATTGATGGGGTGCTTTTACTGACCAAGAATTGAAGCAATTTTTGTACAAATGATAGAATCTACCATAGTGGTAGACTACTGTAAGAAGGGTATTGCATGCCACGGGCTTATTTATTTACAGAAGGGGTTCCTAATTTGGACACCTTGCTTCCAATTCTTGATCATGAAGGCCACTTTCTATTCACAAATACATGCAATCCCTGAGGTAATTACAGCAATTGCTCATTTGGAAAAAAAAAAAAGTAAATTTTAGCTGATGTTTAATGCAATTAGTCAGCTGGAAAAAGCAGGAGACAGACTCATAACCAGCCTGGCAATCTCTGTGGTAGGGGTAAAGTTGAGGATGAGAGATGTGTACAGCCCTGCACAGCCCCAGAAGCAGACAAACAAATTGGGTTGAATAAAGCAAAAGCTAGTGAGGCAGTATACAGTTGCCATGTAAATGGGGCACTGAGGCTGGTTGTGGGGCAAAAAAATAGCAATCAAATCAAAAATTCAGATCAGTTGGACCATTAGATAGAAATACCAGCAAGTATCTTTATAGTTGCCAAGACAACAAGAGGCCTCAGCCTGAGCCTTAGACAGGGTCATTTATAACTGCATAGTCAAGCAGATGAAGGATTAACCTCCTTTACAGATTCAGCCCCAGAGTTGCTATCATAGTGCTGAAAATCTTCTAAATAATAAACAGAAGCTACAGCTGGTTATGGAACAGTCTCAAACAAAGCTCTAACCAAATCCATCCATCCCACTATAGGTTCTAACAAGGTGAAACTCACTACAAGGGCTGAAGTGCTCAGATATTGTGATAAGCATGGTATAACAATCCTGACAGATAGCAAAACAAGCACACAGACACTGTACAAAAATATGGACATAGACACTCAGCTCTCAGGGTTCAAGCAGAGCAAAGAGACTAGTCCCTACAAGTTACTGGATGGATGCAGGTTGCATAACAAGATGGCAAAGTGTTCTGCTGCAACATGACTGATAGATACAGCAACATAGTAGCTGTGAAACGAAGACAAAGACAGCAGTGCCACATCAGAAATCTTTCCAATTTTCCCTGGCTAGTGAAAACAGCCCATCCAGAGAATTTTATTTCTGCCAAGATTTTTTGATGCACTGATAATGTCTTCACTACTACATGTAGACCCTTCAAAATCTTCTTAAAGTAGAGCACAGAGATACAATACGGTATCCCTGTTTAAACGGACTTTTTGAGATTTACTCATGTTTCGAGCACATGTGACAGAATCATTCTCATACTGATATTCCCTCTAGTCCTTAAAATCAAAAGCCTTACTCTCAAAGATTGGGCTCATGTCTGGCTTTAATACACACTAGCTGAGAACTAATTTAGGCAAAGTGTCCCTTGATTATGCTGCAAATCAACATATAGCAGAAGAATGCACCTGCATACAATCTTGTCTCTATATTCTGTATAGTAACACAAAGCGAAGTGCACTTCACTGGGAGGTTAAATATGGGCTATTTGTGCACAAAACCTGCCATAATGAAAATAATCTTTCCAGGGTCAAGTCAACATCTCGGGTATTAAACCACAACATACCTATACCCATTCTCCACACAGTAGGTTTAGAAAGATGTCAATATACTGCAAGGGTTCCTAGTCAAATTATTTTTTCAGGTTGCAGTAGATAGCACTTTCAAAAGTCGATATTGGTACTTTCGGTCATTTCAAAGTGGCCCTAGCCCCTGCATGTGTAGCACAACCCTTTAACCAACATCCCATGAGAAGTGTTTCCAGACAGGTGCCACTATCTGCACAGTGACATTGCCCAGGATCAGTGAAGAAAAGTGCAAATCCAAATGAAGCAAACCCCAAGAAGTACGAGAAAACCCTGATGCATGCTCAGTGAACAACGAGAAGCCAATTCCTTGTATGAAGGCCTTCACTTTGGAGCAGTGAGTTCCATCATTAAGCATATAGGAACCATAAAGAGGCCTTCTATAATGACTGGGCAATTATACAGCTATATTTGCTAAGAATACAATTGCGGGAAAGGCATGGTAAATGGACTTTGTAACCAAGGGAAGTACTTATTTATTATACCACATATCCTGGATAACTTAGCTGACATCCTGCCACTCATCTGTTTAGGCTGATATTTTGGTCAGTGTGGAACTCAACCTCAAAACAGCACCCTAACCCCCATATTCACTACTGTGATATGATTATGATATGTTTTGTACAAAGTATGTATTATGAGGTATCATTTAAAAAGTCTTGACCTGTTGAACATTACTATCCTGTTGGATTGTATGTACTATAATTGTATGTGAAGTTATGAAGTATTGCTCTGTTTGTTACTAAAATATGTGATAAGTGGGAAATGCCCACAGCTAGCCTTTCAGTGATAAGAAAGGAGCAACGAACACTGACAAAACTGATTTACATCAGGATGAGCCAGACATGTGTTGATGGCCATCAAGAAGAATCCACTTTCCCAGAGACTCCTCAGAGATGACATGTACACAATGGGGGCTACTTAACCCACTTCATCACAGCAGGGATCTTTCTAGCACCTGGACAGAAAGTATAAATGAAGGTTGATGACATCATTTGGCCTCTCTCCTCCTCCATCTCAACACCTGGAAGATTGTCTGGAAGGCAAAGACTTTGACCTGGGGAGGTTGGTCCCAGGCTGACAAGAGAATTCAACCTGTGTATTAAGATCTGTAAACTGCCTGTAACAGTCAATGGGGTGAGAAAAGCTGGTTGATTCAAATCTTGCATAGTCTATTAAAGTTAGAATTTAGACTGTGATTCTGGTTTTTTTTAATGTAACTAACTTTGACCTCTGTGCCTAACACTTATAATCACTTAAAATCTATCTTCCTGTAGTTAATAAAAACGTATTTTAATGTTTTATCCTTACCAGTGAGTTTGTCTAAAGTGTTTGGGGAATCTGCTCAGATTACAAAGGCTGGTGCATGTCCACTTTCCTTAGATGAAGTGGCAAATTAATTAAATGATCTTGCACTGTTCAAGAGAGGATCTTGAGCAGTGTAAAGTGGGACATCACTGGGGTGCAAGACTTGGAGGCTGGGGAAATTGGCTGGAGTCTCCCTGTGTATAATTCATGCATGCCTTAAAGAACATTCATGCAACTCAGCTGGATGTGTGCCTCCACATGTTGATGGCTGAGTGATCAGGGCATCTGGAGGGGGTTGCTGCTTGTCACTGGCATAGTATTGTGAGAGACAGATGAGGCTGAAGAGTTTAAGGGGACTCAGCGGTCCCACAGTTCCAGGTTATACCCCAGGGGTATGTCACAGTCAGAGCAATGTGCCCAAAGGTAAACAACCTAATTGCCTACATAGCCTAAACAATACAAGTCTCTAAGGAATTATGAATGCTTTCAATCAGTGGATGTTCAACTCCAAGGGCTCTCCCAGGACCAAGGCAGACAGAAGGTATTGTGCAAGTTAGCCAATAGGCAGCCATCTTGCAGCTGAAAACAAATCTACAGCTGTGAACATGGCTACCCAAATCCTTCATGATTCTCTAATTGAGAGGCCATAGAGCACCTCAGATTCACATAGGTATTGTACTATAGAGCAGACTTCATCAAGGCCGAGTATTTTAGCCAATATCCCTTTTCCTCAGCCAGTTAACATACTGCATGAAGCTGTATTTATAGCTGGTAATTATGATAGTGTCATGTTTATGCTCCCATTATTCACAGGTAATGTAAGTGTTTAGTGTGAGTGATCAAAGGGCAAGTGGTAATGATGGCACACATTAAACATCCATTTCAACATCTTACACACTGCAACCATCCATGCTACATGTTCAGGGAAATGAAGGGGCTGCCAGATAGGGCACTAAGATGACAGATCAGGAGTGCACTTTGTGTCTTGTTGCACAATCGCCTTCAAGCAATAAGATCCAGCAATACATTGATTAAAGTGTGAGTTGCCCTTTTAGGCCTCAAAGTGCTGATGTCTGCGCTAGCTACTAGGTAGGAAATATGCATGCAACAGAGACCTTGAAGGAGTCAAGTGTCCCAGTAGAAGTACTGCAAAAAGCAACACTCTGTTCACTCTATTCACCACCAAATCTACCCTAATGTCCTGGATTGTACTTTTTATGAGTCCATGCAATGTAATCCCGTAGTCCATATGAGCACTCCATATGAACACTCCATACCCCCTAATAATGGGACAGAAATCTGATCCATCCAGAAGAGGGTACAGGATCACCAAAACCTTTAACTGCACCTCTGCAGCTGGGCAATAGTGGCAGATATGGTGGAGCTGGATTTTATACCATCTCCTCTGTTCCATGAAGGAGATGAGCTGCCCTGACCAAACCACACCCACACCAGAGACTGTGCAGGAGCCCTGTGATTTGGAAGTTCCCTGGAATCAGAGGTGAAAGTAAGCCGGTCCAGTCCAGTACGGTGTACCGGCAAGAGCCAGTACGCTGTGCCGGACTGCACCGGCTTCCCCGGCGGTGATTTAAAGGGCCCAGGGCTCCAGCTGCTGCGGGGAGCCCCGGGCCCTTTAAATCCCTGCTGGAGCTCCGGCAGCCGGGCTCTCGTGGTGATTTAAAGGGCCCAAAGCTCCGCGGCGGCCAGAGCCCTGGGCCCTTTAATTCGCCCCGAGCCCTGGGGCTCCCAGCCGACTCTGCAGCTGGTAGCTCCGGGGTGATTTAAAGGCCCTGGGGCTCCCAGCCACAGCCGGAGCCCGAGGGGCTTTAAATCTTGAAAGGCCCCGCCTCTTCCGGTTGAGACCACGCCTCTTCCGGTTGAGGTCATGCCCCCGCTCAGGACTCCAGCTTACCGGTAAGTCCTTTAAGTTACTTTCACCCCTGCCTGGAATGCTAAGTGCCATAGGACAAGTGGCTGCTGAGCTCATGAAGAAAAGTCTGGCAGATACTATAGCAGGGATTGGTGAAAAATATGATAGGATTTACACCTCATGTGCATGAATGGCAAAACCTGTCTCTAGTTGTGTGTATTAGGGAGGAATGTGGGTAATGGAGAGGGTTGTGGAAAGGAAGAGGAGATTAAATGGAAGTATCTATCCTGTCCTAGAGATGCCACACAATATGTTAAGAAAGTGAAGATAAAAGAAAAGAAAAAACAAAGAACCCAAACTTAAGATAAAAGAATTTGATTTTAAAGTGGCAAATGAAAACAAGTAGGCCAAGAAGGTTCTTGGGAACAGTACAGTTACTAATGCTCTGTCGTGATACAGAGCATTGCATTTTCCAGGAAAATTCAATTAAAATAAATATTGCCTCATTTTAACTGAGTTCTTCAGTTAATTTTAGAAGTGTTTGCCTTACAAATTAATAAAAATAATGCCTAGCTCTTATATAGGGCTTTTCATCAGTAGATCTCAAAGGGTACATGTACACCGCAGTGAGTCTCAGAGTCCAGGTTCACAGACTTGGACTCATGCTATGGAGCTCAAAACACACATGGGTTGGGCTCTGAAGCCTATTCCTCTCCATTTGCTTCAGAACTTGAACCCAATCCTGAATGTCTACACAGCTATTTTTAGTGCCATAGCATTGGCTGAGCCCAGACCTGAGCTCTGATACTCACTTACCTGAGATGATGCTTGTTGTGTAGACATATCCAAAGTGTTTTACCAAGGACATCAGTATCATTATGACAGTATTACAGATGGAGAAACTGAGATACAGAAGTGCTGCATTCATTGAATGTATAAATTGCGTATATTATTGTGCACATTTTAACAGGACATCAACTGTGTCTCATTCTATTCCTTTATCATTATACTTGACACATTTATATTGGAAAGCACAATGAGAACAAACAACTGGGGAAGTGTATAATTTAATCCAAACCATCCTAATCCTGAAGGCCAAATTCTGGGACCTTCATTAACAGAAATTATAGGAAAAAAAAGGCTATTCAAAATGCAACACCCCCACCTTCCCACCACCACCTCCCATTTATACAGTTAAAAGTTATATACAATTCCTTATTTTTCATGCAACAGGAAATATTTAATCTACCTCACTGGGGACAGTGGGGGCCAGGGGGAAATACACATAAATTGAGATTATATAGCCAGTGCTGTACATGTAATTAGAAAAGGTTAATTACTTTTACTACTCAGTAATTTACAGCTTCAAGAAGTGCTGCCTGTTCAAGGCACGCACTTAAAAGATTTCAGTTCTGTAAAATTAACCTTTTGTTAAAAATATCCCCATAGTACCAGGCAAAGTGAATTATTGCCCAAATCGTTATGTGAGGTTATGTATTTTCTCTATTATTCTTTTGTTTCCATTTTATTTTTCTTCTTCCCCCTCCCCCACTTTCTCTGATAGAAAGGCCCTGTGTCTCTTCAATCACCATACAAATTAAATGGGTTGCGTGGGAAATAAAGAAACAAATCAGTAACATTATGTAATACAGATTTGTGTTCAGCTCAGAAAAGAAATATCTATCACAATCAAAGTGTTAAAGGAAAATTTAATTTACTGTGGGTTAGGGATAGGAATATATTTTATATGAAATCCACATTCATAGAATTGCTTTAATTTCCAATTTTTTGTATCATGAAAGCTGCAATGCAATCTAGTTTTACTTTCTCCTAGAAATGGTCTGTGCATATATATTATAAAGAGAATAGATTACACACACACGTAAGTTAGCTAGCTAGATGGCTAGACAGACAGCTATAGCTAAATCTATCTCCTGGACTTCAATCAGCTTGTATTTTTTCCCCAAGAATGTTTTTATGCTTCCTCATAGAGATTAAGATTCTCTTTGGCTAATGAAGGATATAATCTCATTTAACAGCATGAGAAACTGCATTTAGGGATAGGTGAGCACTGAGTTGGTATGATGGACAAGATTCAGATATCAGTGTCATTCATTTAGCAGCTCCCTAAATAAAATACAATCTTGTCCCCTTTCTTTTATTGAGAAAACAGGTGCAAAGTTTAGAGCCAGGAGTCTGTGTGTGAAAGGCTATGATCTGCTCTGAATTATGTCATGGAACCTCAGCATGGGTTCAACAAAGTAGAATTTGGCATAGGGGTTGTCATTGAACATACATATGTTTTCAGTGTGATTACATGGTTGTCTATACCCTGGACCCCAATGCTTACTGCAGCATGAGTGTCAAGGCTGATTCCCCACTCTGGCACTTTGAGTGCAGAAGGTGGGGGGTCTGCAAGGATTCTAAAAATTAATACTGGCCACTCCAGGCTGGTATTAAACTCCCAAGGTTACTGCTTCTCTCTGACTTTGGATGGGTAGATGCTGCCACCACCCAAGTGCAAAAAAACCCTTTTGACTCAGGAAGGCGCACTTGGGAATTCCTCCCTGTGGGATATCCTCAAGCCCTTTCACCACCACCATGGTTCCGGGGAACAGCTGAGAAAGAAAACAAAGGAAATCAGCTGTTGCCACCAGCTAATTAAACAGCATATGCACAAACCTCTTAGGACACAAAAAACCCAATCCTGTTCTTAAAAAAAGTACATTTTATTAAAAACAAAAAGAAAGAAAATACACATGGAACTTAGGTTATTGCTAGATTTAAAAAGAGCAAATAACCATTCTAGATGCTTAATTATTTTTTCTTGAGGTCCAGCTTAATGGTTACAAGCAAAACAAAAGCATTTGGGGGGGTCAGCACAGAGGAGTCCACAAGCCTTACAGAAATAAAAGAGAAACCTAATTGCATCTTCCTAGACATTCTCTGATCTACTTACATATCTGGGGTTTCAGATAAATAGTTTCTAGGTATGATTTGATGATTTTTCATACCTGGTTTAAAGCTTCTTACAACATTGCTGCTCTGTGTCTCCTCTCTCCAGAGAACAACAGACAGACAGACAAAGGGAAAGTTTCTTCCCAATTTTAAAAAGTTCTAGCCCCCCCCATTGGCTCTTTTGGTCAGGTGCCGACGCCCTTCCTTTTACCTATGGACTTTTTTAACCCTTTACAGGTAAAGCAAGTAGAGAACAGCTACTAAGAAGAATTTTGTAGCTAACTGGCTGGCTGGGTCCATAAAATGGAGCTCCCCCCGTTCATTTATCACAATGACTAACTCAGAGTGAAGTCATTGGACGTAATTGTATTTTGGGGCACTGAGGGCTGCAAATCAACTGCAATCTCAGGAATGTTTCTCTGATAGGACATAGAATTAGCACAAATGTATGGGGTTATCATCTGGTTTAAAGATGTGCATAACTGTTTAGATTACAAGTAAACCTTATTTCACAATTAAAAAACAAACCAACAATACATGCCAGGGAATACCCAGGTATGTATTGTTAGTGTGCCCTTGGGATATAAGAGAATAATGGAGAAACCTGAAGAAATTCAGATTAATTTTAACATACTATGTGCCATTCCTTTTATACAGTGATCACCGTACAAAGGTCAATACTGATGTACAATTTCCATACACGATCCATCGTCTACAGCCAAGCGCTGAGGTACAACCGCATTTGCTCCAACCCCTGAGATAGAGACCAACACTTACAAGATCTTCACCAAGCATTCTCAAAACTACAATACCCACACAAGGAAATAAGGAAGCAAATCAACAGAGTATTCAGAACATGTACCCAGAAGCCTCCTGCTGCAAGACAAGCCCAAGAAAGAAACCAACAGAACTCCACTGGTCCTGAGCTAAAACCTCTCCAACGCATCATCAGTGATCTACAACCCATCCTGGACAACCATCCCTTGCTTTCACAGACCTTGGGAGGCAGGCCAGTCCTCGCCCACAGACAACCCGCCAACCTTAAGCATATTCCCACCAGCCACCACACCATAGTAACTCTAGCTCAGGAACCAATCCATGCAACAAACCTCGAGGCCAGCTCTGCCCACATATCTACACCAGTGACACCATCACAGGACCTAACCAGATCAGCCACAACATCACCAGTTCATTCACCTGCACGTCCACCAATGTAATATACGCCATCATGTGCCAGCAATGCCCCTCTGCTATGTACATCGGCCAAACTGGACAGTCCCTACATAAAAGGATAAATGGACACAAGTAAGATATTAGGAATGGCAATATACAAAAACCTGTAGGAGAACACTTCAATCTCCCTGGACACACAATAGCAGATTTAAAGGTAGCCATCCTGCAGCAAAAAAACTTCAGGACCAGACTTCAAAGAGAAACTGCTGAGCTTCAGTGCATTTGCAAATATGACACCATCAGCTCAGGAATAAACAAAGACTGCGAATGGCTAGCCAACTACAAAAGCAGTTTCGCCTCCCTTGGTTTTCACACCTCAACTGCTAGAAGAGGGCCTCATCCTCCCTGATTGAACGAACCTCGTTATCTCTAGACTGATTCTTGCCTGCATATTTATACTCACCTCTGGAAATTTCCACTACATTCATCTTACGAAGTGGGTATTTATCCACGAAAGCTTTTGCTCCAATACGTCTGTTAGTCTATAAGGTGCCACAGGACTCTGTCACAATTTCCATACAGTGGTGCCTGAGATACCATAATTTCCCCTATACATAGAAATTCAGTATTTTATTATTTCAGTGGCATTTTAGGATATATCCTGTTTGCATCATTATACTAGGATGCTGCCCTTAGAGAGTTAAAAAAAAAAAAAAGGGTAAAATTAGAACTTTTCAAATATTCAGCTCTATTTTGTATTATAAAATGGCTTGAATTTTAAAAAGCTGCTTCTAAACAGTTAGCCAATCCTCTTGTTAAAAGTTTATAATTATTCAACAGTAATAGTATAATGCTTTATATGTTTTGCATCTGGTTAGTTATTAGAAATAGGCTTTGTAGTATCTGGAGTACTGGCACAATTATCTCCTATTGTTAATATGATTTGTTGAGCAAAAAGCACAGCAGTTATTGAGTTCCAGAATAATCTATTTCAACTATGATTGTGGCAAATTCTTCCTAAAGGAAAACTTCTGAAAATTAACAACATTGCTCAGAAAGCAAATTTAATCATGATTTGTTGTTACTACTAGTGTTTGTGGGTGGAAATTGTAAGATTTGATTGTTGATTAATTTTGCAAATGCTTCTGACTTTTTCTTAAGCTACACACAAGTTACAGAGACAACATTCTGGAAAGACTGGTTCTTTCCTGTTGGAGCATTACTATTATGAAATTTCTTCTCTATAATTTTTCCCTTCTATTCCATGTAAATTTTCTTGGTTGAAACAAAGCGTAAGAGCATCATTCACCAGCCCAAACGCCTAGAAGTATTTTTCTCTATTTAAAGCAATATCTTACATAGTGTGTGCACGCATGAGAGTGGATGATCCCCAGGCAAAGAATGAAACCATGATGCTTTTTATCTTGAGGTGGGGGGAAGAATTTACCAGAAAACAAAACAAAAACAATCACAAGTTATATAAATCTGAACTAAATTACCTAAGGGTATATCATCCCTCCACTTTTTCCCCACAGAGAAGCTGTAAGGATTGGAAAACCTATTTCTTGGTCCTGAAATCTGTTGGAAATGAGGGAGGAAGGATTGATGTAATCTATAATCATCCCTCACTCTCTCTCATGGAAACTGCCCTGTGTGAGTAGCTTCCCTTCCATGGGTTTGAGGGAGGTTGTCTGTGTGATAAGGGATTAGACTTGGGGGAAGGGATACCCTATCCTCTTAACTCCCTGCAGACCAAAAGGCCTTTTTTTCTTGCATCAGCAAGAATTTAAATTAGAGCTGTCAAACAATTAAAAAAATTAATTGTGACTAATCACAATTTTAATTGTACTGTTAAACAATAGAATAGGGATCAGCAACCTTTGGCACACGGCTCGCCAGGGAAATCCACTGGCAGGCCGGGATGGTTTGTTTACCCGCAGCATCCGCAGGTTCGGCCGATCACAGCTCCCACTGGCCGTGGTTCGCTGTTCCAGGCCAATGGAGGCTGCGGGATGTGCTGGCCGCCGCTTCCCACAGCCCCCATTGGCCTGGAACGGCAAACCGTGGCTAGTGGGAGCTGCGATCGGCCGAACCTGCAGACACTGCGGGTAAACAAACCGCCTCGACCTACCAGCAGATTTCCCTGACAGGCCACGGGCCAAAGGTTGCCGATCCCTGCAATAGAATACCAATTTAAATTTACTATAAAGATTTTTGGATTTTTTTCTACATTTTCAAATATATTGATTTCAGTTACAACGCTAAATGCAAAATGTACAGTGCTCACTTTATATTATTTTTTATTACAAATCTTTGCCATCTGTAAGTCAAAGCATGAAGGGAACATATGCATGTTTAGCATATTGGGCATGTAAATACCTTGCCATGCTGGCTACAAGTGTCATGTGAGTGTCTGTTCTCACTTTCAGGGGACATTGTAAATAAGAAGCGGGCAGCATTATCTCCTACACATGTAAACAAATTTGTTTGTCTTAGCGATTGGCTGAACAAGAACCTCCAACAGATTTCACTAATTTTTGAGGAAACAGTGGAACTTGCACTTGGGTACTGATGGTCTCTGCTTACCTACACACTTCCATGGCCATCCTCACTATTCCACACTGGGAGCTCATGTTCAGTTGGTTATTCACCAGTACCCTTAAACCTCTTGCAGAGTTATTGCTTTCCAGGACACAGCCCACCATCCCACAGCAAAACCTAGCTTATTTTTTCATAGATGCATGACCTTGCATATGTCTATATTAAAATGCATCTTTAAATGAGCCCAGCTTACTATGCAATCCAGATCACTGCATAGAACTGACCTGTCATTATTTACCATTTCACCAATGTGTCACATTTGTACACTTTAGTAGCTCTCTAGCCGTCCAGCTCAAAATCACAGACACTTGTGCATATTTCAAAAATTCACCCAGATGGAGATTGGAGGACCAAAAGAGAGGCCATGTCTGGGAAAACCCAGATATATGGTAACCTTAACAATACTTTGAGATATTACTAATTAGGACTATATTCTGTTTACACATAAATGTAATTAGGCCATGAGCACCATGCAACCATTAATTTTTAGTTCAGTGATCAATTCCTGTTCATCCATCAAAATGAGGTCCAATATAGAATTTCCCCAAATTGAGAGCAATACTTAAGAAAACGGAAATGGTAGAAAATTTTCTAAACATAGCTGAAAAATTGTGCTGATTTTACCTCTGTTCATTAGAAAAACAAAGTAAAAAAGCTGCTTAAATTAAGACTTCTGTTTGGTTTTATTTTTTACAGTGAAGTAAAAAAGCAGCGGTTGGTATTTTAATATTTGGACAGATGTGTTTTCCACATGATTTTAAGTTCAGAGAACCCAGATGCTCCCCACTGTTGCTTTAACCTGCATTTTCTCTATCTTCCGAGCTTTGCTTTGAACTATGGCTTCACTTTTTTCATGAATTCTCTCTCTTTTCTGTTGCACAACAGAGACATGTCAGGCAAGGATTATTGCTGAGGTCAGAATCAGAGTAACCTTGACAACGCACAGCTTTTGTGGAAGTATGTGACTTTTGAAGTACATTACTTTTGGACTCATGGTCTAAATACTACAAATAGTTTGAGAGTGTGGCCTTTAGAAGTGCTTTTTCCCCTACATGGGCATGCCAATTAAAGGGGTTAAAAACAGGAAAAAAAATAATTAAAAAGAAGCATTTGTTCAAATTAGTAACAAATTTGCTTTAGTCATGATCAGGTTCCTTTTGTTTTCATTTTGAGTGGTCATTCTTCTCACATGAGTACCTGGGGGCTTGAGTATTCACACCAGAGTTGGTATGTTTTATTATGATGGGATACTGCTTTATAAACAAGGAAACAGGGTTCCCAAATCTCCTGCGCTGTGTCTTGACCCAGAGGCAATTAAAATTAAACCTGCTGAGCACTCTGATGGCCCTGATCCAACAAAGCACTTACACCCTGATTCCGTAAAACCATTAAGCACATTCTTAACTTCCAAGCACAAGAGTGGTTCAATTGAACTAAATTGGACTACTCAGATGCTTAAATGTAAGTCCATACTTAATTGCTCTGTGGACTTAGGGCCAGAGTGCTCAGCATCTTGCATGATGGAGTCTAAATGAGCCGAATAACCATCTGACTGCATAGTCCTAGCTGAGGGGGATGCAAGCAATTACTTATAACTGACTGGCATGATGGCAATTACACACAGGTAACCGTAATGCACTTGGTATATTTCATATGAGATGGGACAGAAGAGGAAGCAGAGTTCCCAAAGTCTCTTTCCAGAGCCTTGGCACAGCAGCAGTTAAGCAAGGATCTGACCGCACCCTTCAAAATGAGTACCATGCATGCCCACACAATTACTTTGTGTGTCTGTGCTGAGAGAAGATTAAATGTACATTCAGCACCCAGCCAATAAATCTTACACTAGCCCATTTTTTCTAGGAATGACACCTCATGAAGGGCCTGTATGGCAAGGAAAATAAAAGATTTAACATTTCAGAAAATTCCCCAAGACTGTTTTTATATTTCTCTGAACTGTTCCCTTTCCCCAAGAGATCAGTGTCTTCTAATCCGTCCCTCCCCCCAGGTATTTTTAACATTATGTTCATTCATCCAGGGAACAGAAAACATACCAGTTATAACAAGATAACAGCTCAAATTTCAAATATCTATCAGTGAAACTTGTAATGAACTGTCCTCAATCAGTCCAGTTTATAACAGATTTTGCAAAAGAAATGTGTCAGTGATATTTGAATAGCAGACACATTTGATTAATTATGCCTTTAAGAGGCAAAATTTGTCAAGGGAATTATTTGCTCAGCTCTAGTATCCACACACACATATTCCTCAATTATTGAATCAGGGTCATGTGATTTAGAACTATAGCATATGCAACTATATGTCTGCTATCTCTGTTTCCTATATACTGAACCTTGACATTTCTAGTAGCCTGCTCTCTGTTAGAGGTGGCTGACATTCTATGTTCAGTTCAAAAGAAGCTTGTAGCAGTGGAGAAACACACTGTGCTCTGTCATGGAGGCTTAATTTTTTTCTTTGTTTTGTGGACTTTGTGATTGTGAAGACATAATATTGCATTTTCCTTCCTAACTGGTCAATACAGTGTTGACCTACCAGCTATTGACTAAGATATTGCTAAACCAATGTGTGTTTAAAATATAGAGTTTCTGCATATTAGTATCTGATTTTTCTAGCATTTAGTGCTAAAATCTAGTGCACCAGGTTAGCCAACTGTAGTGAGGTCGGCCACCTCTTGGGCACTCCCTCATGGCCAGAGGTCACTCTGCTGTGCCCTGGTACCATTTCTCCCCTTTCCAGGGGCCCTTAACTCAGAGTCTACAGGTAGTTACAACATTCCGCTCCTGGGGTCCAATTTAATGACTCCTTACATACTGGCCCTCTAGGACCCAACCCTAGTTCAGTCACTTTATAGCGGGAGTCCCCATCCCTTCTTTCCAGAGCTAGGTTCCCATTTCAAAGTCTCAGCCTTATCCTGTCAGGAGCTCGTCCTTTCTTCAGCCCTCTGGCTTCCAGGCTCCCAAATCCTTCTCCCATTCAGTGTCTATGGTAGGAGCAGGGCCTGGTACTCTCCGACTTCACCTTACCTGGAGGCTTAGCCTTCCTCAGCCCTCTGATCTGGCTTCCAGGCCCAAACCCTTCTCTCAATCAGGGTTCCTCACAAGAGCCTCCTGCTCACTGCAGCTCCTCTGTTACAACTCCTTTGGTCTCAGGGTCTTCCCTGAATGCTGTCTTTACTTGCACAGTCTCTGCAGTCTCTCTACCATTTCTTGAGCGTCCCCATTTGATTCGTTTTTCTTTGCGTTTTTTATGGCTAAGCAGATTGGACTGAATAGTCTATAGCTGCCTCTAACGATAATTCCTCAATACTTGGTGGTTTATATTCTCTCGCTCTGCCCTGTATCTTTTAGGTAATGTAAGAACGCCTTTTGAATAATACACTATTTCCTCAGTGTTTTAGTTAAAACATGTAATTTTTGTTACCTTAGTGTTTGAATTCCTCAAAAAGTTTTTCCCTTCCTTTAATAAAGGTCTTGCCTATTGAAAAAGGTGATCAGTTGTTTCTTCCACCCTACACATTAGACACAAAGATGGATTATGTGCTATTTATTCAAAAATATTTTTCTTTAAGCCAAATGGCCAGTCAGTACTCTAAATAAATACACTTATTACTCCTATCCAGACCCTGAAGAATGTTGTTACCCTCAACTCTAGGGAAAAATTCAAAAAGGTTTTCCTCTTTTTTCATTACTTGAAATTTTTTGCCATTCCTCTTAAATTTTTCTGTACTAGGCTTTTGAATTCCTGTTTATTCAAAGGTATTTCTTTGTCAATCCTTCAATTTCTTAAAGCATTTTTAGCTGCTTTGTCTGCCATGTCATTCCATTATACCAATATGCACCGAGATCCAAGCTAATGCTACACGTATCCCCATCTATACTAACTCTGTTATTAGAAATATAATTTCATTGATTAAATAATTTACATACTGAGAATCCCTTTATCATCATCATCATCAGGTCTGAGACTGAACCTGAAAAAGTGACCGGTGCTGCTGGTCCACTAGATTGTTTTCATCATTGAGCTCTAAGCATGTGCCATGTGTATCCGTACTTTTACTTCCCCACAATGTATCATGACTATTTAAGTATCAGAGGGGTAGCTGTGTTAGTCTGGATCTGTAAAAAGCAACAAGTCCTGTGGCACCTTTAAGACTAACAGATGTATTGGAGCATAAGCTTTTGTGGGTGAATACCCACTTCGTCAGACGCATGTACATGTACGAAGTCGGAATTCACCCACGAAAGCTTATGCTCCAATACATCTGTTAGTCTTAAAGGTGCCACAGGACTATTTAGGTCTCCACCTATAATATGTGGTC
Organism: Platysternon megacephalum; assembly: GCA_003942145.1. NCBI lineage: Eukaryota > Metazoa > Chordata > Testudines > Platysternidae > Platysternon > Platysternon megacephalum. The sequence continues at coordinate 11,324,473 of QXTE01000034.1, forward strand.
TTTTAGCACTCTTCACTATTTTTGTAGGTCTGAGCTTCCTAATTTCCCACATGGGTTATAGATATCAGAAATCCTTAGAGAAATATTTCTCTTCTGCACTGGAATCTGAACAGCCTTATACTCTAGGCTTACTTTTTCATTCTTGACTGTTATGTAGTTTAATTTTTCTCTTATGAAAGTACATATGTCCCCTCCTCTTCCCAGTTTTTGGTCTTGACTAAAGGCAACATACTCTGGAATTTTAAAAGCAAGCTTTTCAACCAGCCATATTTCCTGGATGCATATGATATCTGGCTTCATTTCCAGGATATTTTCTTTTAGTTTTTGACCATATGCTATCAAACCGGGTGCATTCCAGCAAAAAGACTGATCTCCATACTACTCATATTTCACTAGTAATATAATTCAAAATTGCATGACTATAGTTCATTGACAAACTGCTACCAAACAAGTATTTTTCCACTGCACTTACTATAATTTTCATTTTTTCCTGAGTTTTTTAACTTGTTCATCACTTCTATCCTAAATGCAATAAACCCCTCTTTTCTCACTATTGGTATATCATTGACAATTCTTCCACAGTATTTATCATATTCTTTATAGAATGAGGCGGTGTCTGCAGTTCCCCTTTTCCTGTGCCGATTGTCTCTTCCTTCTCTGCCCGATGCTTTGAGAGTCTCCTCATAACATTGTTAATAAAATCTCAGGCAGAAGCTGTCTTTTGTATCTCTTTAGCTTGTCTTGCCACAATACACCCTCTATATGCTGGACTGTGATTACCACTGCAGTTACTATATTTGACCTCCATCCCTCCTATACAGTTTTCATAGCAATGTTCTTCTACACATTTATTACATCTCATTTTCCCTTTACAAACAGTTGCTACGTGCCCATACCATCAGCACTTATATACCCTCCCCCTCCCACAAAGTGGTATATGACTTGATTCCTTGATTCTGAATATCTGAGACCTTAATGTTACTTTCTCATTAAATGTAATCAGGAATGTTGTTGCTGGCTAGCTTGCTCCTCCTCTTTTACTAATTAATTATCTACTAACCCTTTATCTGATCTTATGCTTTTGGTTCTCATGATTGTTCCCCTCATTGCAACTGCCTGCTGCTCTTTATAGGGAACTTGCCCTGATCTCTCCCAGGTGTAGTTCATTCTAGTCATCAGGTTGCTAGCCTCAGCCCTCCAGCCTGTAAGGGGTGAGCTACCCTTTTACACCAGCCTTGGGTTAACCAAATTCCCAGTTAAATGAATATGTCACAGTGTCTTGACCTAGAGGAGACTTCCCCTGCTTATTAAACCTCCCCTTGTTTCAAAGGACTCTACAAATCATTTCCAGTTTGGGAGACAGGAGTCTCCTCTGAATCTTGCTAAATACTCGGCCTCTGTGATATCCTGTATCAACAAGTTCCATGGTCTATGTACGCGTTGTGTGGACAAAATATTTTATTAGCTTTGCTTATGCCACCTTTGGTTTCATTTAATGGCCTTTTGTTTCTGTTTCAAAGAGAAGAGAAGTTCCCAATCTACCATCTCTAAACCATTCATTATTGTAAGCGTGCGGGACTCACCCCTGTGGCGCCTCCTGTTGGTCGCTTCTGGGAATTAGCTCGTCCAGCCATTGGAGCACCCTCTGCAGGCCGGTGTCCTGCTGCCACTTGGCCCCTGTGTCCCTCCCAGACCAGGTGCCCTGTTATCTTTGGGGTGCTGCCCCCTGGAAATACCACCACAGTCTCAGGGTCTCCCCACCCAGGGGAACCCCCAACCCTCTATCCCCACCTTGCCTCAGTCGTGAGCTACTGCCAGTCACTATCTAGCCCCCACTCCCTGGGGCAAACGGCAGTGTACGCCACTCATCACCGGCAAGGTTGGGTCTGGACCTGCTGCCTTTCTCTGCAACCCAGTGCCTCTATGGGGCCTTGGACAAGGCCCTGCAGCCTGGGGAGTTGCCAGCCTGGAGCTCCCCAGCCCCGCATCACTCTAGGCACTCTGTGCTTCCCAGCAGCCAGACCCCTCTCTCTCTCTGAAGGCAGAGAGAGATTATCTCTGCTCCTGGCTTCCCTGGCCTTTATAGGACCAGCTGGGTCTGTTTGGGGCGTGGCCACAGCTGAGGCTGTTTCCCCCAATCAGCCCAGCTTTTCCCCCTGCCCCTGCCCCAGCCCTCTCCAGGGCTGTCTTAAGCCCTTATAGGCAGGAGCGGGTGACCACCCCGCTACAATTATATTTAGATATTTTTCTCATGTCTCCTTTCTAAGGTGAACAAATCCCAATCTTTTCAACCTCTCTTTATATGAACATATTTATACTTTTGATCATCCTCCTCCCCATTCTATGAACTCCCTCTAGTTTTGCAATATCCTTTTTGAGACTGAGTGACTAGTACTGCACACAGGATTCCAGAGAATGATGGACTACTGAGAGCAAGGCAGCCAGGCTCCCATTTTTGAGATATTCAGGGAAAGTGGTAAAACATGTTTTATTTCCTTACATGGAAAAAATTACTTAGGAGCAAAATATTGAAAACTGAAAAAATTTAGCAGAAAACTCATCTGAAACAAAAATATTTATTAAAAAAAATCCATTATGTTGCCTAATGGGAGTTGTAATTCAGGTGTCTTATATCCCCATTCTCTCCATATGCTGGACTCCCTGTCCTCCCACCTCCCCTACATTTCCCATGATACATCATGGCCTTCCCTCATGATGAGCCTTCACCATGTGCCATGGAAAACGTAGTCTGGTAATGAACCTGACTCAGGGAGGCGAATTGGGGCATGGATCATCCAAACTACAACTCACATAAAGCACCATGGTGCCATTTCCAAATCAGAGATTCTGTTTTCAGTGTTTTGGGGTGTTTTTCTTTTTTTTTAAATATGAAAATCTGAAGTTTTCCATGGGAAGTAGATACTTTTTGTGGGGAAAAAATCATTTAGCCAAAAACCTAGTTTTGATGTATAATCTTAAATCATCTCTAATATCCAGTACTAAAAGATAAGCTTCATTTTACAGCATTTAGCTAAGCCACTAAGAATAATATTCTACAATATGGGCATAACTGGATTCTAGGAATTTTGAGGAAGTAATTTTGAGGGATAAATACTCTACTCATTTATCCAGTAAAGTAAAACTGGAATTGGTTCTCCCACCCTATTCACATAGAAGCTGGAAAGAGACCTCTACTCAAAAAATGTATGGTATCTAGGAGATATATTTACAATGCCATTCTCTCTCTTTGCAAGTGAGCACTACACCAGCGTGGGAAATTATGCAACCAAGAGTTGCAACCACTGTGTATTGTTAATATTTATTTTATAGTAGAGCTAGGGATAACTGGAAACGAGTATCTCAGAAAGATGATATGTTTCATTCTCCAATGAATTTTACCTTAAAAATGCATTCTGATTTCACCAAGTATTTTCTCATCTGTATTAAGTGCCATTGCCAAGTCAAGAAGAGGAGACATATATAAAAAGATCTTTAAGTGAATTGTGTGTTTTTTCTTCATTTCACTCATATTTCTTCTCTTACCTCTCAGGTAGGTACTTAACAGTTCGGTATTCTTTTTTGAAGAGGAAGTGTGGTGACTGAAGTAGCTCCATTATTTCACAGACACACAATAGTGTAATTCTCATATTTTTACTTACAAATAATGAGGCCAGTTCTCACCATAAACCTAAGAGAATTTCCCAGGAACACTGAATATCCTTTAACTGATGTAGAACCATTAGATCAGGAGTTCTCAAACTGGGGGTTGGGACCCCTCAGGGGCTTGTGAGGTTATAATGTGGGGGGTCGTGAGCTGTCAGCCTTCACCCCAAACCCTGCTTTGCCTCCAGCATTTATAATGGTGTTAAATATATAAAAAAAGTTTTTTTAATTTTTGCACTCAGAGGTTTGCTATGTGAAAGGGGTCATCAGTACAAAAGTTTGAGAATCACTGCATTAGTTCAAATAAAAAAAAATCTCCAGTTTTGCATGCTCAGACAGCTGTGTGTTCAGAAATTGGGCAAAATTGCTAGAGCTGTACAAAGTGTTCGACTCAAACTGCAAAAGTAATCAAAATCTGCTAATTTGTTCTGCATGTGACAAGCAGCCTGATTCATTAGTAAGTTAGTTCCTAGACACAATCTGTAGAAGCTTTTTGCAAAGTTGTTTGTTCTGTCTATATATCTGTAAACTTTATCCAGTGTCCAGGATGAATCTCCAGTTTGAATCAGTTTTATTAGGATAGGTCACATAGGGGAACTCTTCTATAACTAGGCCAATCCCATGTGATCAAAAGGGTCAGAGGAATATATTTTTACATTATTCTTATATAAGAATATATTCAGGGATTTTTTCTGCAATTATTAAATTATCTCTGGAAGCCAGCATAAAACAGCTTCTTTCATACCTTACTGGTTATTAAGAAGTCCAAACAACACAGTTCCCTTGAAGTGACCCAGCCTCAAGCCTCCATCCAGGTACCCAAGTCAAATATGATGCAGATTTCTGAAAATCTTATTTCATCTTATAAAAGAACAGGTTCTACCAATCCCAAAGGATCAGACACATTACCTCCCAGGTTATTGAATATTCCAGATCTTACCCATATACACGCTGCAGTCAATTCTTATTAACTAAACTAAAATGTATTAAAAAAAACAACAGAGAGTATGGTTAAAACATCAATATACATACAGACATGAGTTCAATTCACTGAGGTTCAGATTCATAGCAGAGATGGTGGGTGTAAGGCGCACGGACTCACCCCTGCGGCGCCTCCTGCTGGTCGTCTCGGGAATTAGCTCGTTCCAGCGTCCTGGAGCGCCCCCTGCAGGCTGGTGATCCGGCTGCCACTGGCCCGTATCCCTCCCAGGACCCCGGTGCCCCTTTCTCTGGTCTTCCCCCCTCCCAGGGGAACCCTCCACCCACTATCCCCACCTTGCCTCAGTCGTAGGCTACTGCCAGTCTCCAACTAGCCCCCGCGCCCTGAGGCAGACGGCAGTGTCAGCCACTCATCATAGGCTAGGTTGGGGCTGGACCTGCTGCCCCCCTCTGGAACCCAGTGCCTCTCTGGAGCCTTGCGCAAGGCCCTGCAGCCTGGGGAGTTGCCAGCCTGGAGCTCCCCAGCCCCTCTGGACTTTCCCCAGCCCTGCCTCACTCTAGGCACCCTGAGCTTCCCAGCAACCAGGCCCTTCTCTCTCTGAAGGCAAAGAGAGACTCCTTTGTGCTTCTGGCTTCCAGCCTTTTATACAGGCCAGCTGCAGTCTGTTTGGGGCGTGGCTCCCAGCTGGGCCTACTTCCCCAATCAGCCTGGGAGCTGCTTGCCCCAGCCACAGCCCTCTGCTGGGATGTTCTAAGCCCCTCAGGGCAGGAGCGGGGGACCACCCCGCTACAGTAAGCTTTGTAGTTGCAAAGAGTTCTTTCAGAAATAGTTCATAGGTTATAGTCCAATGTCTAAATATCGTATTCAGGGTGTGCCAGCATAACTGAGACCTCAGTCTTTAGACTCAAACTTCCTCCGATGAAGCTTAAGCAGATCTGAGATGACAGAATCAGGATCCAAGGATCTTTTTTACAATTTCATGTCTTTTGACAAGTAATTAGCTATAGAATTAACTTAAGGCAATTTGCTTGTTCCTCCACCATTCATAGTACATTTAAAAGAGAGATGAATACAGAGATATCAAATGTTTACAATTCATTTAAATGCTAGGATGTTCTTTTGATCTCTGAATTATCAGAACAGTCCCTGTCTATACTTTAATTACATATGTAAATACACAAAACCACAACGATTACCTACCCACATGTGTTTTGAGGGTTATTTATTTTGCAGGATGTTTAACCCTTTCTGGCCATACATCACAATCACTTCCTTCACTGGCTTCCATTTGCCTTTTATATCAAATTCAAAATTCTCATTGGATGCCCTAGGGCTCAGCACGACTTTGCTGCTCACTTACAATCACTGGTTTCATTTCTGATCCGTTAATGAGGAGCTACTGGGACCTTGGTGAGGCTGTTAATAAGACAGCTGACCTTTGGGCCCCAGGAAGGAAAAATCTCAATTCACATTTAAAACCATAATTTTCCAGCCCTTTTCCTTGCAAAATTAGCCTTAAAATGTAAGCACATTTAAAGCAGCGAGAACAGATGGTCAGAATAGAAAGAAAAAGACTAAATAGCTCCACTTTTGCTGCAGGAGCTGATGAGATATAATACACTTTTTATGTATAATGAGTCCTTCCTGTTGTATCCATCTGTCTCATCTTACACTTAGGGTATGTCTATGGAATCTTTGGATGGGCTAGAGTTTACTTCACTGCTCCTCCCCCTAGTGCTTAAAAACAACTCCTACAGAAAAGCACATGGAAACCCAGAATTCAGTAATTGAGGATTTTCAGCAAGGATTTCACAGGGTCCAAACATAACAATAGAATTAAGTTAGTTCCTTATGTACCAACTTTATAAAAATCTTATGATAAACATAAATAAATAAATAAATAACTTATTTTCTACTGCATACCAAGGCTACTTAATAATCAACATATATTATCTTCAGTTATACATAAACACAAGACAAGTTAAATCTAAGCCGGTCACTCCCCCCAGAAACAGTGAGAATTAACTCAGAGTTCCCCAAAGCTTAGGCTGAGTGCACCTGAGTCTCAGATAGAGTTTTTGATCACCAAATCTGTAGTCTGCTGAGTCAAAAGAACTGCAATAATGTCTTCCCCCCTCTTGCTTGCAAAAATCTTCAATGGGCCCCAACACACACAGTAGTACCTAAAGGAGCATTTGGGGGAAGTGCCATACCGTACCAGCATACCTCTCCATCTAGCAGTGTATGAGGAAGAGGAGGTTGAGCCAAGATACTACTACACTGAGTGGTAGTCATTCAACCACTACAGCCCACCAGTATCAGCTTGTCCAGCCCCAGAATAAGATGCTGAAGAGTCAAAGCTGGGAGGGAAGCCTCATTCCTAAACCCCCACATCCAGCCAGGGAAACTGCCCTTCACCTGGCCTCACCAACACCATCAGGGGAAGATCTACCACAAGCACCAAATGATTTTACCATAGGAATAATAATATTTATGAATATGACTCATCTTAACTATGCACATTAATTTTAATAGTGGGAATGTTTAAAGGGGAAAAATGAAAGAATATGTTTCTGATGAACAATGTGTTTTCCACCCCACCATCAACCTCAGCCTGGACCAGTCCACACAAGAGATCCACTTCCTGGACACTACTGTACAAATAAGTGATGGTCACATAAACACCACCCTATACCAGAAACCTACCGACCGCTATACTTACACTCATGCCTCCAGCTTTCATCCAGACCACACCACACGATCCATTGTCTACAGCCACGCCCTAAGATACAACTGCATTTTCTCCAATCCCTCAAACAGAGACAAACACCTACAGGATCTCTATCAAGCGTTCTTAAAACTACAATACTCACCTGGTGAAGTGAAAAAACAGATTGACAGAGCCAGAAGGGTACCCAGAAGTCACCTACTACAGGACAGGCCCAACAAAGAAAATAACAGAACGCCACTCGCCGTCACCTACAGCCCCCAACTAAAACCTCTCAAGCGCATCATCAAGGATCTACAACCTATCCTGAAGGATGATCCCTCACTCTCACAGACCTTGGGAGACAGGTCAGTCCTCGCTTACAGACAGCCCCCCAACCTGAAGCAAATACTCACCCGCAACTACACACCACACAACAAAAATACTAACCCAGGAACCAATCCCTGCAACAAACCGCATTGCCAATTGTGTCCACATATCTATTCAAGGGACACCATCATAGGACCTAACCACATCAGCCACACCATCAGGGGCTCATTCACCTGCACATCTACCAATGTGATATATGCCATCATGTGCCAGCAATGCCCCTCTGCCATGTACATTGGACAAACAGTCTCTATGCAAATGAATAAATGGACACAAATCAGACATCAAGAATTGTAACATACAAAAACCAGTAGGAGAGCACTTCTATCTCCCTGGACACTCAATAACAGACTTAATAGTGGCCATTCTTCAACAAAACAACTTCAAAAACAGACTTAAATGAGAAACTGCAGAACTGGAATTAATTTGCAAACTTGACACCATCACATTAGGCTTGAATAAAGACTGGGAGTGACTGGTCACTACAAAAAATAATTTCCCCTCTGTTGATATTCACCCCTTCTTGTCAACGGTTGAAAATGGGCCACATCCACCCTAATTGAATTGGCCTCGTTAACACTGACCTCCCCCCCACACTCGATAAGGCAACTCCCATCTTTTCATGTGCTGTGTATTTATACCTGCCTACTATATTTTCCACTCCATGCATTTGATGAAGTGGGTTATAGCCCATGAAAGCTTATGCCCAAATAAATTTGTTAGTCTGTAAGGTGCCACAAGGACTCCTCATTGTTTTTAGTGTGTTTTAGAGCCCTTGTCTGAGTTGTGTAATTTGCTATGCAAAATCAGTAAAGATGTAATATGATCATTGAGATCTTCTGGTTACTTTCATGCTCAAATTGCATCTTTACTGATTTTACACAGCCGATTAAACAACTCAGACAAAGACTGCATTCTGTTTTACGTTATATAAAATAGAATGCAGTCTGGTAATGTTTGTTTTTCAGTCTCTGTTCTCTAATATTTTTGGACCTATAGAGAGTTATTTACTGGCAGGACCACTGAGACATTGTCAATAATGGCTTTCATAAAATCCCTGAGTTTAGAGTACCAACAATCTAACAACACACACTGACCCCTGTTTATCTTGCAAGCTTTGCAGACAAGTAGAAAGCCTTCGGTTGAAGGTCAAAAAAAAATGTCAGCTTCCCCAGTGCTAAAATGATGAATCTAATATGACATGCAATTTGGAGGAAATTTACAGAATTGTATTTTCCAGGAAAGACTTTTTTCCAATCAATCATGTGTTATCTAAATAATTGCAATGTAAAATACAGGTCATTGCATAGAAATTCTAAATACATGAGAACAGCCTACAATGTAGTGTTCTCACTGCTCAATTTTATTTTTTTCTATGTTCTAGTTAACAATGTAAAGCTGCTTCTAATAGGAGAACATTACCTCATAAGGCAAGTTCTGTCATACTTGTTTGGTACCATATTAGCAGCAGCTTTACAGAACTGGTGAACTAGCATTTTATTGAATCCATCCAACCAGTTGTAAAGTATATTATATAGAACAAAATGAGCTGTTGCAACATGTTCTGGTTCCCACATGAAACCTGGGATGGATTCTTAGTAGGTTCTCTCTACTTTCATTATTTCAAGCTTGAGTCAGGAACACGGATGCAATCTTCATTAAGAAATACAATACCAAAACCTCTGACAGAGTCAGTTGTGAATCCAGGCAAGCGAATCATAGAAGTGAGAATCAGTGAATTAGTTTGTTCAGTCTCTCCCCTTACCAGGCAGGATTGTTCCCTGTTGTATTTTTGTCTGTTCTAGAGTTAGGTATGACAAACTATTGAGCTTCCATTATTGTCCAAGACTGCTTCAGACCTAGTACATATAAATGCCAGGAGATTTTCTTTGATAGTCTGGTTAAGTTTTCCCTTTCTCAGCTTCAGATCAATACTCATTTATGCATATAAGACATCCTATTTATGCTCATAAGCACAGGCAACTGGGGACTTTAGCCTCTCACCACCACCACCCTCCATCCCCAGTTGTAGGGTTTGAATTATAAGCAAATGAAATATTGCATTTGGAACAGAAGTTTATCTTCCTTAAGGGGACAAATGTAGTTAGGTTTCAAAAGTACTAACTGAAGTGATATTTTAACTTTACACCCCCCCCCTCATTAAAATAAATTGTCCACACACCTGATCCTGACTGTCCTAAATAATTCTTCTGCCTACAAGATATTTACAACCATAAAAATATCCAGAGATTTGTCACATATGCCTCTTAGCTAAATAAGTGGCTCTGTATGTATGAGGCAGGGTTCTCATGGGGAAAAAATAGCATAGGATCATATATTTACAGACTGTATCATAATGTGTAAGGATGCAAAATTAAGGTTGCCCAGGAAACCTTAATTCAGGCCTTTCCTAACTTTTGTATGCTTGATTTTACAACTTTAGTAGTGTTCTTTTAACATACAGGATTATGGGGTTGTCGTTGTTTTTTATTTATTTCATTTTTGTAACCTGTCTGCAGATTATGTGGGTGTGTATAAACACCCCCCAGGGGTGTTATGAGGATAAAGATTTTGAGGTGCTCAGATACTATGGTAATGGGGGGAGGCATTGAAGATTAAAAGTGCTATGATACAGTACAAACAAAAATGGAGGGACTATATTTAAGTCTGCTTGTTCAATATGGTCTTAATTTCGGACTATCTTGGCTTCACCTGGAGTTCAACAGTCATTACCATAGCAACTTGTTTAAATAAACTTCACCATCCACAAAATTCATCAGAATTAGGTTAATTCTGTGTTTTTGCATTGTACATAATATGCAACTGCCTTACTCCCCATGGAGACTTTGAAGGGCACACATTATTTCTAAGTAGGAACTAAATCGGCAGTCCAAAAGCACCATGCCTGCTCACAGATGGGAAATTCTTTTGCAAAATGCCCTTATTCTCTGCTGTACTTATTTTGAATATTATTTAATTCAATACAATATTGCACATAATATTGTTTACACAAAGTCTACAAACTGAGCACAGTATCCTGTATATTAATTTTGCCTCAGTGCAGAAAAGGATTGGGATTTACTACTGCATTACATCACTGTTTTCCAGGATGCAGTCCCTATTCTGTAGGCATGGACTGCATTATTCATTCCTAGATGAATAACTTTGCATTTGTCTGTATTAAAACACATTTTGTTTGAGTGGGCCCAGCTTACCAAGAGATCCAGATCCCTCTGTATGACTGCCTGTCCCTCATTATTTCCCATTCCCCCAATCTTTGTCTCATCTGCAAATTTGATCAGCAGTGATTTTATGTTTACTTCCAAATCATTCATGAAAATGTTGAATAGTGTTGGACCTAATACCCATTCCTGCAGAATTCCATAGAAACACACCCCTCCCATGACAATTCCCCATTAACTACTTGTTGGGATTTGTCAGTTAGCCAGTTCTTAATCTGTTTAAAACAAGCTTTATTGACCGTGTTAATTTTTAAAATCAGAAAGTTGTGTGGTAGTAAATCAAATTTCTTATAATAATCTACAAATTTGGTTGATGACTGCATAGGTTAATTTAATCTCCTCAAAGAATGAGATCAAGTTTGACAAGATCAATTGTATAAACACAAAACACACACACCATATAAGAACATTAATGCCAGTCAAAGTTATATTCTTATTCTTTATCAGCTTAATCCCAGACAAAATAATGGAAAACTGATACAAGATTCATGTCCGGCTAACCAGCCTAGAGTTACACTTTTTGAATATTGGCACAACATTAGACCTGTCCAACTCTTCTGGAGTTTCCTTGGTATTCAAAGATTTATCAGCAGTCCAGAGATCTCCTGAGAAAATCTCCTGAGAGATCTCCTGAGATTTATCAGCAGTCCTGAGATCTCTTGAGATCTGCTGAGAAAATTATCAGCAGTCCAGCGATCTCCTCAGCCAGCTCTTTTAGGACTCTTGAAACAAGTTATCTGGGCCTGCTGATTTAAAAATGTTTATCCCTGGTAGATATTGTTTAACATCCTTGTTGGTTATGAATGGACTGTAAAATACTTCATCCTCCTCCTTCTTTGCAAATACAGAACAGCAACATTTATTGAATATTTCATCTTTTCTGCATTGTTGAAGTGAATCACTATTGAATAATGCTGCAGGCCTTACATTTCTATGTATGTTATTTTATATCTGAGGTGGTGTTGTAGCCAGGTTGGTCCCATGATACTAGAAAGACAAGGTGTGTGAAGTAATCTCTTTTATTGGACTAACTTCTGTTGGTGAAAGAGATGACCTGCCAAGTTATACAGAGCTCTTCTTCAGGTCCATCCCTATTCATTAAACTTGGGCTGTATTAGCAATTTCCAGATATAACTATAGCCATGATTTTTCCCTTATAACATTTTAATGCCAGTGAACCTGAACAAGGTTTTCATGAATACACAAGCCAAAATAATAAGTCTTTTCCTGAGCCAGTGCACCACCCACTGTGACTATTGCTGTGCATCTGAATCAGCCATGAGACAATATCTAGCTGAATTGTTTAGAGGGGGATAAAACTGCATAACAAAGTAAAGTTTATTGTTTTCAGTAACTGGAGAATGAAAACCCAGTATTTAAGATCATGCTTCATTGCCTTTTCTCTCTGTTATGTCTCCAGAGGCTTGAGGAGGATCAGATGTCCATGAAGATGTCCATGAATGCAGCCTCTCATTCCATTGACCCTGGGGTTTTGTTGACTCAACTGCAGGCCCAGGCAGGTGTGGACTGGAATACTCAAGTACTTCTATTCTTACCCTTCAACAAGATCCCAGTAGGTGGGATTGGGCAGCTGCTCAGACTTTATTTGTAGGGTTCTACAAGAGCTCTATTTCACCATCCTCACCTGTTCAAAGTCTTTGTGAGGCCTCTAGGAGAGACAATAAGATGTTCTTGGTTTGTAATGTACTCAATAGGTAGATAACATACTGCTTTGTTTCATTATTGCAGTCTATGCTTTGACCAGTGCTTAGCTAAGAAAGGAGCTTGGTGAAAGCAAGCTGATTGAGGGTCAATCAGAGGTGAAAGTAAGCCGGTATGGTCCGGTACGGCGTACCGGCAAGAGCTAGTATGCCGTGTGGGACTGGACCGGCTTCTCCGGTGGTGATGTAAAGGGCCCAGGGCTCCAGCCGCTGCGAGGAGCCTGGGCCCTTTAAATTGCCGCCGGAGCCCTGCTGCCGCTACCTTAATTGTTGTGGCCTAAATTTGAGGCACCACCATTTTTGACCACATCATTATGTTGCTCATCATTCAGTATGCTAACCATGTAACAGTTTATTTGTCCATACTTTTTAAGCTTGGAAATTAGATGCACAGTTTTACAAAAGCAGACTCCGTCTGACCCAGTCCCTTTTATGAGGCTGCACTAAATCGCATCAGTGCCAAACGAGCCTTCAGGGCCATCTCCACACCCATTCTTTGGGTGCAGCACTGTTTAGTTCAGCTGGATCCTAGTATTTGGTCATTAGGTTTCCAGTATATCCTGTTCAGATGGATCATTAATAAAGGCCTCTCTTGATATTGTGGAACTGTGACTCCAGGAAAAGACTAGAAAGCACAAGGGTATTTGAACACAAAACAAAAACATTAATTGAACTATTTGAGTCTTAATAAAAAGCTCTGCTGTATTCCATGGTAGGAGGTAAACATCCAGGTCTGTTATTGCATTGGAACTGGTTTGCGAGTCACTCTTCTCAATACCAGCTATTACTGCCAAAGTTTTCACATGAGGCCTCTGACTTTGGGTACCTCCATTTCTGTGTCAAACTTGCGAGCCCTTGGACCTAATGTTCAGAAAAGGAGCGCACCCATAACTCCAGCAGAAGTCAATGGGAGACTCAAGCTCTAGGTGTCTCCAGAGTTGACTACTCAAATAGCGGCACCCAGCATCAAAGCTGATTTTTGAATAATCGGCCTAATACTTTATGCCTTGCAACAAATCTGGACACTGTTCCTACAAGGCACTGGACACTTTCTATCCAAAAATGGGGAATGAGAGGAACACACAATTTAGAGAATATGCTGTGCAGAGAAAGTTTCATCTACATTGATAAAGAGGCAATACAGGATTCTACAAGAATAGTCCTAAACATTACAGGTCAGATTCTCCTCTACTTGGTGCAGTAGAGAAAGGTGGCTGTCAGCAAGCTGGTTACAGCTCCCTAATTCTCTTGCTGGCCCCAGGCTGGTTAGAGAAGCTCAGGTGCCACACTAGCCATTCTTCTTCCTATCATCACTATCAGACCTTTTGCATTAGCAGGTTGTAGAGTTGGAGGCAAAGTAGTCAGTTCCATTGACCCTGTACCTGCCAGAGAGAATCCTCACAAAAGGTCTGTGGATGGTTTTGGTTCCCTAAACATTTGCAACACACAGAGGACAATTGGGAAAGAATGTGATACAATAGAGACAGTGCATTAGTATGACATTACTGTAGTATTTTTATAAGGGCAATGGGATCATAGCTACCAAGTTTAGAGAGGATCTATGTGAGTTATGCAAGTTATTTTATGAGCTATTTGCATGTTTATAAGCAGCAATAATTTCCATTTATGGTCAATACATTCTATCTGTGGTGGACTAGTCAAGGCAACACAGGAGCTATCAGTTGGTGGGCGTGGGGCTGCTGAAGTGTTATGGGTGGGTGACTACTGGAGCATGTCTAGGGCTACATGGAGATGAGAAACTAAGAGCCTGGGGTCATTTCTAGGCCCTTCTCACCTTCCGTTCCAGCTACTGCTCCAGCCACCTCAGCAGCAGGTCTTTCTATACTGGAATATAGCTGAGGGAGCAGTGAAGGGGAAGGTGAGTGGTTGCATTCAATGGCAAAAAGGGGCTAAAACTGGAGGTGGGGAGGAATGAGACCTGGAAAACTTGTGAAAGTTTTCATTTTTGAAAAAGGCCATTTTTAAACAAACAGCCCCAAATGAAAAATGATGAGCAGCTCTAATATTTGCTCAATCTTATTTTTGTTTTTAAAAGAGAGATCTGAAAGGACCCCCCTTAATTGTGGCATCCTTCTGCTCTTAATATATTGTTATTTTACCCAGATCTCTCAAAGTACTTTCTAAACTAGTGTTCAGACCCAACATCCCAGTGAAGTAAGACAGTATATGTTGATTACATCCCTTTTACTAAGGACTAAGCTGGAGCAGAGAGGTTAAGTAACTTTGCCAGTGTTGGACAATTAGTCAGTGTTATAGTCAGGAATAGAAACCAACAACCCTGATTCTAGGTTTGCTGCTCCAACCACAGAAAATTGCCCTTGTAATGAGTAATGTACCATTCTGAATAAATGCTAGGAGAAATAAGGAGGAAGGAAGGAAGACATTGTGGAAGTTAAGTAATGGATCATTCAAGAGTGACAAGACTTAATGCAGCAGGATACAAGTTATATATTGTTATCTACATAACCTGACAAGACTCCCACAGTCTGGAGGTTTGACAGGAATTCTATGAGTACAGATTAAAAGAGTTTACTAGTAGGCAAGGAGGATTACAACAGAAATCTTATAGCTGGACTCCATTATAATCCATCCTCTTTTAGGAGTCCTTGGAAAATGTAGGAGTAACAAAAATACCAAGAGAGAATCTTGTGGAATTATCAGCCAGTGCCTTTATCTAGTACAGAATAGGCCTTCCCACAATAAGGTTTTGTAAAATTCTTTGCAGATACAAGCAAGGATGGAAAATGCATTATACCAGATGCTACAGTCATCTAACCAGTTCATCACCTACACACCTTCATTAGTCTGCTCCCACCTTCTACTGCCATCATGCACGCACACACACACACACACACTAGCAAAACCCACTACAATTTATTAAAGAACCAGACTGTACAGCAAAAGCAGCATGTTCAGTCCCCTGAGGTAGGGAGCACCTCATATTTTCCTGGAGTAGATGCTGGCCAGCATTCAGAGAAGTGTCGACTGGTTTAAGGAAGACGCATGGTTTCCTCAACTTGAGAGGATGTTACTATTTGGTGCAAATGGGCCACATGACAGGGATTTCAGAAGACTCTTCCCCAACACAAAGGGGGAAAAAGGCTATTTTTAACTGGTGAAAAATAGAGCATGCTAATTCTAACAGAAGAACAAATAATGTATACATTGTCAGGATCCCAACAAGGGCAGTCAGGGCCAAGGGTCAAAGCAGGGGCAAACCTGAGGTTAGGAGTAGCCAAGGAGTTTGTAGTCAGTTCCAGGCCAGGGTTGATAGCCAGCGTGCAAGTCAGAATGCAAAGGCCAAAACAAGCCAAGGTCAAAGAACAGGCACAATCACAGCAGTTACAGAAAATTCACACTCTTACCTAGGCACTTCCTGGAATTCCCCTTGGGTTTATATAGGGCAGGGAGCCAATTAGGAGCCATAGGGCTGCTGCCTGTCAAACCCTTGAGATGGAACAGCCCCTAGTCTGTGTCCATAGTGGGTCATGGGAAGTGGAGTGAAAGCTAGTGACATTGATGCTCGGTGGCAGTTTGGAGCTGATAGCGCTACAGGCCTAGGTTCTAGACCAATGAGGCTTCACATGAGTCATGTATCAGAACAATGCCTACAAAATAGCACTTTGAGAAATATTATGTCAGTGAACCACTTGGGACAAATAGCATGAGCAGTAATACACTCAATTTGCTACTACTAGTTTCTTTTTCAAAGCCCATGACAGGAGTGAGATATTGTACCTGTTATTCAAAAACTGAGAATCACTTAGTAATACATGTCCCCTGAAATATATGTCATGGTTGGAAATTCCTTCTAAAGATAAATAACTTTTTATGCATACCTACCAACCTGAACTACAAAGGAATATGATAAAAGACCTGCCCCTGGGGCCAAAAGAATTAAAACTCTACTTTTCCACTGAATGGAGTGGAAATGGGTAAGATAAGCACACAGCCTATGCCCTAATTGCCCCTATTGTTACCCAGGGCTTTCAGACCCCAATGCAGTGGTAACTTAACTGTTTCTCTCCAGGAGGTTTCAGGAATAAATCAATGGGAACACAGTGCTTCCATCTGATAAATGATTGATACAATCAAGTGTGCTCTTATCTAAAACTACTATTTGTTAGATATTAAACTCATACACACACACGAGTTTAGGACATCCCAGATATAGTGACCCACAGTCTGAGATAGTTTCAAGTGATCACCAGCCAGGATTCTAGGGACCCTCTTTCCGTGTGGCTGATGGGGAGTTTAGATGTCTACTCCTTGCCTGACAAAAAGCTTCCTGGGACTGCTCTGAAGTATTTACTTTTACCTGAACTTGTATAGCTAGCTCTAACAAAGGGCGTAACCTATAGTGACTCCTAGTGGGTCAGAATAGTAACCTCTACTGGATCACCAATTCTCCTAATTTCAACAAACTACTCATTATCTCAAAACATTTCTAGTATTTCTAGCCACAACAACAATATATCAGGGGCACCTGAAACCACTCTCTTCCATAACTTTTTGTCCCATTCTCCCATTCTGATCAACAAACTGCAAGTATGCAGGTGTCTGACCTTGTCTCACAAAGGTCTAAGATAATTCCTAGCTATGTGATGTTTGGTTTTCAGCTGGCAGTGGCTGAACATACAAAATGGCTGACTGCAAAACTGTCAAGTTCTGGATACAGTCAGGAATGTCAAATTCCGGGGTAACACTATTTGCCATGGAGATAAGCTCTGCTGGAACATTGTTTGATAGCAAAAGTCAGGTTCCTTCTTCACATAACCCTGTGTATTTCTTTCAGGCAAAGCCTTTTGACTGAGCCGGTCCATGTGGCCCAGATATCAGAATATTTGAGGGTGGGGATTTTGAAAAACATTCAGGATTGGCTTAACTCTGCTCCTGATGAAATCATCCCATTGACTTCAGGCCAACTTTGGATACTTTTGAAAATCCTACCCTGAGATTCTATATAAAGTGGCAGGCTTTCATTCTAAGCAAAACCTTCATGGCTGGATAGCCTGTAATGGAAGGGCTAAGAGAAATGCCAGGCACTAGAATCCTTCTGGAAAGTAAGTATACCTTCTGCAATCAAGTGCCTCACAAACTCTAGGAAAGTAGATCACAAGCCATTGGATTTACTTGATTATTTAGTTTAAATAAAGGTTAAGTGTTGTTTTCTGGGGTTTCTGAGCAACATGCTGTATGATCTACCTACTTAGGTTTCCATTGTGCTACAATATAGCTTCTAAGCAATGCACAAATGGCTACCTATGCTTCATTGCCTCTGTATCAGCTTTCACTGGTATAGAAGGTTTCTTTCAGATCTATTTTTATTATATTTGCTGATTGATTAATATCTCACTTCTCAGCAGCAACTGAAGGCAAGCATGGGTTGTTTAAACAATTTACAGTGAATCTGTAGCACACTTGGATACATGCCAAAGGCTTATGTAAGCACAACAAATTATCAACATTTCTGACATGGACTTCAGCAACACAATTTTGCTAGGTAGCTCTACCGCTGACAGAATGGAATTTCAAAACATT
Source organism: Platysternon megacephalum (assembly GCA_003942145.1). NCBI lineage: Eukaryota > Metazoa > Chordata > Testudines > Platysternidae > Platysternon > Platysternon megacephalum. Next base: position 11,342,698 of record QXTE01000034.1, read on the forward strand.
GTAGGATTTTATTTAATAAGCACACAAAAAATCCAGCAATTTTCTCATGTTTTAGAAATGTTAAATATCTATATTAATGATCAAGCATATAATATTTAATTCAATAAGAAGCTCTTATTTAAAATATAGTTGTTCTCTGTATTTTCTATTGCAACATAATTAAGGCCCACAATGAATGTCACAAGTATCAGCCGTTCAGAACTTCATAATGCCAGAAGGGACCAAATTCAGGGCCTCCTGCTACAAAATCTTAGAGCCCTACCACTTGAATCAAAGATTGTCCTTTGAGTGAATGAAGTATAGGGCATATCAGACACTAAGGGCATGGCTACACTTGCAGATGTAGAGCGCTTTGAGTTAAACCAGCCTTCGTAGAGCGCAGTAGGGAAAGTGCTGCAGTCTGTCCACACTGACAGCTTCAAGCGCACTGGCATGGCCACATTTGTGGCACTTGCAGCGGCATTGGGAGGGGTGCATTATGGGCAGCTATCCCAGCATGCAAGTGACTGCAACGTGCTTTTAAAATGGGAGGGATGGGGTGGAGTGTGACAGGGAGTGTGTTGTGTGTATGTGGGGGAGAGAGAGTGGGTTTTTGGGGGGCTGAGAGCATGTCAGCATGCTGTCTTGTAACTTCAGACAGCAGCAGACCCCCTCCCCTTCCACCTCGCTCTCTCACACACAGCATTCCACAATAACGGCTTGCATGCCGGCTGTCAGAAACGGAGCTTTGAAAGAGCATTTCCGCATTCCTACAGGAGTTCAAAACAATGACAAGAATGGCCACTTGATTTAAGGGGATTATGGGATGTTTCCAGAGGTCAACCAGAGCGCAGTAATGCAACACCTCATTCACACTGACGCCCGGGTGTTGTAGCCAAGGTGCAGCAAATGTTATTCCTCTCGCCAAGGTGGAGTTCCAGCAGCGCTGTAGCCGTGGAGTCAGAGCGCTCTACGTGCCTTGCCAGTGNCGTTGTAGCCTAGGTGCAGCAAATGTTATTCCTCTCGCCAAGGTGGAGTTCCAGCGGCGCTGTAGCCGTGGAGTCAGAGCGCTCTATGTGCCTTGCCAGTGTGGACGGGTAGTGAGCTAGTGCGCCCAGGGCTCCTTTATTGCGCTGTAACTCGCAAGTGTAGCCAAGCCCTTAGTAGTTCTGCTTCCATTCATTAGAGGGCAGTGGTCCAGTTCAATACAATACGGTGGAATGGTGCCAAACCCTTTTCGATAATTGGAGGCATTAAACCACACTGAAAATTAACTTTACAAAAGGTTGAATAATAGAATATATATTAAAAGGATCAAAATGTAAATACTTTCTAACAGTAACCTTTTGGGGTTGTATTTTCCCTCTCACACCAACAAAACCCTATTTTCACAGGAAGAACAAAAGAGATATTGGAGTATATGTAGAGCATTTGTGCTGTACCATGTGCTTTTTATCTCATCAAAGTTGGCCTATTTTGTAAGATTGTAAATGCAATATATATCTGTATTTTCACAAATATTTTACATAGACAGTAGGCCAGATTCCACACTGGCATAACCTGCTTCTCAGTGTGTTAGAGGCAAGATAATCTAAACTGGTGTAAATTCTAAGAGAACTAAGTTAGATGCCATTAGATTCACATCCACTAACCAATAAGCAACTTATTCCCCCTACATATCATCTGTGAATTTGGCCCACTGAATCTAAAATTAGTGTAAATGACATGGTGAGGACCCTGGTAGAAGGTATAAATTACACCTTTTGCGTTACTTAAAGAGGGATGTGTCAGGTAAAACAACTAACACAAGTTCATAAGAAGGTGTAAAATAAAGTAGATGGTGGCATTTAAATAATGGAAGAGACCTCTTAGACCATCTCTGCCATCCTGCCAATGTGAGGCTGAACCCGGCAGTATCTAACCAAATGATTTCACCACTTCTCTTGGGAGACAATTTCATAGTCTAATATATCTCACCAGCCAGCTATTTTTCCTTTATTTAACCTTCTGTCCCTTAAATGGACCTTGAACCCATGACATTCTGATTCTGAAGAGGAATAGTGCTACTCATTGAGCAATATGATACTCTGTACTGTGCTAAAATGGATGGCTAATAAATTATAGAATAGAAAATCCTGTCTAGTTTGATTTATAAGGAAGTTGGTGTATTCTGACTAGACAGGTTTTTGGAACAGTTATGGGAAGATTACATGACCATGCTGGACAGCATTGCTTACAATAGCTTTAAATTTGATCCTTATAAGGCAGTGCAGCTGCTGAAATGTTAGAGGTTGATTCTTGGCTCTGTCAGACAGACTGAAACTGGGATTTGTAATTATCCAGATTTTGGGGTGTTATTCTGTGCCTCAGGGTCCTTCAGCAGAAGTATATGCCCTCAGTGAACACAAAAGAAATGAGGAGTGATATTCTTAGTGACTGAACACCTCTGAGGCAGCACACTAATTAATGATAAAGATAGGCACCAACAGGGCTCAGCTCTAGGGAACACCCACCACTAGCTAGAAGCATCCAGAGGAGAGAGAATTGAATGAAAATATAGGAGGATTAAATTGACAAAAACCTACTTCGTTAAAATTCTGTTTAATAAAAATATAATTTTATATAAATGATTGTAAAATCTACACAGAATTTTTGAAAAAAAAAAAAATTTGCAGCCATCGAACACCCTTATCAGAAGCTTAATTTTTTAATATGTTTTAGGTTAACTTTGTTGCAAGATGAAGTGGGCCCTTGGGAAATCAATGGGAATTTTGTCTGAGTCAGCACTAAAGGAACAGGCCACAAATAAGCTTGGATTAGAACCTCAGCAGGTGCAAACTGGCCTACTTTACAGATTTCAATACATCAGCTTAGGTTTATGTGTACAGAATTTTTCTAATGAGGTTTTTTTATAGCCTTTCATTTTCAGGGTTAAATCCACCCTATCTGTCAAATCAAACCTCAATAAGAAAAAAGATGGAGAAGGAGGAAGTCTTCCTATTTTGTTGCTTCTACATCAGTATTAAGATTGCTACTGCTGCACCCATGTTCTAAGGGGAGGTAATGACCTATAGTATCATAGGTCCATAGATTTTGAGGCAGAAAGGACCATTATGATCATCTAGTCTGACCTCCCATATGACACAGCCCATAGAATTATACAAAGTGAAATGTAATGATGGAGCCCTTGGCCTGCCCTGTTCACATAAGGCTTGCTACATTTAATGCACCAGAACCCTCTGCATGCTGAGCCCCAGGCCAGAGATGGGGTGTGGATGCTTTGTGTGGTTTATCTGAATCTTGTCCTTCCACCACCGCTGCACAGCAGAATTGCAGTGGTTCCACTCCCGGCAGGGCCCTCTATGAGCCCAGAGCGGGCATGCGTTCCCAAGAGTCTTTATTAAGAACAGTATTTGTAAAGTGTTGCATTATGAAAGGATTGTAATGGTGGAAGAGTTTCAAACATTAATCTTTATTACCCTAATATCATGGATGGCTTTATATTATCTGAGTCATTCTTTATGGTCTCGTTTTGTCATTTTATATATTTATATGGCAGTGACAGTGTTTCTCTTTGGAGAGATTTTGACAATTTATTGAAAAACATTTGTCAATACGGAGCTACTGTGTGGGGATTCAGAAAAGTGATGATGTGTTTTTGAAGCTTGAATCTCACCAAGATTCCCTTCCCCCTCAGGAGACTGAGCCTGCATATGCTGTACAGTGGCAAAGCTAATAGACGGACAGCATGGTGAATGCCCCCCCAGCAGCCTTTAGGTGTATGTGTGGTGTCTTTTCAAGCACCCATCACCTGCAGCAGCACCCTCCATCCTGCACGGCAACTGTAATCCCAGCCCAGTGTTGTGGCATGACAAACAGGATCGCATAGTCAGAATACACAGGCATGATAATGTGTGAAATTAGCAAACCAATAGATAGAATTGAAGTGGCACCATACATGACCCATTGCCCCCACCCCCAATTGCAAAATCTGGCTTTGCCACTGATGCTGAAGGCTTATATATAATTTTAACTTTCTTTGCTTTGGGTCATGCTGTCAGTGGAATTGGGCCATAGACTTGGCATAACCTCTAAAAATAACTCCAAAGTAGGGTATGGAGAAGGGAAAGGGTGCATGGCCAGGTCTATGCTTTACTGAGCTGATTAATAACTGCAGTTGCTACCCCTTGAGCCCATTGCCAGCTAGGGTAATGTACAGCATCTTTTGGAGCAGTCTTGCATATATCAGGGCCAGGATTTGGGGATGGGGGAGGGTTGGCTGCAAAGATAAGCATTACGACACATTTGCTGCATGCTCCTCTCTCATATCTGAGGATATTTATTTATAAATGTGGGGCCTGACAGAGTGAAAGTGCTTGGAATAAAATCAGACTAGAAACAAGAGTTCTGCTTCAAAAGGATTTATTTACAAAAGAGGCAATACATAAAAGAACATTTTCAAACATACTGTACCACATCATAACATCCCAGGCAGTGCAAACTCAACCTTGGGTGTTCTATCTCTGCAACAAACCTTCCAATCTTCAGTCCTTATCTTCCTGCAGGTGGGCTTACTTCTTCTGGCTTTAATGAGCTAGTTCCTACTTCATCCCTATGGGGACAGTGTTTGCCTCTGTGGTACAAATTCTTGCCCAATAATTCCATACATCATACTCTTAGTTTCTTGGGTAAAAGACATCTCATCACATAATGGCCATTGGAGTTCAATAAGATTTTGCATATTGCTATTATGACATTTCTGCAGTAAACTTGTACATGAATAGCATAAAAGGAATTGTGGTGTATGCCATCAATGAGTAGAGTATCAAGGAAAATGTTTTAATGTCAGAAAATGCTGATTTGTCAAAACTGAACCTTTTTGTGGAAATGTATTGTTTTGGCAAAAAATTTTGTTGGGAAGGTTTCTCCAGCCCGGGATGGAATTTCTGGTCCAAACAAAAGAGAGACTACCTCTGTAGCCAAGACACTCATCTGAGTGTGGAAGATGCAGGTTCCAGTCCTTATCCTGAATCAGACAGAGCAGGGACTTGAGCCTGGGTTTCCTCAAATCCCAGATGAATGCTCTAACCACAGAGATATTGGCTATTCTGGGCTAGGTAGGTAGATATCACTCCAGTTTATCCTGAAAAGTTTCAAAAAGGTCTCTCTTTTGTCCCAATGCAGAATGAAAACAAATTAAAAAACCTTGAATTTTGTCCTGAAACAGAATTCCTGTTTTCTGGCCATCCCTATTTTTGAGTTCCTTTAATCGGCCATTGATCATGAGCTCCCAACAGAGAAGTTTTTTTGCAGGTGATAAGAACAGGTGGATCTGTTGTATTTATACACCTGGGAAATAGGGGGGGGACTGCAACCCAGAGATCCAGCAAGAATAATTGGACTGTGGGGTTCCACTCTTGAGAAAGGTGAAGGAAGCCAGGGCTGTCACCTGAAGGGTGCATTCAAGAGAGCACAAAGGGGTCCAAAATGCAGCTTTAACCATGACACTTGTGCAAGATTCTGATATAAAGGCCCTAACCAATGCAAACTATTCCTGAGTGCAAAACTTTGTGAATCTGGGACAATCCCTGATTCTCTCTCTCTCTCTCTCTCTCTCTCTCTCTCTCTCTCTGTCTCAGAAATGATGGTGAAGGGTGTAATCGTGCTTTTGTGTGATTTAGGTTATTGAAGGGGAAAATGAACACATTTTCTTCCAAGTAACACTATGAAGTTTCAAAAGATAAGAAGTTCCCAGCGTGAGCTAACAAAAAAGTATATTTTCCCACTAATAGTCTATCATGCCTTTTAAGCAACCCTTGAAATTTTTTTCTAAAGTTCTCTTTTGTGACCACTTCCAGTGTAATTGAGAATAATGGCCTGAAACTAAGCAAAGGTAAATGTAGGCTGAGAAACAGGACAAGTGAATGGACAGGTAGTATCTATTAGTTTGTAAAACAGACTCCAAAGAGAAGTGGTAAAAGCACTTTTATTTGAGTAATTTAAAACTGGAAGACACAAATGCAGGAGTTTTCCCTATAATCTACATTCTCTGGTTGATTCCATTAGTTATATGTCAGAGTATCCCTTGATCTGCTTAGTTTTTATTATTATTTTGTGATATCTTAATCAATATTAACACCTAAAGACTTTCCTCTTCTGCTACTACTGTGCTGCTGCATACGGAGGCAGCCAGGGACTGCATCGCTCTTATAAAAAGTTATACCAGATAAACAGAGATCCACTGGAAGACCTGAATAGGGGCGTAGGGACGGCAAGAGTGACATCTTCTCGTGGATGCCTAGCCACCAGCTGAAGCTCAACATGGCTTTCCTATTTGTTCTTTATTGTCTCCATTGTCTGATTCACTGATTCTGCCACACTGTCTAGAGTGGCTCACAGCCATGGGTGCCTACCTCAGTGCAGACTGTCAAAAACAGGGCAGACACCCCAAACTGGTGGTGTGTTCTTTAATTAGGTTTCTCCAAGCCAGTAACAAATGTGAACTCCTGGATCACTGTAACAGTCTTACCATGGAGTCACAGACAGTCCCCTTAGACTCTCCAGTCTATCTTGCCACCCAGACAAACTGAACTTAGTGATAAATGGTCACTTACAACAAAAACCACACAATATTCAGGTTGCTCCTAATTTCAACAAACTACTCATTATCTCAAAACATTTCTAGTATTGCTTCCATTACCAGTCACTTACCCCAGATCAGTTGGTACCCTAGATCTTACATCAAAGACAACACCTGTAGCCAATTCTGTAATAAGCTAAAGTTGATTAACTAGGAAAAAGGAATAAGAGAGTTACTTACAGGTTAAAGCAAGTAAACATATACACATAAATGATTTACCATCTAGATCCTAAAAGGGACAGAGTTGTAGTGATCTGTCAATTCAAATGTCTTTCAGGGCTGACCCAGGGGTAACCCCAGGGGTATCTTTGGCTTTAGTTTGGGGTCTTTAGTCAAGTCAGAGTTCAAACAGCAAAGAGAGCTGCAAAATGGAACAGACTTTACAAGTGAGATTAATGCATGCAGCAATTTACAAGCATTTCATAGAGTCTGAACACTAAATACATTCTTATAAGACTAATACCTATTTTGAGCTAAACTAACATACAGGTGAATTGGTCTCCAGCGATAAGTTTGTTACTTCTTACCTAATGCCTGGGCAAGAGCTGGCACCTGGTTTGCCAGCATCACAGATTCTATGAGGCAATAATATCAGGACTCAGGATTAGCTATTAGAGTAGTTTTTTTTTATTTAAAAAAATCTGGCTTGTTCCTCTCGTGTCATTTATTGCTGACTGCCATTGTGAAGGAGTGATAGGGTATAGCATTTCTCACTCAGCAATATGTTATAGTGGTCTGAGCACATGACGGGAAGCCAGGAATTTCTGAGCTATAATCCCAGGTGTGACACTGACTCTGTAGATTTGGGGAAGTCACTTAATTTTCTTGACTCCGTTTCCCCATATGTAAATAGGGATAATCATACTTGACCATAGCAAGGGTTGGTGTGATAATTAATAAGAAGTATTTTGAAGATTAAAATCATTCTCTGATTAAAATAGTATTCTTTATTATAATTAGAGATCTTCATTTTAAGCCAATGATGATACAACTGCTTGATTTTTCTTAGTCTGTAATGAAATGGAGGATATTTCCAAGACACAGGTCTGCATGCACATCAGGTAAGTATTCAGTTATTACAAACACCTCAGTGGGTACCTAGCAGTGGAGTGAGGCTAATGATTAGCAGTGAGGTTTCTTTCCACTTCTAATATAGATCCCAAGGCCAAGATTTGAAGCATGGGTGCTTTGGATAGTCTCATGAATCTTTATTTAGTCACCTAGATAAATTATCTGATTTTCAAAAGTGCTGATCACCAATCACTTCCCATTCACATCAACCATCTGCTGAGTTCTTTTCAAACCAAATCACTCATTTAGGTGCTTAAGTAGGGACTTAGAAGACTAACATTAGGCATCTATTTTTGAGAAAAATCAAACCCTTGTCAAGTGTTTAATCAATAGCCCTCAGAGTTTTAACAGAACAAATAGGTCACATATGAGTGGGAAAGTGCTCAAGGAACTAGAACATTTTCAAGAGCAGCTGGGATGTGCATTTCATTCTATAACAAGCCCAAACACAGCAGAGAGAATTTTGACACAGCTGCTTAAAATTGCAGGATCATTTTCCATCTCAAGAATTCCATTTCATCCAGCCTTATACCAAGCATTTATCAAATCCTTTCCAAATTCTGACAAAATAGCTTTTTTCAAATGTACCTGAGCTTTCAAGAAGCTCACCAGCCTAATGCAGTTGCCAAGCTAACATATGTAACAGAGAAATAAACCAGACTGTAATATGCCTGCCATTTCAATCTTCAGAACAGGAACATTTGAAAAGAAAAGATGGGAAGAATATGATCTGGTTTGTAATTATATTGTAATTCAAGATACTGCATTTCATTTCCAAGAAAAGTTGTTCGACCAGCAATTACAGCCTTAATGTCTAATGATGAATTTTCAGTTTTTAAAAGTTTGTCCCCTGAATGGATAAATTAATGCAGAATTTGAACATTGCAAAAGTATTCTCCATCAGTGGAGGAAAAGGAAGAGAACCCAGAAACTCAACAGTAAAAGTGAACACATATGATGAAGCTTGTGGTGTTAAGACTGACTTCCATTTGCTAGAACATTATAGGAATGGAAATTTAATAGAAATGAACTCTTTTCAAAATTTATTATATTCACAAACAGACAAGAGTATGACAGTGTTATCTGTGGCTTTAAATCCTTCTACAAGCCACATGAAGACAAGGGGAGTACATGTTCTCAGTTATACCAGACTTGGTAAGGATGGTTGTCAGGTCAAATGCCAATTATCTATACTTTGTGTGTATTGGTAAAGAAATCCATTAGAAAGAAGGTCATATTCTGATCTCATTTACATGCTTCAGTGAAGTTGCACACAGTAAAATTTGTGCTAGAGTCATTAGGTTCCCCTCTCTCTTTCTTCTCTCCCTACATTGCTAAGTTTTCTCCACACCCTTTCATGCTATGGCTTGACAACTGTGCTTAATACCAATGAGAAAATACTCTTAGATCAAGTAAGTTTCACTCATCTTAATTTTGATTACTGAATGGCTGACTCATACTTCTCAACATATCTACTACATTAGGGGATTACTAATGAGAATTTGTGGTTTAGCAGCAGTTTTTCATCTCGTGCCCATCATTCATACCAATTTAATCTCGCAGACATAATTTTCCAATTATCTCAGCATTACTGTTTAAGCCTCATAACAGGGATATTAATATATTTACACTGATTTTCCAGTGCTATATTATAGTTGATTCATTGCAGGGTTTTTTTGCCACTATCATATACTTTGTTAAAAATCTATAGTTAAAGGGCCACATATATCCCCAGTATAAATTCAGTTGAGTTAGACCACTGCTGAATGTAGTCTGACATGACATGATATTAGCCTCCCCATCACAGCATACCAGTAAAATATGGAGAAAATAAAGTGTACAAAGAGAGAGGGAGGGAGGAGCTAGCGAAAGGGTGGTGGTGGTGATGATGATGACGATGAAGTCTCACATCAACATCAAGAGGCTTGAGCAAAAAGTATAGGTGAACAGGTATATGTGAGGTCAGACAAATGCGAGAACTGCTAACACGGTTACAGGTGGGACAAATAAGATTGTCCATGACCATTGCAGGCTGTTGTATCCTTGTTTTGCTCTGTTCATTTTTTTTCACATAAATTGTTAATGCTTTTTGCTTCAAAGGGTTTAATGGTGGCAAGACAAATCTGCTAGCACCTTGTGGCACCCTCATCTTATCTCTCCTAGCTGTAGCATGGATGAGGGGAGTGGGATGGGTCTCTGGTTTCTACTCAGGTGCTGGGGCAGGCCTGAGGGTGAAGTGGGGCGTGGTCTTCACAGTCATCCTCAGGTTTACAGGACAGTGGGGCCATTGGTGTGGAGTTGAGATCTATACTGAACAATGTTGCTGGCTAGTTTGGGATGATTATCTGAGGCGATGTCTGAACTGCAATGCAATGGGGGTGTGAATAACACTGTGTTCTAAAGTGCTGCACTGTAACTTCCCTGGGTGGATGCTGCAGGCACAAATCAAAAGGTTTATAGTTAGCATTAATGTAATCCTGCTTGAGAAGGACTACGCTGATGCAAACTAGGAACCTTTTAGTTCATGCCTACAGTGTGCAACCCGAGCAGTTACAGCACAGCACTTTAGTGAGCACTGGTATTCATACCTAGATAGGCTGACTTGCAGGGAAGTGTAGACAAGTCTTGCATGAGGAAATAAATTGTTTTAAAGAAAGTTGCAGCCATAGTGTATTGTCTGTGTGTCATTGATTCTGGGACCACGTCAATATTTCATTGTAACTCATTTGTCATTTTGTTCCATAGAAAATCTACCATGAAAATTCCATCTTTTTAAAAATCTAAATCACTCCATGCTAGTTAAAACTTAAAATGAAGTTATTTCAATCTAGAATATTTCATTGTTCTCTCACCTCATATGTATTGGTTATAAAACTAATGTGCTTTTTGCTTTAGAGGTAAGATCACATTTGAAGAGTTGGAAATACATACAAAAATGGACTTACTTCCAAACACAGGAAGCACCTGCCTGCCCCTGATTAAGGCAGATTTTTGGCAACTTCTCATACTAGTTTTCCGCCAGCTGATGTCATCTCTTCCACTGTGGAATTGATATTTCAATGTCAAAGTCATGTCACCTAAGAAACACAGAAAGTTGTTTACCTGCAGGAAAAGAGTGATAACAGATAGTTTATTCCCACACAGTTCTAATTAGAGTTTGTCAGAACATTTTTGCCAAAATTTAATTTTGGAGAAATTTGTTGTTTCAAAGCCAAAATGTTTCGCAAAAACCTAGCAGTTCTCCGAATTTTTTTGTGAAGAACGGTTTTGTATCTGGGGTATATACTCTCTGTGTGTATGTGTGTGTGTGTATGTATGTATGTGAAAGAGAGAGAGACACACTCTGTATAAATTGGGACCAGGCAGATCCAAGTTTAAGTCCCTCTTCTGTCTGAATTGAAGTGATCTGAGATGAAGTACTCTGAATGAGGCAGATCATGGACTTACACCCGAGTCTTCAACATACCAGGCCAGTACCCTAACTTAACCACCAGGCTATTCTCATGTGACACACAACTCTGTTTTACACACACACAAAAATTCAAAAGGCTTTGTTTTCATTCCAGTGCAGAATGAAAACAAGTTTTGAAGCCTCAGTAGTTGCAGTGAAATGGAATTGTCATCCTCTGGTCATCCATTTCTAAAACATATTTTTGAGCATTTTAGAGATCTCTAGCACTAAAGACTCAGTCTTTTACAAACAAAAGTTATTTTGAAGTACACTTAAAACTTAGGGATCTGGCCTTCCTTCGCTGCACATCTATAACAAGAGCTGTGCTGAGAAAGGTAATTTGGTTTCATGGAGGATTTCACTATTTGATTTCCTTCACAACCCAAAAATTTCTAAATACTCTGTGAAAGGGAAAGAAGCCCTGTCTGAAGGGCAGTCCATTTGGTGAGCTGCCCCAGAGCTGTAGATCCAGCATTCCAGCAGCCCTCCAGGCATGCTGCTGAGGATCCAGGTAGGCAAACTGGCAGGAAACCAGGCAGGGTTCAGATGGAAATCCTGCCTGGCAAGCAGGGTTCTGTCACAACTTCATCAAAGTAACAAACAGTCACTGCAAAAAGTTTGGATTTTGATGAATCGGCATTCTTCAATGGAAAAAGGTTATGCTGGACAACTTCTGACCAGCTCCTTCTATAAATCACAATGATGTGAAATTTCTCTCAGTTTCAGGAAGGTAGGTTTTGTCATTAAGTTACTTGGTGGAGGGCTTGTATATGTGGGAAAGTGACACCGGCGCAAGCTAAGGTGTGAATTTAAACTGCTATCGTTATACTGGTGTAACGGTTGGTGTGGAAACTCATTTGCCATTATAAAAGTGCTTCTGTCATTCTGGAAGAAATTTTAACTGAACTAAAAAAAAAAAAAGACACTCTAATTCCAGGATAAGAATGGTTGCATCAGGAGTTATGCTGGTAGTAGTTTATAGCACAATAACTGGGGAAACTTTCCCATGTAGACAAGCCCTGTGACTCTAGAGATCGGTGTTCAATTCGCAGCTCTGCCATATTCTCCCTGTGTGACCTTGGGCAAATAACTTAACTACTCAGTCTATTCATTCCCCATCTGTAAAATGAGAATGATACATCTTTTCTGTCTTGTCTATTTATCTCTTAGATGCAGGATTCTCTCTCTCATTGTGTGCAACGCTAATGCCGAACATAATGCCCTAGCCTTGATGTCAGTTGGGTTTTTAGATGATACTATAATATAAATACATTATAATGTGCCTGTTGAGGGGAAAACAAACAGATTGCCATTGAAGGTTACTTGATAACCATCGGTCAATGAGACAACCACCCACCGTAATATGAAAATATCAAGACCTTCCCATCATAAGGGGAGCAATGGAGGAGTAGAAGAAAGAATCCAGAAGCCTGACAATAAAGGTGAACATATTTGATTAATATTTCTCTTCCCACATCGTGGTGTGAGCTAACTAACATGCTTCTGTGTCACTCTAGACCAGGGGTCGGCAACCTTTCAGAAGTGGTGTGCCGAGTCTTCATTTATTCACTCTAATTTAAGGTTTCGCGTGCCAGTAACACATTTTAACGTTTTTAGAAGCTCTCTTTCTATAAGTCTATAATATATAACCAAACTATTGTTGTATGTAAAGTAAATAAGGTTTTTAAAATGTTTAAGAAGCTTCATTTAAAATTAAATTAAATTTAAAATGCAGAGCCCCCCGGACTGGTGGCCAGGACCCGGACAGCGTGAGTGCCACTGAAAATCAGCTCGCGTGCCACCTTCGGCACACGTGCCATAGGTTGCCTACCCCTGCTCTAGACAGACATCTAATCTCCTGCATTCTTCAGTGTTTTTGCAAGCAGAAGGGTTGGACATCTACATGCAGGGCCAGCCTTAGGGAAAATGGTGCCCTGGGTGAACTTTCTTTGATGCCCTTTAATACTGCTTCATGAGCAGCAGGAGGGCACTCAGCAGGCAGAGCAGCAACAGGTGGAGCAGTGATTGTATAAGAAAAAAGGGAATATTTCACAGATGACATTTTATTTCTGACTTAGAAATTCTGAAGTAGGGATACTGTTTTGAGCACACTGAACCTTCCCATCCAGAACTGATAAAATACTTTTGGTCAGATACATGGGGAGAATGTTTCAAATATCAAAGAGCCCACTTCTTAGGCTCATTCTGCTCTCATTAGTTTTGTACCAGTGTAAGTCATCTGATTTCATTGGAGTTTCTGTAAAATTACACCAATATAGAAAAATCTGGCACTATGGTTGAGATTTTCAAAATCATGTAGGGAATTTAGAGACATCTCCCATAAATTCCCAAAGATACCTGCATAATGTCAAGGCCCAAACAGGCCTGTAGTGCCATGCAAAATACTAGATCAGGAACAGCACAAAATTTTGCATTGATATACAGGCATTCCCGTGGACCAAACCCCTTTCTAGCATGGGAAGATACATTGATGCCTAATCTTCCTGGAAAAGCCACCTCTTTGTATTTCAGCCATTATCGAATTGGGAAACCCAAACATACCTCCTAGTCAATTATATCCCAACTGTGAGGCTATTTGAATCCTTGATGACAAGAAGTCCAATAGCATATATTGAATACCAAATTAGGGAAAACATGTTTTTAACTTCATGATTTGCTTATGTACAGTCCTTTTTTTTGTGAATATATTCAGTTTTACTGCATTTTCAACACATATTGTGAGTGCCCAATTGAGCATTTATAGACTACATGTGAGGTATTTTATGTTAATAATCTGTACTACAGCTTTGAAATTGGATACCCAAATCACATGGTGTATTTCCATTCCCTGATCAAGTGCTCTCAGCCTTCTAAATAGGTGACAGGTCTGAACACAACTAGCGGGAATCTGCAGATAAAAGGGAGGATAGATGAGGGGGCCCTGAGACTAAGGGCAGGCTGGGGCTCAATGGGGGTAGGGTGAATATTTAAGGGGGTAAAGGAGGGTTTCTGGGGCTAAGGAGGCTAAGGGGGGTGAAGTTCAATGGGAAGGAGGGGGATGGGGGCACCTAGAGAGGGGTCCCTGGGGATAGAGAGGGGGACTGGGGTGGAGGCTGGAGAAAGAAGCGGTAGGGGTTGGAAAGATCCATGCCGTCCCATGGGTTTTGTGTCACTGAGACGGGATGGAGAAGTGGGGTTATTTAGACGCTGCAGTACTGGATACATTTCAAGGTAGGGGGGGAGTTTAAGGAGCTGGCCAGGATATTTTGGGATGGGTAACTGTAGGGGGGAGGGAGAATTTCACAGGGCTCTAGTAATTACACACAAGTTTATTATTATAGCTCAAGACCACATTCTATGTGAATGGTCTTACAGGGCCACATTTTCTAATATATGCCTGCACTGCAAACACATGCATGCTAAATAATGTAACTTTCAAACTCTTTTCTTCATTGTTTTTGAGATTGGCTTGATTTTGATATTTGACCCTGGTTATTGTGATTGTCCCCTCTATAGTGTCTGAAATGGTCAAGAGACACTATTCTAGCTTGTGGGCTTTCCTCAAGTCAATCAAATCATAATTTCCATGCAGCCAAAAGACTAATACAATGTTCACATGCAGTTTGGAAACATGAAAGAACTCTGGTTCTTTAGTTTTTAATAAAGTAGAAATATTTTAGTATAGTAGAAAAAGATACCTGGAAAGGAAACATGCTGTCGCCAGAATCTGGTTCAAATAGGCACATATAATAGGTCCAGATTTTTGTGAGAGTTCCACAAGTACCAGAAATCTCAGTTAACTATGTCTCATATATTTCAGGATTTGGGTTTTGTTTGGATAGGTTTCTTATTCTTCCAAAATGATTCACCCATCTGTCCACGATGTTCAGTACACAACATGTGAGGCTTGAGTGATACCAGTTGATATGTATGTACATCATTCTAGTCCACACTTTCATGTTTACACTTAAAGCAGTCTTCTTCCTTCAGATTCCATTTCTGTTTTGAACAACCTTTGATCAATAGTACTGCCATCTGCAGCAGTATGTATTATAGGAGTTCAAAGTATAAATTCAATGATGGAGAAGTGAAATATAGTTATGCCGAAAAAGTTGACAGAGTGGACAAAAATATTGCTGTATTTTAGTGCTTGTGTACATTTTTATCTCCATTAATTACTTGTAATAAGTGTCAAGTATTACAGGGCATCAACTTAACTTAATTAGTGATTTGGTTTGAATTGTAAAGAAGTCATTAATTGTGCATTTGACTTGAGTCATCTGGAAAGATTTAGAGTCAGATCCTGAACAGTGAAAGAGTCATAGAGGTTCTTTGCATTCTAGTCAGTGCTTTGTGTCTTCTATTGGCGTTTATCACACATTGTCCATATAATTTTGGCAAATGCGAGTCACCTCTTTCAGTTGTTAAAAATTCTCTTCCTCAGTCATTCTTAGTTCTTTTATGTTCTCTTAGCTATTGCTTCTTCAATTCACTCTATACCCCCCTTTTCCTGTGTTTACATCTGGCAACTGATGGCCAATTTGGCACTAAATCATACATTCTCTTCAATGGGGGTTGCTTGCCTGTAACAGTTGCAGAACGAAGACCTAAATCTTATACCCTCAACAATGTTTTTAAATGGATTTTGATTTCTACCTTAGGTATTTATCGGGCCCCCATTACTATAATAGGTAAGGTGCTCACAGTTGTTATTATATGTATCTTCGTAAAACCCCTAAGACAAGGAAGCGCAATTCTCTCTGTTTTACAGATGGGGAACTGAGGCACAGAGAGACTAAGAGTCACCAAAAGTCACCTACGAAGTCTGTGATGGAGAAAGGAATTGAACATGGGTATCTCAAATTCCGGGCTAGTATCCTCACCCCGGACCAGTTTTCCCTGTGCTCTTCAGGTTCATCCTGTAGAAAAAAATAAATCTTTTCTGAGATTCTCATAAGCATTATGGTGCTTAGTTCTGTTAGCTTTCTGGATTCTGTCAGTCTTCAAACAGTGACACGCCATGCTAGGTGCAGCCCAGGATAGGACTTTGAAGTTTATAAGGGATTGTTTTTTGACCCAATTAAAAACAAATAATCAACCAAGTGCCTTTCTGCACTTCTACCTGGGAATTTTTGGTGGTAATTCAATTGTAATCAAGTCTGCCTGGAACACACAGGAGGACAGCTCCAAACTGCAAAGTCAACTGAACAATGAGGACTGCAGGCAATGATGGGAGATACAGTGCTAATAAACAAAGTCCTACACCCAAGAAGAGGAAATAAACAGCACAGACACAAAAGAAGGGCATAAGTGAACAGCTGCAGCTGTCACATTAAAAGAGTTTTGCTTCATCTCACTTTCCTTAATATTGACCACAATTAGGGCTGGGCAAAAATTTTTGGTCAACGCTTTTTTCCCCCTCAATAAAAAATGCAGATGTGTGTCAATACATGTCAATTTCAACAAATTGTTTTAGAAGAAAAAAATTGGAAATGTTGAAAGAGGTCATGTCTAAATTTCCAAACCAAAAAAATTTGATTGGGGTTGGGGGGAGGGCTAGATTCACAAGGGGACTTAAGTACCTTTCACAAAATGGAGACTAGGGAGGTTGCACCCTCAGGCTATTGGCTATTCTGGGGTGAGTCTCTCCTGTTGAAACTGTTAGACTTTGTATAAATAAATATTCATTAGATCAGTGAACAAGAACAACTCTATAGTCTGGTGAATAGGACAGTCCCCTGGGAGTGGGGACAGACAGGTTCCAGCTTCTTCAAATCCTCACTCTTTAGTACTTTGGTCTCCCACATCCCAGGCTAGGAATGCCCTAGCCACTAGGCTACAGGGCACAAGTTGTGGGGAGGGAAGGGGAAATCACTTCCTCTTCTTTTTTTTAAAAAAAACGGTGCCTAAATCCTTTTTTTTTTTTTTTTTAAACAAAAGCAAAGTGTTCAAGATGCCCAAAATTGAAACAGAATGTTTCCTTTTTGGCTGAATCAAAATCTGACTTTTGATTAGCTCAAAATAAAATAAAATAAATGGTGTTTCTACTTGACCCAAAAACAATTTTTTCCTCTTGATTTTTTGGAACAGCCAGCATACCAAAAAAAAAAAAAAAAAGTTATTTGCACAGCAATGGGATTACTATTACTGAGAAAGTTACAGATCACTTTTTAAAAATTCATTAGGACCCAGTGTCTGATATTTCAACCTTTCCCCTAAAATGGCCAGTGCTGCAGATACTCAGCACTTCGTGTATGTTAATCCCATTGAACCGAAAACCTTGTCAAAAGAAACTTTTCAGTATTTCTGTGAACTTACGTAGATAATAGATTTCAATTATACTGTTTCTTTACAATACTAGCAGAACTAGTTCAATACTAGTTCAATTGATTGTGGTGTCCTTTCTTAATATCCAGCAAGTTAGTGCAAAAAAGTAGAAAGAACTACATAGTGCATAGCACAAAAAAATGCAGCAGTGATTTTTCATTGTTATCCCCTTCTAAGTAGTTTTGGGAAACATTGGGTATAAAACAATACTAGCAGTAGTGAACTAGCTTGCCTGAACATTTTTTTGAAAAACTGGGGAACTGGTTAAATTCAGAACCTGGGGTATTTTAATGATTTATTAAAATAAATAGTGACAAGATAAAATTAACATGGCACAGTATTTGAAGTGTTAAGCATGCAAGAATTTGATTAATAAATTAATGCAAACAGCACTACCCAGCTCAAAACTGGTTTACAAAAACTTTTTTCCAGAAATAGTATACAACTTCCCCTTCCTGTTTTAAATATGAATCAAGCGATGTTAACATATGGTCTCCTTTCCCACTTATGTTCCACCATTGCCAGAATTACTTAAGAACTTATGCTGGAGACAGTTCTCCTTTGCTTTTCATACTGGATTCAAACCTATTCCACAGCAGCTTAGCTTACTCTGATTTCAGTAGTCTGCATACATACATAGCAGTCATACAGAACTGCATCAATTTCTCAAAAGGGCAGAAAGAGGCAGCCACACCAACAATACACCTGCTGCCTTTTTGCATAATAGGTATTTTACACATGCCAGTCTGTTCATATACTTTTTTTTTTTTGTCCAGCAATAGTAGGCATTTTAAGGAGCTGCAGTATAGATTAACTAGCTTGGCTAAAGGAAAAGCTGACCAAAATCTTCATCCAACAAAGCAAACTCAAATTAAATCTTTTTTGGAGGTTCTGAACAGTTAAACTTACAAGTTGACATACACACTGCTCTGCACTTTCCAACTCCACCCAAGTGTGAGAAATTCAAACATACCTACTCACAAGGCAATATAAGCCTGCTGCACTTCTCACCCATCTAGAAGTAGAATGTACCAGAAATCTCATGTGCTGTCTCAGAATATTTCCCACACAATTTACTAGCTCAGATTAGATGTTTAACCAAACTATCCAAACAGACTTTAGAAAGCGTCTCAGAACATAGGTGTAACGCCGACAGACCACGGTTGTCAGCATACCACATGAGCTAAAAGCAAACTGGCTGTTAGCTAAGGCTGTAGAGAAAACTTATTAATCTCTCTCTCTCTAAGTGGTCTCGGTGCCACTAGATGGGACAGAACACTACACCTAGTAGGTGTGTGGGTTACATACTTCTCTTAGATAAGGAAGCACGTCCTAAGCTTCAGAGACTTCCCAGTTGAAATCCTGGATGAGCCCACACTTGTAACGCCAACAGACCCCGGTCATCGGCGTGTGGATAGAACCTGGGATGTCTGGAGATTAGTGCATGAGCCTCTACAGCATGAGCTAAAAGCCAACAGGCTCTTAGCTAAGGTTGTAGAGCAGACTCATTAATCTCTCTCTCACTCTCAGTGCCACTAGATGGGACAGAACACCACATCAAGGAGGTGTGTGGGTTACATAGGGACAGATTCTTTGCCCTGTTCCTGTAACTCCTCAGCAGGAATAAAGCAGAGGAGATGGCTCCTACATCTTCCTCACTAAAGCAGAGGGTGGAGAGGGACATGTCAGGAGCATTGCCAGTACACATCATGTTCCTGTTATACCCAACATACCTATGGTCCCTAAGGGCCCATGCCAAACTGGTATAAGTTAAAGCACCCAGCTCTAACCTGCACCTGGGCTGAGAAGAAAGTCAGGGAGTGTCACTGGCTCACTGACAACCCAACCCTCGCAGAGTTAGATGAAACTGAGACATTGCTCGTGAACCTCCAATGCTTTTGATTCACCATTAAAAAGTGACTATGAAATGGAGCTCACTGCTTTAGAAGACATTCAGAACATTTTATGGTATTATAACCTCAGTAAAGATGTTGGTAACTAAAATTAAGGGCCCACCAATTTTATATACTCACCAAGATATTTGTAATGCTGCAGTTAACACCACAGTAGATCAGATATCAGTAAAGACACAGCAAGTACAGCATTAGAGGAATTTAAAGTTTACTCTTCATTTGCAGCCTATTGGCTTGGTGAACCTCACCAGCAGGTAGGGGTGGAGGGGAGCAAGTTATATGCATTACACTATTGAGGGAGGCTTTATCACAAGGCAAATTCAGCCATGGAGGAAGGCAGGCAGAATTTGCACCCCTGTCATATCTCTGTGCTTGGTGAGGGCAGCTTTCATTTATGGTCAGGTCTGCACAGAAGTCATGTCTGTTGAGGATACACTGACTTTCTAAGCAACTTGAAAATGAGAATAGGTATATTTGAAAGCAACAGCAGGCAACTTACTGCAAAGGGTGATTGAGGTCTCTCTATTTAAGTACTTATTCCCTTCTGAGCCTTTGTATTGTACAAAGATTACCATCTGTGCCCAATTGCTAGTTATGATTTTGTAACATCAGCATCTGCTGATGAGCAAAATAGGGGAATGTATGCCCAAAATAGCTAATGCTTCATTTACCACACCAGAACTCACTTTCTAATTGTTCTTTTTATTTATTTATTTATTTATTTATTTTGATCAGAGTACAGGTGCACTGTACTCCCTTTCCCATCTGAAATTAGCTAGGGATCAGATTCACCCATGATAGTCTGTATTTAGTGTTGTGATATTTTCTCTGGATTTATGCAAAAGTAAAAAGGAGTGCCTAGTTTTAGCTCTATATGCTCCAGTACAAGAACAAAAATATTTATACATATGATTTTTATGTTTCCATATAAAGGAGGCAGCCACAGGCCCCCATTCTGAAAGTGATTATTTTAGACAAAAGGAAAAACTAGGGAACTTGAAAGATCATAGAGCATGTGCCTCTTTCATTGCCAGCTGTAAAAATTGAGCACAAAATGGCTGCCTGTCTCCGTAATTAGAGATTTAAAGGCTGCGGTACATGGAACATGACGGCATAACTATTACATAGCTAAATCTATGTCTGCTTGAGTTTGGCATATAGCCACGTTGGGGGGCAGTATGGTGACATGCCACCCTGGAAGGAACTAAGGGAAGTGTTATGTTGTGCTTCAGGCAGTCATAATGCCTCAGTTAGGTTTGAATACAGTGTAGTTGTGTGGCTCAAATGTTTCTCTCTCTCTCTCACCAACAGAAGTTGGTCCACCTGACCCACCTTGTCTCAGATTTGGATAGAAGAGGGCAAATGTGGCTACTACAGCACCCTTTGAGAGGCTACAGCCTCTGCTCCTTTCCTTGTCCTTTAGGAGAAGTTTGCATTGACAGGACTAACTGCATGTGTGTGATGAATTCTTTGCTTCCTCTCCCTCCTGTTCAGATCCTAGCAGAGGCCAACCACAACCCTACACAGATATGTTATAATGTAGATATATTGCATTTTTGAGGCGAGATCTATTTGATAAATTGAGGCATGTACTGCATTTATTGTATCCTTGACTTTTCACCCTCTTTCTTTCTCTCCCCAATAATTCATCGCCCCTTGAACTTATCTGAACATTCCAAGAGCCCGCAGTAGCTTCAAACAGAAGAGTCAACCCACCATAGAAACGTTCCTTTCTTTTCCCTGTAAATGTAGGATTCTCCCCCCGCCTCCCCCAAAAGTTAACCTTTGCCTCAGGCCCAGCACATACAAGATTCGGAAATGGGCCATTGACATGTATTCACTATCTAAAAATGTCTTAACTCAACATTTCAGGGCAAAAAACTGAGAACTCAACCATTAGGAAGAAGGATTGCCAGCTTCCCACTGGGACACAGCAATCCCTTCCAGCTCTGGGAGGGCAAAGGTATCAAATTTTAAATTTCTGACATTTCAGTGTCTAGCAAAGGTACTCTAGGTTATTTTGTAGGATACTCTCTTTCCTATCTCATTTTGCCAAGAATAAGAGCTATAGTCCAACTTGAAGGAGAGAGAAATAAATATGAGTAACAGAGCTGACAAGTTCAGTTCCATTAGAATTTTTAAACAAATTTCCTTTGGGTTTGGTTTCTACCTTCAAATCAAACTGTTTACTAGCAGGCATATCCTGAGAAACAGTGAATTTTAAGCAAAAAAATTGAGAATATTCACAGAAAGCAAGCACTCACACCTGAAATTTTAATTTAAGAGTTGCATTCATTCATGCAGGGAGAAGAGAAACACCAATTTTGACTAGTGAAAGCTTAACTGGTCCAGAATGGGCTACAAACAGAGAATCATTTGTATTAGCAAATAATTCTGAAGAATAGATATGATTCGGAAGGAAATACCATAAAGTAAAAATCACTTCATTGTTCTTAGAGTAGACAATTTCAATTTAAAATAAGGATTATATTATTTCCTTGGTATGTTTCACCAGGACTCATTTACCAGTAAACAGCTAAATATTATGCAACATCTAAGCATTTTGAAATAGGTACATTGAGGATAACCATGCTATAAACATGAGTTTTATATATTAAAGATAGAAGATGATGATTGGACAAATTTTACATTTCCTCTTAAATGGCTGGTTAGTAATAGAATATAGATTATAGTGTTTGTTGACCAATTATCCTAATCAGTATCTACTTTTTAATGCATAGAATTTGTGTTTATAGCATGGTAATTCTGAGTTTACATATGTGCAACATCTAACCATTGACAATATTTGATATTTTAATATATAACATGCATTAAATATCTAAGTTCAACCTTTCAACCCAAGAGGGAAGCTTTTAAGAACAAGGCAAGCAAACAGAAGTTGAGAATAAGAGTGCATCCTTATGTACACATTTTACTTGAGGCATACTGACAGTCTCAGCTGGTATAAATTGCCAGGGCTTCATTGACGTCTACCCCACAGTTTAGTCTCATTAAAGTAAAGTGCAACACGTAAAGTGCATAAAGTGAAATATATACTTAAGTCTCTGCAGGATCAGGCCTATGGGATTGATCCTGTGCCCACTAAGTCAATGGTAAAATTTCCATTGATTTCAGCAGAGCAAAATCAGGCACTAAGGCCCAGATCCTCAAAGGTAATTAAATTTTAGTGGGAGTTAGGTGCCTAAAACCTTTTGAGGATCTGAGCCTAAATGATAATACAATATTATATATACAAAATAGGAAGGCAAGACTATTATACAAACTCCAAATGTCTTTACTTTGCCTCCAAAAATATAAATTCTACCTGCTTTTGCAGTATTTATATACACTTATATTGTTCTGGAAGCAACTACACATCTGCCTGGGCAGATTACTCATGCTAGGAGTATGAATAATCCAAATGTGGCATGCTGAGTTGGGACTCTAGTAAAACATTTGGCCCACAAACTTGACCCTGATCACCCCCTATTGGGTCATTACATGGGAGACTTACAAAACTGGACAACCAGGATGGGGGTAGCAGAACTGCAGTTCTGCTATGGCTTTTTAGATCCTCCAGGTAAGCCAGCTTTTGATCTATTACATATAATGCAATTTTATGCTTAAAAACAGAAATGTGATTCCTCCCCCCCGCCCCAGTAAAACTACAGAAATTAATCTCCTGAAATTTATATATGTTGACAGAGCTATTAAAATACATCAGATCAGATTTGGATCCTAATTTAGGTAAAAAAAATAAGGACAACAGAAATATTTTCACAGTTTTTGCATTTTCAAAAATCCCAGTGGAAAAATCTCAACACAAACATTCCCCTGCAGCAACTGCATTTTTCGGCTGGAGAAACTGAGGCACAGAGAGGGGATGTGATGTAGCCCAAAGATCACTCAGAAGGGCAGTGGCAGGTCCAGGAAGAGAAGTCAGCTTTTGAGAGTCCAAATTGGTTCAGGCAACAAGAGTTTAACTACATATTTTTAATGAGATCTACTGGGATAGAGCCACAGGTTGCCCATTAATATTAGTGAAGAACATGCAGAGATTATTTGTAACCAGATTTAAACATTTAACTCTGCAAGTACAACAGAGTACTCCATCCAGAAACAGAGAGGAAGAGATTAGAGGATCAGACAGTTTGTAATGGGATACAGAGCTTTTCACGTCTAGGTCACTGGTTCAAAACCAGACTGAAAGACATTACTATCTTAAGGCTCTCTAGTGATATATGTGAAATGAGTTTGATGGTTGCTGTTCACTTGTTCCTAATGAACAATTGTCTACATCACAGTTATTAATTATTATTCTCATTGGTAGTCTCAGCGCACACACACACACACTAAAAAAAAGGATTAAATTGACTTAGTACCCAGTTGGCCTCCTACTTCTAAAGATGGTTCTTCTAGGACAGGGTTGAAGCACCATGACAGCACCACATAGGAAGGCCTGCGCTTCCTCTGCTTGCACTTTTATCTGACCTGTGAACAGAACACTTAGCTCTCTAGGGTTATCACTCCAGTGCATTTCCCTACTACCGAATTTCTCAAAGAATAAAACCAGAGAGGAGATTGGAGAGGAACAAGAAAAATTCAAAAGAATGCGATTCATTGCAAGATCAAGAGCCCTCAAGAGTGGAAGATTGAGAATACCTATGAACAGTGATCCTGAAGATTGCACGAGGGCCATCAGAGGTGTGGGAGTGGGGATGGGGATTTGGAAAGACTAAGAAAGGACCAACAAAAAGTGACCAGGCATGTGCTTTGGTGAA
This sequence comes from Platysternon megacephalum, assembly GCA_003942145.1. NCBI lineage: Eukaryota > Metazoa > Chordata > Testudines > Platysternidae > Platysternon > Platysternon megacephalum. Next base: position 11,366,860 of record QXTE01000034.1, read on the forward strand.
AGTCTATCAGGAAAAGGGAAGGAAGGGAGCCATGCAATGCTATATAGAACTGCACAACTTGTTAGGCAGCGCTTCTGAAGCATCAGGTTTTGGCTTTTGCTGGAGTGCAGAAACAGTCTTATTTAACTTGCTGCAACTCCTTTGCCCCCAGGAGGTCAAAACACTACCCCAAGAGACTAACTGAGAAAAAGTGTGGTATTGCTATCTGAGTATCCACACGACAAGCTATTGTACCATAGCATTTCATTCATAAAGCAATAGTTAAGAGCATGTTCAAGCTATAGTTAAGGGTGTGTTCTTAAGGTTAATCTTTCCATTATAAAATTCCCATTGCAAAAGTTTCAAGCTGAAACTTGATGCACCAGTTCAGTGCCCAAGAGACGTTTGATGTTCTCAAAATATGAGTGACATGAAGATATAGAGGCGGTGTCTCCAGCTGTGATGTAAGCTAGTGTAGGTGTAGTGGAACAAGTTATACCATTTAAGTAGTTCAGAACTCAGTGAAGAGTCTAAATTTGCAACACAGCTGATGGCCTGTCCCACAAACAAGAGTCTGAATCGTAATCTCAGACTATGTCTACACTTACGGTGGTGTGTAGAGTACATACCCTGAATGTGCCCCCAGCACAGGTATAAATAGAATGTAGACAGTGAGGCACTGCTTAGGCAAGTAGAGTAAAGAAACCACCACAGGGAAAGGCTCTGGCAGCTCCCCATTGGCAGAGTCTGCTCCAGTGCGGACACAGCCTGCTTTTCACTGAGGTATGTAGCTACATGTACTTTACACACTGCTTCCAGGATGGCATAGACAGTAAGATATATCCTAGTGGTGCCAACAAAATACCATGTGCACTGGCAAATCTAACATGATTACTGTATGCCAAGGGTAACTCTGCCACTGTTAGCAACAGTGCTGGTCCAAAGCCTGGATAAACAAGGAGGGTTCTGCAGTTGGGTTGTCAACCCACTCAAGTAAAACCTTACTGCAACAGAAACAGTTCAATTAAACCAAAACTGGAGAAATGGAGGAGCAGATGGAGCTCAAATCCCAAATATGACAGGTCTCAGTGAAAGCTGAAAGGAAGCTGATATCTCAAAACATCAGATCCTGACATCTAAATCTGTAACAAGAGAAAGCACGTGGAATGTACTATTTGTACAGTATGGGAAAACTGGCACAGATTACATGAGAAATGAAAAAAAAACAAAAAACAAAAACCATCTGAACATACTTGGCATTAGTGAGATGAGAGGGCCAGGGAGTAGCAAGATTGTGTCTAATGGTGCTACTTACACTCAGCAGGAGAAATGCACAAAAGAGGTGTAGTAATTCTACTCAATAATATCACAGCCAAGGCCACATCTCAGGAAGAACCAGAACATCACAGGTGATGCCCCTCAGGACTCTTAGGGACAGATGTTAAAAATGCAGACAAGACATGATGGAAAGAATATTGCCATTCCATATAAAAACACTCCAGAGTCAATGATCATGCACAAGTACAAGAGAAAGGCCAGTGCTAAGTTAGAAATAGAAAAGAGACCAACACCTGAAACTGAAGTAGCCATCCAAGGCCCCGAACAGGGGACAGGCATTGGTGTTGACAGAATTCAAGCAGAAGGGAGGAATTGAAATTCTTATTGAACAGTTAATAAAAAACTCTAATGAAATACGGGTGAAAGAACAAGTTTCACAAGAGTGGCATTGCCAAAAAAGGGTTATTTTCCTCAGTACATGCACTGTAGATGTATTGTACTGCTATAATTCCTGGGCAAAGTATTAATTACCATATGCTGAAAAGAATGAAGGTGGCAGTGGATGAAATAATACAAGAAAAACAGGTTGGGTTCCAACCAGGTAGATCATGTTGTGAAGGGATATTCACTCTGACAGATCACTGAAAAAGCCAATGCTTGGTAAAAATGCATCTTAATCAATTTTACCGACTTAAGGTATTAAATAGTGTCCACAGAGAGACCCTGTGGAATAGGGCTAGGAGCTATGGGATACCAGACAAGCTGAACAACATAATAAGGAATTTATATGATAGACGTGGAATTGCGGTAAGATTGGATAAAGGCCTGGGTGAATGGTTTGCTATTGTGACTGGAGTTAGACAAAGGTATGTATTTCACCAATCCTTTTTGCATTAGCAAGAGACTGGGTGATGAAGGGGGCAACAAGAGACATTGTGGATGGTGTAAAATGGGTTAGTGGAGATGTTACACAACCTTGACTTGCCATCAGCATTAGTTTACTAAGTGTGATGTGGAACGGAATGATTTCTACTTCTGATGTAAGAGAACAGGAAGCAACAAAAATTGTATTGACAACAAATGCAGAGAAAGCCAAGATTATAAGGATGGGAAACTGGAAGACAGATGTAAAGGGGGTACGTGTATGGAAAAGAAATTGAATGGGTAGCAGCATTCTGCTACCTGGGGAGTGTGATGACATTTGAAGGTGGCTGTGATAAAGACATTCATATGAGATTAAGAAAAGCATTTTGGAAGGTGAAATAACATCTGGTCAAACAGAGGTCTCCATCTCAACTAAACAACAGATTAAACTGACCCCGGCTATTGTACGGAGCAGAGACTTGGCCAATGACAGTGGTTAACAAAGAAGAGATTGGAGGCTGCCCATCACAGATGACTGAGGCTGATGCTACACATTTCATGGAAACACAAAACAAATAATGCAAAAGGAAAGGAGCGGACAGAGCAGGATATGATAGAAAATATCATAAAAGAAAGAAGGCTCGGGTGGTTGGGACTTGTATGCCATATGGAAGATGGGAGACATGCTAAAAGCAAACATTGCCTGAGAAAGGAAAGAGAAAGCAAGGAAGGCCAAGGAAGAACAGGCAGAAGACAATGACAGAGGATATTGAATGTGCCAGCATCACCTGGGAAGTAGTACCACAATTAGAGTGTGACTGCAATCATTGGGTGAACTGGACTGCCCGATGTGTCATCAGCACCGGAGGAACTAAGTTCTAAGGTAAATATGCCAAGTGTATTACATGAACTTTATTGCTATAACAAAGACCAACATGGATACTGTGTTCTACATAGATAGCACCTCTTTTACTTTAATGAGCAAATTAGCTCTTGCTGCTAATTTGACATAGTACTATCTTTGGAAAATGCCTTTATAGTTTGTCATGTAGCAGCTGAGTGGGCCATACCAAATATGCTTCCTACATGCTGGGATGAAAGAGTGTTTTGCAGTGCCTTCAACTCCCTTAACCGCAGTTACAAATTTAAGGCACACTACCCTTTGCGCTTCTTAACATGTTCTTTTTGAACCAGCAAGAATTTGTCCTAGCTGTGTGTCATCTTCCTCTACTACATTTCACAGCTCTTCAGCAACAGTATCTCTTTTAACACCTTCTACCTCCAGTAGAAATTTTGGTGCTTCATATACTGGAAGAGCTGAATTTAGTCTAGGAGGCAAGAGTATACTTTAGACCATCTGAAGGTATTAAGGTCAAAATGCTGTGATGGCAATTGTCTGATTAGTTTATGCAGCTATGAGTATACTTAAGAAGTCATATAAAGGACAAATCTTCCAGCTTCATTCGGAGAATGATCCTCAGCTGCAGCCTAGCGGTAGGTATTTAAGATATTTACAAGACCATATCATCTCCTCAGGAACAAAAAAAAGGAAAACATAACAAGCATTAAGAACACTTCCCCAGCTAAAGAAGGTCACAATAGCAAACGCCAGCCAGTCCCCTGATGACCGCTCTAGGGCTGAGGCTAGTTGACTCACTCTGCCCCCATTTAATGGACCAGCCCCCAAAAGGACATTCTGGGGAAAAAACCCTCCTATAAGAGGGCAACCCTGCCTGAGTAGGGACTAATAGTAAGAAAGATGTGGGGATGTTTCTGAATTTTATTATTGTGCTATCACTTTGGTGCAAGTTCCTGCCCACAGGCTTGCTTTCTGTTAGTCTCATCCCTTAGTGCAGGCCTTTGGTAAAAGGAGACTTTGGAAAACAACCAAGATCCTGCATTCTCTAAAGAGTATGTCCTGTTACTGTACTAGAGTGGCTGTTTGAGCTGCCTTTTTCATTAATCACAGTAAAGAACTGGGAACCATGCCCAGCCCTTTCCTCTTATGAGGATAGGGCCAAAAAGGGGCCTTAGGATCTGCAAGTATAGCTTATACTGAAGTTGAAGGAGATCAATGGAACATTGAGACTTATAGTTGCTACTTTTTTATTTTTGCACTAGGTGACAGGGTTGCTAGCTGATCATGGGGGGGGTGTTAATTTTAGTTTCTCTTGCATGGATCTTGAGGGCGAGGGCAAGAGCAAGCTTCTGCTTTCTTCAGTTCTTCTTTCCTCGGATTGTTTGTTTTACTCGGATCTACTCCCTTACAGACCCTCTATCAGCCTCAGTCTCCCTGCACTCCTTACTCCTCTCTAGCATTCTCTCTTCTACCATCCCTTCCTCCTATTAATTCATTCACTCCTGCTTTCCTCTCATTTCTCTTCTGCCACAATAATATATTTTAATCGTTTTTTCTTCGAAAGTCAAACCATAGATCTAACATGACTTTTGGCAAACATCATCCTGTTCACTCTGCTTCTGTGGAGAATCCCCTTCTGTCACCCTTTGCCTTGTCTGTGTAGATTGTACACTTTTCTGGGACAAAGTCTGACTTGTTCTATGTATTTGTACAGTACCTTGCATCATGGGACTGTGATCTTGAGTGTGGCCTTTGGGTGCTAATGCAATGCAAATTAATGTTGCATATGCCATGAGAAAGCAGGGGGCTACTTATCAAGATGTTGAGACCAGGATAAACATAACACAAGCATGGACTTTATTTTGATTTTTGGCTTATGATAAAGTTCCACTTACAGCAAAATGGGGTGAAAAACATGATTTGCTTCAGTGCATTTCAATGGAATTTTACTCACCTTATAAGGAAGATTTATTGTACTCCAAAAAGCATCTTAAACTCCATTTTAGGGCCTAGATTAAGATTTAAAGGGGGTGATGTTAGCACATAACTAACAACCTTTAAAAGTCTAATGGAGACAAGGCAGCATATAAAATGGTTGAGTTAAAGCCTAAAATTGAGCTTCTGCTTTAACTTGACCAGTTTAGTGTGTATTGTAATACAGGTCTGTCGCATCTTAGGCGCATTTAACATGTGTGATTTCAGCTTTACGCGGTCGGCAAAAACCAGAAAAAAAACAAAAACAAACACACACAAAAAAGAGAACAACAACAATTTAAATACTGTTTCTGTAGTGCGGGCAATTCTGCCCGCCATTACACTCAATGTAATTTTGACTATACGCGGTTTTCGCTTTATGCGCTGACCGCAGAACGTAACCCCAGCGTAAGACGAGACAGACCTGTATACACTGCCTTGTCTCCATTAGAATTTTAAAAGGTGTTAGTTAGCCCAACATACTAAGATTACCTCTTTAAATCTTAGGATATCCATCTAAGGGACTTCTTAGGGTCCTATTCCTGTAATGTCTGAGCATCTCTCATTCTTCACTGTAAACAGCCTCACAACACTCCTATGCAGTAGGGACGTACTATCCCCATTTTACTGAGGGAGAACTGAGAGGTTAAGAGACTTGACCAAGGTCATGCTGGAAGTCTGTAGCAAGCAAGGAATTGAACCCTGTCTTCTGTCCCAGTTTAGCATCATAATTACTGGCCAATCCTTTGTCTTCCTAGGCTAAAACTCCAGAATGCAGCAATCACCTAGCAGGAGGTTTGTTCAAAATTGGAATGAAAACTAAAAAAGTTTCAACGTTTTCTGAAAAAGAAAATTCCAGAAGTGTTTTGTGGCAAAAGATATTTCAATTCTGCCTTTTAAAAGTAATTTAACATAGAATACAAAATAAATAAAAAAGTAATTTCTAAACAAAAATCCAAGATTTTGCAGAGCATTTTGTTCTATGTAACCACATATTCTGATCAAATAGGATTCTGTCAAAGGTTTTCTGACTGGCTCTATAAGAACGAGATATGCATATTGGTGGCATATTGGTCCCTTTGGATTTTAAATTTCTTCAAAGGAATTCCACTTGTTTTAATGGTTTTTTTGTTTGCTTGGTTGCTAACTGTGTTATACATATATGTATATAAAAGTATACAGGTCTGTCTCATGTTACGCTGGGGTTACGTTCCGCGGTTAGCACGTAAAGCGAAAACCGCGTATAGTCGAAATCCCATTCAGTGTAATGGAGGGCGGAATCGCCCGCACTACAGGAACAGTACATAAATTGCTATTTTTCTCTTTTTTTTGTTTTTGTTTTGTTTTTGCTGACCGCGTAAAGCTGAAATCGCGCATGTTAAATGTGCGTAAGATGAGACAGACCTGTACATAAATTGCTATTTTTCTCTTTTTTTTTTTTGTTTTTTGTTTTTGCCGACCGCGTAAAGCTGAAATCGCGCATGTTAAATGCGCGCAAGATGAGACAGACCTGTATATGGATTTGGGTTTGTTCCTGGGGCGTGGGGAAAGAGCCTGGACAAAAAAAAAAAAGTGAATCAACTGCTGCTTATGAATCATACCCTATGAAAGGCCAAATGTATAAGAAACTATCTTACAGTTTGAAAACCTATTTTTGTTAATTGATTAGATAGTCAAAAGCATTTCTTCAGTAGTTTTGGTGAATAATTTTCAGCCCATGGCTGTTCACAAACTGATCAGTTCAAATATTTGGCATTTGTTTTGCCTACTGCACCTAAATCATAAGTTATTATTCCTGTTCCTCAATTAGATGTCTAGAAAGTTTTATGTAGAAGAATAATGAATCATCATCATTTACACTATAAATCACTCAAACTTCCATGCTGCTTTTATCCAAAAATGTTTCAGTGAAATGTTTTCAACAAGTTCTAGCTGTAGCTAACAACGGATAGGAGTACCCTATAATTTCACCAGTTTAAAGTAGATTTAATTTGGATGGGAACTACATTTATTGGACTCATTATCTGAATGTCAAATGGCATCCTTCATTTTAAGCTCATGCTTAAATTCCTGTGACTCCAATGAGACTTAGTTAAGTATGTGTTTATGAGCTTGCCGAATCGAGGCCCTGGTTCATTATTTGTGCTTGAACTGTTACCTGTCTGAACTTTTATATTTCCTCTGAGCTGCACTATGTCATTATGCACAGCACTAATGTATCCTATATTTTTTATTATGGTGTAATTGCAAATAAGAAATGATGGAAATAAAAGAATATAGATATATCCTATATTGCTTCTAGATATATAATTCACCCATGTGAAGAGCTTGAAAGATTTGAGTTAAGATTTTAATCACAAAAACTTTGTAATGCAGTTGAACAGACAAATTTTCCATAAGTGCCTTAATAATTTAGGAGCTAACATCCTTGGGCTTTCACCACCAAGTCAGATAGGTATTGCAATGCTGAGCTCAGCAACACCTATATGCCTTTACAAATATGGACTTCAGGAACTTTTGAAAATTTTACACTATTTAACAGTGGAAGCCAGGGTCATCTTTTCATTTTATCAGGTAACAAGAAATGATCTAGTAATTAGTAATGTTTTGACAGCTAGAGTTCCAACTAGTGAAATACTATATTCTGATGCTAAGGATGTACCAGACATTTAAAAAAAAACCAAAAAACGACCACATTAAGTAGATTAAAGCTCTTTGTATTGTAAGTCACGCTAATGTAGTGATGACAGCTGATTACTTAATTATGGAAGGAGCCCTTTAGTTCAGTTTGAAGTTCATCTTTTAAATCACCAGGAAGAAAAGGCAAATGCTGCCTTTATGAGTAAAATACTGTCACACTGCTTGCAAATGAATCCAAAGCTCATATAGTCTTCCCAGTTCTGCCAACCTAACATACAGTACCTGGGGACCACAAATTGATTATAAATCATAAATGAGATATACTGAGTCTGGTAGCTCTTTAACTCTTCTAAAGAGACTAATTCAATCAATTTTGTATCTTTATGTAATTTAACAATATATAGGACAGATTCTCAGTCCTGCTCCTGCCTAGCATCTGTAAAGGCAATGGAACTGATCTCTGCTTGTGTAAGGGTCATCCCTGGGTGGCACAGGGCTGGAGTAGCAGCTGTGCACCCAAACTCAAAATTCCAACCCAGGACAACATTTAATGCGCATATGCAAGGGAAACTCACAGGCAGGAAAGGCTTCTCTATCAACATTTCTCCTATGGGTGTTTTGCACAGTATATGCAGTGGAAGAAGAATCTTGGTTTTTCAATCTTTGCAACCATCTTAGGAGAGAGTACAGGTAGGCTCAGATTCCCTATTTGCAGGGAAGTCCCCAAATGAAAGATCTGATTTCTTCTGCCGTATCAACACTCAGTTTCTCCATGGAGCTGAAAGAAGAAGTAATTGTTTATTTTCTGACACTTAGTGGGTGATGGAAACCCTCCCCATTTGAGCATCTGCATTCCCTACAATAGTATTACTGTGTATAGAGGTACAGCTTCCCCATATGTGACAAGAAATGGATTGGTTCTCCATTTGGACCTGTATGCCCAGGAGCTCATTTAGGGCTTTATCCTATGAACATGTGCATAACTTAAAGCACATGAATAATCCTATTTAAATTAACATGATTGAGAGCAATTAAACAAATTAAGTGTGTGTTTAAGTGCTTTGCTGGATCATGGCCAGAGTACTCAGAACTTTGCAGGATCAAGCCCTTAGGGTTAGATCGAAAGTTTATACAAGTCAATGAGTCTTCCTATAGCCTTCATTGAGCTTTGGATCTGGCCCTTAGACACTTAGTAAACTTGCAATACTGGAGATGGACTTCAGTTTCCCTATCTGTAAAATGGGCATAATGACACTGATCTCCTTGGTAAAGCACTTTGAGATTTACTGATGAAAAGCACTAGATTAAAAACTAGCTATTAATTATTATTAATCCCAGACCGTACCTCAACAGAGAATGTATCAGTGTCTTCAGAGGATTGCTTTAACTTTATATGACAGTTTTGCAAAATATCATTCATGAGTATTGTGTTTCCTTATCTTTTCATGCTGTGCAAGGAGTTAGTCTCGTCAGTGTAGAATTCTTTCAATCTTATGAAAAATTACGTATATTTTGTCATACACAAGGAATTTGCCATCATTTCTGGTTGTTTAAATCCAAGGTTATACTCAGTGTTCATAAGTGCTTGTTGGACCAGGGCCTTAATTTGAAACCTAGTTTACAAAAAGTGAAATAGGAAAAAAAAAAATCACATGGAATTATTAGATACAATGATTAAAATCCAATTAGCTGAAGAATCACATGCGTGCTGTAGGGATAGAAACAAACTGCATCAAGCAACAGCATGCACAAAAGACCCATCTAGTAAAGGTATCATGGAGGATTAGATTTCCAGAAAATGTCCAGCAATGGTGGCAGAGAGTATGAGTTAATTATTTTTAAGTAGTCAGCATGTCTATATGCTGAAAAGATGACTAATCTTATGTGCCCGAGGTTTCAGTTTATTAGTTTTCAATAACAGACTCAACCTAAATTAATCTCATTTTGTTAGCTGAAATGCTGCAGGCTTTCACTTAATACAAGACACCATTTAATCCAAAACATCACAAGATAATATCAGGGTGGAAGAAGCTTGGCAGGGACTGAGAACAGCATGGCATGAGCTGAATCCATTAATGAGTCAATGGCAAACTGACTACCTGTAATAAAACATTCAAGATTGATAGGCAGACAAATGAAAAAAATAAGTGCTGTATCTCCTATTGTCTTCAGTGAATAATTATTGCTAATTATTTGCATAGCACAGCAAATGTATGCAAAGCTTTACAGAACAGTAATACACGGTCTACCCTGAAGATCTTACGATCTAAGAGATAAGACACATGACAGCTGTTCAGGTAAATGAAGGATGTGGTTAAATTATTGGTCAGGGAAACCATGTAGGAAAAGATTTAGAAGAATAGTTTAAAGAGACTTGAAAGAACACAGAGGGTGCTCAGCAGGCAACAATTGGGAGACTGTTCAAAGCACAGGTACCAGCATGAAAGAGAGTATGTGTAAGCAAATGTAGGGATAGAAAGTCAAGGGGAGGAATTAAAAAAAGATTGGGAAGAGCATACGCAACATGATAATACAAATAAAAGAGCTTGGCACATTATATTCAATTACACATACACAAAAGTTGTTATTAAATTTGCAAAATCAAGCACTCAGTTGGGAAACAGAGAATAAAGATTAACTGTGCAACTTTAATTCACCCCTCTTGTGAATATGCATTATAATACAATCAGTATTTACACAATCATATTTTTTCCACAGGACCTTTGCCTCATTCAGTGCATAGTATGGACCTGCTCTCTGATTCCAGTCTCAGACTTCTTATCCTAACCTATTTCCTCCCGACCAATCTGGCTTGTCTCCCCTCTGGGTCCTAATCAGATAGCTTCCTCCTCTATACTACCTGGGTGCCCAGAGGGGGAGGGGGCATGCCTGGAGCAGCCTTTACAGGAACAATCCAGCTTCACCCCTGTAGACCTAGGCTAGAGGCACCATGTTCAGTTGTTTTGTGGGGGTGGCACACGCAGAGTCTGGTCAGCACTAGGAGCCATAGAGACTCAAGCATGCTCAGTTAAGATGGAATCTTGGAAGATTTTAGCTGTTAAGGTCCAGCAACTCCCTAGTGAGCATGTGAAAACTGAGATTTTTCAAAGATTCAACTTGGCTAAATTGGGCTAGGATTCGCAAAGGAACAGTAGAAGGCACATCTCTGACACAAAGGCCCCCTTAACAAATCTTAAGTCCCTGCTCCAAATACTAAAGCACTGAAAAAGAAAAGGTCTCAAGATTAAAAATAAATAAATAAAAAACCACCACACCACACAGGAGCAAAGCTATGTATTTCCCCCCAGCTTTATTCTCAGAAATGACAACTGTTTTGGCTGACATTTTCCATGTAATATCAGCCTGAGGCACATGATGTACAATTTTACCCCAAATGGTTAAAGTCTGGCAAGATTATAAGCAATTATTAATTAAGATTGTCTGAAAGTTCTTATAACAGGCAATGCTACTTACCTTGCCTACAACATACTGCTTCATAAAGGTGGGTAGGATTATTATGCCTTTTACAGATGAGAGGATCTGAGGCTCAGAGTGGCCAACTGATTTGTCCAAGGTCATAGCAAGTCAGGAGCAGAGCCTGGAATAAGAACCAGGGGAATCTCTCCATTGACGTAAAAGGGTTTGGAGCAGGCCCAAGGAGTGTAAATGGTAGTACAGTTTGGACAGAAGGTTTCTCAGGGGAAAAAAAAAAGTTTCTCCACAGCTCAAGGAAACAGTGCACTACTGTATTTAAACATGGTAAAATATGGTGGTTATTAGCACATCCTTAACCTTCAGTTGGCACCTTTGCAGGGGAGAGGCCCAGGCCATCAGTTGCCAGGAGACAGGGTGTCGGCCATTCTCTGTGCAGACAGCATTACCGCTGCCTAGGGCTCTGCAACAATCTCACACCCTTATCCCACCACCTAGATACTTAAGAAAGGCATAGGGGAAACTGAGGCACCCACACAGTATTCGGAGAAAACATTAACATTCCCACTTCATCACATGAGGAAAGAGCTAAAGAGATTTGTTGCTTTTATGGCTGCTTCTAAGGAAGAACATTAAAGAAATTTCTGTATTAACCAGTATGTCTTAAAACAATAGCTAACAGACTTCCAGTAGCAACAAATCTTCGAGAACAATTAGCTCCTTCAAGCAAAACTTTTAGTTAAAGCCTGCTTGATAACTGTTTCTATTTGTGGTTCAATAAGTCATATGCAAACAAGTTTCTTACCAGCACTGGTGAGAAACAAATTTAGTTGTCAGTGAAACAGAAGAGCAAACTTAAAAAAACCATTCAATTGGGGTGGGGGATATTTGCAAAGGCAAACAGGGCAATTAAGTATCTAACTTGAAAGTTAGTAGGAGTTGGGTTGGTGCTATACTGCCCATTACCTGAAAATCTCCCCGTGCATATTATGGTGGCATCTTGAGCACGCAGTGAGCACTCAAAGCACCATTGTGCTAGATAGTATAGAATGGAGAATAGAGAGTCCTTGCCCCAGAGAGCTCAATCTAGGATTATGACCACATGCAACAGGTGTATAAACAGACAAAATGGTGTGCCATGGGTAATAACAGAGATGGGTACAAAGTAGTGTCAATGGCCCACTAGTATAATCAATGCCAAATGGTAGAGATTTGTTACTACTGTGGTGGAGTAAAATTTTAAGAGGAATATAAAAAGAGAATGAGGTGATGGTTTTAGGTGTTTTGTTGGGGGAAGGTCTCTCTATGCCTGGAAAGCAAGAGAAGAAAAAAGCAGAAGTGCTCCTAGGAAAAGAATGCCAGCAGGTGATCAGGCCAGCATGAAGTATTTGAGCAAATTGTGCTATTTCCTTAATAAGAAAACCAGATAGAATCAATTACACAGTGTAAGTCATCAAAAGGCTGAGGTGTGTGGGGGGGGTAATCTTTATAGTGTTAAATACTGTGTTTATCAACAAAGTTATGTCAGAAAGGGGGGGGGGGAAATCAGTCCTTTTAACTCTTGCCTCAGGGCCCTAAAACACTACCCACAAGGGCAAAATGAGGTCGTAGAAAAACAAACAACTTAGAGAAATTTGAGATAATAAAGATCAGCACATAATGGTTTCTTGCAAGGCATTCTTTGCAATTGTTTCAGTCAGTCAATCTCGTTATATAAAATCCAGTTCAGTTCGTCTTTTGAGTAAGTTACAATGAAAACAGACAGAGGTTTCAAGACCATCTTCAGTTATGCATTCTCCTCTTTCAAGAATGTTAATTCTTAGGGTATGTCTACACTACGAAATTAGGTCGAATTTATAGAAGTCGGTTTTATAGAAATCGTTTTTATACAGTCGATTGTGTGTGTCCCCACACAAAATGCTCTAAGTGCATTAAGTCGGCGGACTTCGTCCACAGTACCGAGGCTAGCGTCGACTTCTGGAGCGTTGCACTGTGGGTAGCTATCCCACAGTTCCCGCAGTCTCCGCCGCCCATTGGAATTCTGGGTTGAGATCCCAATGCCTGATGGGGCAAAAACAGTGTCGCGGGTGATTCTGGGTACATGTCGTCAGGCCCCCACTCCCTCCCTCCCTCCCTCCCTCCCTCCGTGAAAGCAACAGCAGACAATCGTTTCGCGCCTTTTTTCTGCCCAGACGCCATAGCACTGGGATCATGGAGCCCGCTCAGATCACCGCGGCAATTATGAGCACTATGACAACCACGCGCATTATCCTGGAGTATATGCAGAGCCGGAACCTGGCAAAGCAAAACCAGGAGGAGGAGGAGGAGGAGGCAACAGCAGCGCAGAGGCAACAGCAGCGCGGTGACGAGAGTGATGAGGAAATAGACATAGACTTCTCACAAAGTACGGGCCACAGCAATGTGAAAATCATGGTGGTAATGGGGCAGGTTCATGCCGTGGAACGCCGATTCTGGGCCCGGGAAACAAGCACAGACTGGTGGGACCGCATAGTGCTGCAGGTGTGGGACGATTCCCAGTGGCTGCGAAACTTTCGCATGCGTAAGGGCACTTTCATGGAACTTTGTGACTTGCTTTCCCCTGCCCTGAAGCGCCAGAATACCAAGATGAGAGCAGCCCTGACAGTTGAGAAGCGAGTGGCCATAGCCCTGTGGAAGCTTGCAACGCCAGACAGCTACCGGTCAGTCGGACATCAATTTGGAGTGGGCAAATCTACTGTGGGGGCTGCTGTGATTCAAGTAGCCAGGGCAATCAAAGAGCTGCTGATATCAAGGGTAGTGACTCTGGGAAATGTGCAGGTCATAGTGGATGGCTTTGCTGCAATGGGATTCCCTAACTGTGGTGGGGCGATAGATGGAACCCATATCCCTATCTTGGCACCGGAGCACCAAGCCAGCGAGTACATAAACCGAAAGGGGTACTTTTCAATGCTGCTGCAAGCACTGGTGGATCACAAGGGACGTTTTACCAACATCAACGTGGGATGGCCAGGAAAGGTACATGACGCTCGCGTCTTCAGGAACTCTGGTCTGTTTCAAAAGCTGCAGGAAGGGACTTTCTTCCCAGACCAGAAAATAACCGTTGGGGATGTTGAAATGCCTATAGTTATCCTTGGGGACCCAGCCTACCCCTTAATGCCATGGCTCATGAAGCCATACACAGGCAGCCTGGACAGTAGTCAGGACCTGTTCAACTACAGGCTGAGCAAGTGCAGAATGGTGGTAGAATGTGCATTTGGACGTTTAAAAGCGCGCTGGCGCAGTTTACTGACTCGGTTAGACCTCAGCGAAAACAATATTCCCATTGTTATTACTGCTTGTTGTGCGCTCCACAATATCTGTGAGAGTAAGGGGGAGACGTTTATGGCGGGGTGGGAGGCTGAGGCAAATCGCCTGGCCGCTAATTACGCGCAGCCAGACACCAGGGCGATTAGAAGAGTACAGCAGGGTGCGGTGCGCATCAGAGAAGCTTTGAAAACCAGTTTCATGACTGGCCAGGCTACGGTGTGAAAGTTCTGTTTGTTTCTCCTTGATGAACCTCCCCCCCGCCCCCGCCCGGTTCACTCTACTTCACTGTAAGCTAGACACCCTCCCCTCCCCCCTTCGATCACCGCTTGCAGAGGCAATAAAGTCATTGTTACTTCAAATTCATGCATTCTTTATTAATTCACACAAATAGGAGGATAACTGCCAAGGTAGCCCAGGAGGGATGGGGGAGGAGGGAAGCGCTGGGTGGGGTGGGGGAGGAGGGAAGGACAAGGACACCGTGCACTATAAAACTTTAAAACTTTAAAAATTAGAAACTTCAAAACTTATTGAAGGCCAGCCTTCTGCTGCTTGAGCAATCCTCTGGGGTGGAGTGGCTGGGTGGCCGGAGGCCCCCCCACCGCGTTCTTGGGCGTCTGGGTGAGGACGCCATGGAACTTGGGGAGGAGGGCTGTTGGTTACACAGGGGCTGTAGTGGCGGTCTGTGCTCCTGCTGCCTTTCTTGCAGCTCAACCATACGCTGGAGCATCTCACTTTGATGCTCCAGCAGTCGGAGCATGGACTCCTGCCTTCTGTTCTCAATCTGACGCCACCTCTCAGATTCAGCCCGCGATTCAGCACGCAACCTCTCCGATTCAGCACGCGATTCAGCCCGCCACCTCTCCTCGCGTTCAAACTGTGCTTTTCTGCAGTCAGACATTGTCTGCCTCCAAGCATTCTGCTGAACCCTGTCAGCGTGGGAGGCCGTCTGGAGCTCCGAGAACATTTCATCCCGAGTTCTCTTCTTCCTCCTTCTAATCTTCACTAGCCTCTGCGAAGGAGAAACATTTGCAGCTGGTGGGGGAAAAGGGAGATAGGTAGTTAAAAAGACACATTTTAGAGAACAATAGGATCACTCTTTCCCGTTAAACCTTGCTGTTCACATTACATAGCACAAATGCTTTCGTTACAAGGTCGTATTTTGCCTCTATTTATATTGAGGGTCTGCCGATTTGGTGTGAGAGATCACTCACGCAGGGCCAGGCAACAGAATTCGGCTTGCAGGCAGCCATGGTAAGCCACAGTCTTTTGGCTTCTTTAACCTTAATAACATGTGGGAATGGTTTCAAACAGCAGCACCCTCATTTTCCATACCAAGCAGCCGTTGGGTTGGCCATTTAAAATGGTATGGCAATTTAAAAGGAGGGAGGGATGCGGTTGCCGGGTTAACGTGCAGCACAAACCCAACTAACCCCCCCCCCCCCCCCCACACACACCCAATTCCCTGGGATGATCACTTCACCCCTCCCCCCACCGCGTGGCTAACAGTGGGGAACATTTCTGTTCAGCCGAGCAGGAACGGGCACTCTGAATGTCCCCTTAATAAAAGCACCCTATTTCAACCAGGTGACCATGAATGATATCACTCTCCTGAGGATAACACAGAGAGATAAGGAATGGATGTTGTCTGAATGCCAGCAAACACCGGGACCATACGCTGCCATGCTTTGCTATGCAATGATTCCAGACTACGTGCTACTGGCCTGGCGTGGTAAAGTGTCCTACCATGGCGGACGGAATAAGGCAGCCCTCCCCAGAAACCTTTTGCAAAGGCTTTGGGAGTACATCCAGGAGAGCTTTCTGGAGATGTCCCTGGAGGATTTCCGCTCCATCCCCATACACGTTAACAGACTTTTCCAGTAGCTGTCCTGGCCGTGAATGCCAGGGCAAATTAATCATTAAACACGCTTGCTTTTAAACCATGTGTAATATTTACAAAGGTACACTCACCAGAGGTCCCTTCTCCGGGGTCTGCGAGCACGCTTTGGGATTCGGTGGGTTCGGGGTTTACTGGCTCCAGGTCCAGGGTGATAAACAGATCCTGGCTGTTGGGGAAAACGGTTTCTCTGCCTCCTTGCTGTGAGCCATCTCCCGTCTGTTCATCATCATCGTCTTCCTCGTCCCCAGAACCCGCTTCTGTGTTGCGTGAGTCTCCATTGACGGAGTCATAGCACAGGGTTGGGATAGTGGTGGCTGCACCCCCTAGCATGGCATGCAGCTCGGCGTAGAAGCGGCATGTCTGCGGCTGTGCCCCGGACCTTCCGTTTGCCTCTCTGGTTTTCTGGTAGGCTTGCCTTAGCTCCTTAATTTTCACGCGGCACTGCTGTGCATCCCTGTTATGGCCTCTGTCCTTCATGCCCTTTGAGACTTTTTCAAATGTTTTTGCATTTCTTTTACTGCTACGGAGTTCCGCTAGCACGGATTCGTCTCCCCATATGGCGATCAGATCCCGTACCTCCCGTTCGGTCCATGCTGGAGCTCTTCTGCGATCCTGGGACTCCATCATGGTTACCTGTGCTGATGAGCTCTGCGTGGTCACCTGTGCTCTCCACGCTGGGCAAACAGGAAATGAAATTCAAACGTTCGCGGGGCTTTTCCTGTCTACCTGGCCAGTGCATCCGAGTTCAGATTGATGTCCAGAGCGGTCACAATGGTGCACTGTGGGATAGTTCCCGGAGGCCAATACCATCGAATTGCGGCCACACTAACCCAAATTCGAAATGGCAAAACCGATTTCAGCGCTAATCCCGTCGTCGGAGGTGGTGTAAAGAAATCGATTTAAAGAGCCCTTTAAGTCGAAAAAAAGGGCTTAATTGTGTGGACGAGTCCAGGCTTAAATCGAGGTAACGTTACTAAATTCGACCTAAAGTGTAGACCAGCCCTTAGTTTGACTGCAATTCTGCAAACTGGTCTGTGCAGGCAGCCCTATGTGAAGCCCTATGTGTTTTTCTAGTGCTAATTCTGAGGAAAAAACCTGGAGCCAGCCCTGGCTATGATGCATGCTCATGGGACTTGAAGGGTCCCAAGCATGGAGGGAGGAAGAAGGGCAAGTTAAAGTTACTTAATTCAACCAGAGAAGTACAACAGGTTGGTGAATGGAAAAGATACCACCTCACTGGCTGTCACCCCACTTTCCTCCACCCCCAATCCTTTCCCCATACTTGAACCACAATTCCCATGAAGGGGCTTTTGTAGGGGAAGTGAGGAGAATGCTGTCTCAAGGACAGCACTTCCCCATATCCTCCAAGTTGTTCTGTCTCCCTGTAGCATCTTTTCATGGGAGCAGAGGGCATGATATGCTGCTAAATTATTTGCTAGTGACAAAAGCCATATAATTCCAAATGTAAGGAAAGGAGTTCACAGATAAACTGTGTGTTCCAAATGGGCCTCCTAAAGAATTCACTCCATAATTTCTACTAACATGTTAAAGCAAGCTGTGAATCCAGGATATACATAACATACTTAGCAATACACTCCTACATTCCATTAGAATCAGGCATTCATGCAAAAACAAAATCAGCATTTTTAGCAAAGCAATAAAGTTATGGTAATAATAAGAAATCAAATGGTTTTAAAATTCCCTTTACAAAATCTGCTCGGTTCTTTGCATTTATGTTGAGATGGCACACAAGTCATGGTAGAAAGACAGCCAATTCTTACTGGTTAAAGCTAACTTGGCCAGAATACAGAGCATACAGATTAAGTTAAACCATTTATTTTACTGTACAGCACCCCAGTGAAGTTTCTGCAAAACAAGTACACACTTTCACTTCACTAACTACAGCAAAAGCATCCATTTTGTTCCCCCATTCCCTCTTGCCAAGCTAGTTATATTTACTTAACAGCAATTTATAAAAGAGGCTTCTTCGTATTTCAGTGATAAGAAAATGGTTAGGTAGTATCACATTACTAGGTTTTGATACAGATCCTCCTCCCTCTTTTTGTTGACATTTTAAAATGGGATTAATTTCTGGTAATAACTGTCTCATTGTTTATTTGCATTACAGTGAAGTCATTTGCACTTTTTTCCTTTATAATATAAATTGCCTTCTAATTTAGAAGGCAGTTAAAACAACTTCACTCACTTCTATTGCATCCCCTAGGACAGTGGTTATCAACCAGGGATCCGAGGCCCCCTAAGGGGACATGAGCAGGTTTCAGGGGAGCCACCAAACAGGGCTGGCATTAAACTTGCTAGGGCCCAGGGCAGAAAGCCGAAGTCCCGCCACTCAGGGCTGAAGCCAAAGCCTGAGCAATATAGCTTCCTGGGGGCTCCTGTGGTGTGGGGCCCCAGGCAATTGCCCTGCTTACTACCGCCTAACCCCAGCCCTGACTTTTATATGCAGAAAACCAGTTGTTGTGGCACAGTTGTTGTGGGCTGTGGAGTTTTTAGAGCATGGGGGGGGGGGGGGGGGGGGGGGGGGGGGGGGGGGGGGGGGGGGGGGGAAAGAGGGGGAAGGCTCAGAAAGAGAAAGGGTGAGAAACCCTACCCTATGCTGTCTGAAATGCTTGACTGATTAAAATAAATTTGTTAGTCTCTAAGGTGCCACAAGTACTCCTGTTCATTTTGCTGATACAGACTAACACGGCTGCTACTCTGAAACCTGATTGATTTAAGCGATTCTTCCATTATCACATCCCAGATAGGCAAAAGCGCATTTTAAAGAAAGATGTCTAATTTCTAACATTTTTCATGTTTGATGATCCTGTCAGAGAACAGAGTTCTTTCATCATATTAAAGATAAGGAATTAGAAATACCTGTATGTGCTCCAGGGAACCCTTTGAGAGAGCATTTAAAAAAAAAAAAAAAGTCACTGAAGAAGCATGGTGTCCATTCTGTTTCACCAACCAGTTTTCTCTAGTAAAATTGTACCAGCATTCTGTACGGTGATTTAATTAAATTAGAGAAACTCTCAAACTTTCACTGGGAGGTTCAAGGTAAGTGCGGATACAGGGTATATATACAGGGTAGCTGGGGCATTATTTGGGAACTGAGCCTACTTCTATCCAAGTTCAGCAGAAGGAATCCTAGTATTTCTTAATGACTGAGGTTGTTTGAGTCATGGGATGCAGTAGTTTATTTTCCTCAGAAGTGACCAAGAGAAACCTTTGTATTGTCATTAGCACTAGTCATATATTACTGAGAGGAGCCTTATTGCCTTTTTTTATTCTAAGTCAGAGTCCATCTGGTGTAACTCCACTGAAATTGCACAGGAATCATTTAAAACTTTTACTTGGTTTTTTCCATTTAGAAGCTGAGGAACAGATACTGAAATACAGGCAACGTTTTATAAAATTGTATGGCGATTAGTGATGGGGGAACCAATAAAGGTTAAAGGGTTCTTTTCATAGAAGCATCCAAAAGTTCAGATACTAACATCATGTGGCAAATTGCCGGCACTACTACGATGGGTCTTGCGCTCTCTCTTCTTGGGGGGGTGGGGTCAGGGTTATTAACTGCCCCACTAGTGTCCTAGAGGAGGGGAGTGGAGAGGAAGGGACCCGGGCCTGCCCTCTACTCTGGGTCCCAGCCCAGGGGCCCTAGGGATAGCGGTAAACCACTTGAACTAGCGGTTCCTTCCCCTGGGCTACCTCCCTCTCCTGCCCTTCAGCTTGTGGGGGCTTCCTGCCCTCCCTCTGCACAAGCCAGGTGTCCCTTTACCTAGGGTCTTAGTCTTCTTAGCCCACCGCAGCATTTCTCCAAACTTTCCTCTGCTTCCCTTCAAACTGTTCTCTGCTCCAACACCAATCCTCTCTGCTCCAACTCCTTCCCCTGTCTGATTGAAGCAGGGTTTTATCATCAGGTGCTCCAATTGACTTCAGGTGCTCCAATTAATCTATAGCAAACTTTCTTCCCTCTACAGGGAATAAGGCTCCCTTCTAACCCTCTCCGGCTGCCCTCTGGCCATGCTGTATCACAATATACAAACCTCTGTAGTCTGGAATTGGGTTAGAAATCCCACCAGATCAAGTTCTTCCACACACCCAAAACCAAAACCACACACATGTATGTATTCCCTGCTTTTTTGTTGCCCAGGAAAAGCCACCTCTAAAGCTTCTCAGGTGCTAATGTGGTAGTTTTGCTTCTGGCTTCATCTGGAATCAGGAGAGACAAGATGACAATAAAAAAAATAAAGTAAATAAAACACCTTTTTCAGACATCAGTAAAGGTTATGGGTAAGTAACTTTTGGGTACCATTTCCCGATGTTTATTATCCCATCCAAACTATTTCACTCATTCTTGAAAACAAAGATTCTGCAAGGAAACCTTCACAGCCTTGTGTAGTCCATTAACAGTTTGCAAAGTGAGTGTGCCATACTACCTGATTAGAATTCTCCACTCACACCATTGGTAGCATTTTGTAGCCAATTTTCACCTATATAAAAAGAACTACACATGGTGAAAATCACTGGAGAATAAGGTTCTCTATTTCTAAGATTGCCAACCTGACATGTCAATAAGGGTATGTCTAGATAAGTGCTTGTGGTCCCGTTTCAATTCAAGTTCATGATCTGGTAATTAACTTAGCTAACACCATTTTAAATGCTGATTTTGACACTTCACAAAAATTTGCGGCTCACCTGGTGATGCGGCAGGTGAGAGGATATACAATGCTATAGTGGAATTCTTGTTCATGAACTATCTGAGTTGATTTTAGAGTGAGGTTGTGGCATTTACTCTAAACCAGGGATCGGCAACCTTTGGCCCACGGCCCGCCAGGGCAAGCACCCTGGCAGGCCGGGCTGGTTTGTTTACCTGCCGCATCTGCAGGTTTGGCCGATTGCAGCTCCCACTGGGCGCGGTTCGCTGCTCCAGGCCAATGGGGACGGCAGGAAGCGGTGGCCAGAACATCCCTCGGCCTGCGCCGCTTCCCGCAGCCCCCAGTGGCCTGGAGTGGCGAACCGCGGCCAGTGGGAGCCGCGACCGGCCGAACCTGCAGATGCGGCAGGTAAACAAACCTGCCCAGCCCGCCAGCGTGCTTACCCTGGCAGGCCACATGCCAAAGTTTGCTGATCCCTGCTCTAAACTATGGCAGGCTACCTAGATCCACTACAAGTTCCCGTCCTTCTGCCTGAAGCAGGAAAGGCGAGGTAGTCCCACTATCCTGATATGGGTCACCCCTCTTGGTCTCTGGTCTGGAATTTACCCTTCAATTCTCTCAAATACAGAATCTCAGGTCTGAGAGGTCAGAAACTGGGATTGGAGCTTGAAGACGACATTCTGAGAGGTGTGGATGGACCCTCTGTTTTTCACGGGGCTCCCAGTGTAACTCTCTCAAACTTCCAGGCATTCCCCTCAACTTTTTGCTTCCCCTCACATGAGGAGGTGAAGGTGGAGGAGTTCCTGTCTTTTGACTTGTTCTAAGGGGCTCTGATGACCTTTCTAACCTTTCACTGGTTATTTTGTGAAGAGGTAGGTTCTCATTTCTATGGCAAGTGGAGCCAAACCAGAGCACCATTCAGTTAAAAGTCAAGTTTTTGTCAAGTTTAGAGTCATTGTTGCAAATGGGGCAGTATTTACATGAGGGAAATGGTCGACAGGGTTTGCAAACAAATGGCAAATCCCATGGGATTAAAAAAAGTGTGTATAAAAAAAGAAACAGATGCTAATCAAGTTTAGATGGATAGTTTAGAGAGAGAGAATGATTCACAGGGGAATTTCATTAGCCCAAATGCTGAGCAGTGTTACCTCTCTTGGGAGAGTCAACAAAATACACACTTTTTTTTAATCTGTTTTCTCCTAATTAATTTCTATCGGCTGCCAGATTTTTTCTGCTCCATTCTTTTCCCTAGCTACTCTACTATCACACACAGGAGCAGATCATCATCTGGAAACACAGCAGCAGCACTCTCCAATCTGACTAGAACAGACCAACTGACCATTAACACTATGTAAAACAGTGGACTCAATATGTCATGTCACCTACAGAACAATATATCGGAGTTAGATAATCTAGGCACATGCAATGGTAAAAAGCACTTAATGTACTGTACATCACAAGATTTACCAAAAGCCTGACTGGAGTAAAGTGAGTTTCATATGTAGATCATTAGGAACATCTTGCATTAAGCTTGACAAAATTTTGCATGTCACTTGAGTATAAGGCAATACTGATCCAATAGCTAAGTGGACCCATCATATAATTTAGTATATTACTAGTCTTTTTTTTTTTAAATAAATAAAGATGCAAGATTGAAAGTAAGTTCTCACTGAATATTCCTACTTAACCACATTAGTAACCACTAGTTTAAAATATAGACTTTTTTATTCATTAAGAAGGTATTTTCAGAAGATGGATTGTCAAACTACGGCAATGGCATTCTGGGAAATTTTAGCCTCCTGCCAATCTACTGATTTGGACTCAAACTGAGAAATGCCTGGGGGAAAGCTGATAACTTGAGGGATCCCATTAAATCCTAAAATCAGTCTGTGACATGAACACAGGCTGACGTAGTGGGCTAAATTCAGCCCCGGCATAGTGACTGAAGTCCATCTGGAATAACCCAAGGGCACTGTTGCGGATTCATACTTTCACTAGCACAAGGGCTAGTGACAGAGGAAAGGCTATTCAGGGACTGGAGCAGGGCATTGTCCCATGGGGCTTGCAGTAACAGGGAGTTGCCAGGGTACAGGACCAGTCTAGCAATGCTTTGATACCATAGTTAATCTGGCCCATTGTCTTTACCACAGGTGGAAGAGTCACCCTATTCTTAAACTGCAGCATAGCTTTTCTGCATGTTGACGGGGGACTAGTCATGCCACTCCCTTTACAATTAATATTAAGTATAAATCCCAACCTAAAGGCATCTTAAAATATTTCCATGTAAGTGCCTTCATTAAGCTGATGTAATGGATTTTCCTCATGAAAACGGTTATACAACTGGAATCAAAATAGGGAACAGTTTACTAATTTGAGACACTGTTTAATTATGGTTCTTCTACAGCTGGTTTGTGCTTTGTACCTTTTAATCTAAAATCCCCTTTAGATTCTACATTGTAGTAATTTCTGAGCAGCACAGCACCAAACTATTTCATTTTTTTCAGCAACTGAGTCCAGAGGGCTCATTGTAGAGGGTGCATAAAAGCCAGTGGGTGAGTTAAGTGTTGAAAATGCTGGTCTGTGCTTTCAATACTAGTCACTTGAGAACAACATGAAAACACGGCACATGTGCTCTTCTGTTTAATCACGCTAGACATTTTCTTCCTAACCCTTCAAATACCAAAGTTATTATAATTTGTTTGAATGGCTGGCTTCCTATTTTGCCAGGCTTTGGACTTATTTCTGGACCCTTTTATTAATCCCTCTGTGATATTACTTAATGGTCTTGTCTGCAAAATGAGTGTTTGAGCATAATCCAGTAAGGCCACATACTACAAGCTTAAGTCTAGTTTCACACAGATATTACATCACTGTAATTCCACAGACTTCAGTGTAATTACTCCTGATTTACACCACCATAGATTAGATCAGAATCAGGCTATAAGTTATCTACCTCTCGTCCTGTTTCTTCTATTATACATTACTAATAAAATCTTTTGAAAGTAAATGTTGATGAAATTAAATTCCTTGTCCCCTCAAAAAACAAACAAACAAACAAACAAACAAACAAAAAAAACACCACCAACCAATACACTTCCATGATTGCTGGGAATTAATCAGAACTGCAAAAGCAGAGACACTTGACTCATATTTGCTGGCAATATGAGAATGAGAAGGGAGGTCTTTTGCACTTAATACTGCACTGAACTTTGTGTTGTTTTACTTCAAAATTATCAGACAGGAGGAACAATGCAACCGGCTTCAGAAACGTTCAGCAAAGTCTGAAAACCTGTCCTAAGAATTTCTGTGTACAGAAGATATGCACTTTGTAACAAAAATAAGTTCTCTTAGTAATCAAATACCCATCTCAAACAAAAATTGGCACTCTAATGAACATTAACTAAATCACTGTTTTGAGTTTGATCCAGAATCATCCTTTGTACTGGCAAAAATAATTTTAAAAGAAGGCAGAAGTCAAACCAAAGCTTTGCCCACTGCCTTCGGTTGCACAGGATACATTTCTAGCAGTAATATTTTCCCTTTTATTGCTAAGCATGTATGATCAAGAGGTTTCAGATACTAACACTTGAAAACAAACCAATTGTGATGTTTAGATAGCAGCAACAAGAGCTTCTACCTGCGCATATCGACATGAAGGGCTAGTGTCATGTTATGGACCACAGACTCAACCCATTGCTGTAGTAAAGATAAACTAATTTCCCCATGGATCTTAGGTAAACAGAGTTCACTGTCTTTAATAGGAGGTTTTTCCTGAGGAAAGACAGGTGCATTCAGCTCCTCAAGATGAACACTACCATGAAGTTATTTTTTCCTCTAATAAGGTAGTCCACAGACAGAAGAGCCAGTCCACATCATTTGCCCTGCCACAATCCATTTTAAGTCAATAGGAGATTTGATATTGAGTTCAATGGGCTAGATTGAGCCCTTGGGCAGATCCCTTAGCAAGATGGGCCAATCAGGAGTAACGTGTCTGAAATACGATTTCTTCCCTACTTCCCACAGCAAATTAAAACATACTCCCTTGCCTTTTTCTTCTTATCAGTTACAGATGATGAGTAGCAGGCCTGCAGTGAGGGGCTCCCTCTCCCCTGATTCCCTCATACAAGACCCACACAAAAAGCAATGGGAAGTAATTAGTGTTTTCGAACGCAAACTCAGATGGCTAGATCCTCAGGTGGTGTAAATCTGTTTAATTTCATTGAGTTCAGGGGAGCTATGCCAATTAACACCAGCTGAGGATCTGACCCAGCAAATTCTTTTTCACTTCTCTTTCAGCTATAGCTATCATATGTAGAACTTGTGACAAAAGTAGTCCAAGAATTATCAAGCAGATGTGTGATTTTTAAATTGATGGTGCATCCTTTTAGGGAAATACAATCGCTCTGGGGATATCAGAAGAGAAACAATCAGAAATTAATTATTCACACTAAACAGTGGTAAACAAGGAGTAACAAGCTAAAGAGGACAAATTTAACTTCTATATTAGGAAAAGTAAGTGTCAGACTGTGGATCATTTTGCCTAATGAAGTATTATTGCATGATTTAAATACATTCTCCCAGTCTCGGGGGGAGGAGGGAGACATTGAACATTTTGTCCATCAGTCATTTCTTTTTGAGCTCCATTTGCTCCGTTACAGATTTCTTTCTAGTTACGCTGTTCTCTCCTTTTGTGCAACCTTGTATTTTCTGTTATTTTCTCTTTAATTCACTGTCCTTTTGCTCTGGTATGTTCTTTCCCTCCATCCTCCTTTCACATGTTCCAGTGGCCTCACCATTGACCCTCAGAACAAGTGACTATTATATAATAAATGACCTTCTGCAACTTACTGTACTATCAGCCAAGATTCCTTCCTTAGTTGAATAGAGCAGCAGGATCAGATTTCCCCCACCACACACACCTTTCTCCTGCTTTCTTTATGTTATATCAAATTGGCTTCCAGAATCAGAAAAGAAAAAAATCCTGAGCATGAAAGCAGTAAGAGAGCTGAACAAAGACTAAAGGGATAGAAAGCAGTACAAAAGATCAGCAGGAAGGAGAGAGCTGAGTCTCTGGGGCCAGAAGTTAGCTGCAAACTGTTCATCCTTCCCTAGTGTAGCAATTTTAGTTTGCTTATTTTCCTGTCCATAATACTTCTTCAGACCTCTCTATGTCCGTTTTCACTCTACTTTCTTTTTCAATATCTTTCTCTTTTATTCCTGTCCAATAGAGATGCGCCATACTGCTTAGTAGAACTTTGGATAATTCTGTACATGGGAATCTGGCATATTGGAAAGAAGCCTATCTGTGACCCATTTGAGGAAGGTTAGATGCTTCTTAAGTATCTTGGTGTACTGAGGCAGTATTCTTCATTCCTCAGGAAAGCATCCAGATTCAGAAAAGCACTTAAGCACATGCCTATTTCCCATGGACATAAAGGAGAAACTGACACCAATCTAGCATGATCAACTGTCTTAGAAGAGCAACCATTACATGAATGAACCCCAAGGACCACTTGTCTCCATACAGACCAACATCAACTGTACTATCCTGTGCCTGGACAGCAGCCAACAAGAAGCAGTCACAGACTGCCTGCTTTTCACAGCCAAAGAGTGCATCATAATAAAATTCTACATGGAGATATTGCTATGTGGTTTTTACCACCAGATGAGCCTGAATACCTAGCACTATGGAAAATGTTGTCGATTGAACATAGGTTTCCCCCTCTCCCCCTCTTTTTTCACTACTGCCTTACAAGTTTCACTGTCGTGCCTTTAGGGCAAGGGACATAATCCCTTCAAGTTTCCTATTATGACAGGACAATAAATAGTCTGTAGTATTAATAGAGTTTACAATGCATAGTAATTTATTTGAACATCAGTATATCATTAGTTTTCATCTTTTAAAAATTCTATTAACTGTATTAGTTGGCCTGTATAATCATGTTGGGTCTGATCTTGCTAATACTGAAGTCAATTTCAGAACTCTCCTTGAGGTAGGAGCAAGAGTAGGGCTGTAGTGCTCACCATCATTTTTATTCAGTCCCGGATGTCTTTCCAACAGCTATTATATGCCATGCATTTCCCACCTCATGGCACTGCAATACAATTTGCTGCAGACTGGGATGACCAGCATGGTAGATATATTCTTAAATATGAATGTATTTGTTACCATGTTTCTGATGCTTCTTTCTAGCTGACATGATACCTGTGTGATGTAAATAAGTATGACCCACTGTTCATGTCCATAAAAATGCACTGTTCACTTTAACTTGTTATTTTTGATAGACTTTCCATAAAGTGTGCAATAAGCATTCATGGTTATTTTATACCCTGTACTGTAGCGAATGATGGTATCTCCATCCCTTATGAATCATAATCACAAGGCAATGCAAGTCCTCCAACAGGAAGGCACAAGAAAGGCAGCCCTACTGCTATGCATGAAGACACATGTGAGCTGGGAAAGAGCTTCGGGGCACGAGCATCATGAGTGGAACTAATATGGAGGGAACTAATTATGAAAAAGTCCCATAGAATTTGACAGACATGTCTATATGTTTTTGAACCCTATAGCTATCTATACCTGGGATGAAATTCTGGCTCCTTGCTGGAATCTTTATTGTCCTGTGACTACTGCTCGTGTAAGACTAGTTCGAGTTGTGACTGGCCTAATCATATGAGACCAGTGGTAAATTAATCTCTTTGCCCCTATTTTTCAGATGCCAGCAAATTAAAGTTGCTCCCCTGAACATTTAGCCTGATTTAGGGTGTACTAATAATAGTAATTTGGATAATATGGGAATTTAAGCAAGCAGGTTAATCCTATAGGCTACAACATAAGAATTCACTAGGCGTCTTTTCCTTTAAACATCAGCTGTTCTCTGCTGGCTTTTCATTTATTTATACCCACATGTGGGGTTGCGAGAACCTGGAGGAATTCTATGTGACAAGTGAAGCAATCAAGACCTGAAGGCTTTGGGCCTGATTCTGATCTCATTTACACCATTGCTAATAAAGAGTCATTGTCTTGCAGTTAGAGGAGTTCCTAGTTTTAGGTGAGATCAGAAGCAGGTTCTTTCAACTGCAAGAGCTACCTGGAAGACACCAACTGTAAGCAACAGAAGAGCCAAGGTGGGTGAAGTAATATCTTTTTTTGGACCAAGCTCAAAAGTTTGTCTCTTTCACCAACAGAAGTTGACCCAATAAAAGATATTACCTCACCCACCTTGTCTCACTAATATCCTGAGACTGATGGAGCTACAACAATACTGCATACAGCAACAGAAAAAAAGACAGTTTATTCCCTTTATAAATGACAAAGCAGAGCTGAGACCACTTAGGGGAGTTGAAGAAGATTTTGGAAGGCTTGGAAAGTAAAGCGAAGAGAGAAAGATGTACCAGCCTATTTCCTATTTTTAAAAGCTTTCTGTTGTTTTTGCACTGCTTCTACCTCCATGAAATTTTCCTGACACATCAAGTTACAAACATTAAGTAAAGATAACATGATCAAGTATGACAGATGCAAAATGAATACATTTGCTACTGATTTTGCTGTTTGAAAGTTCCATAATAATCCTAAAGCATAATGCTCATCAATTTTTATAAGCAAACACAGTACAAACTCCACGAATAGCAGTCACATATCTGATCACTACAGTGTGAACAAGACATTTTGACTATTCTTCCTTTTGGCCTGTGAGTTGCAGTTTGGGCATTAGGGTATATAAAGAGAATTCTGGGGCTGGGGGTTCCTCTGTGGACATGTGGTCATGCTCCCTTTACCTAACCCTCAATGGCAACCCAATCCTACCTTCCTGTTTGAACTACTGAACAATACTTTGATGTCATGACCTTCCAACAAGCTGCCACAACAATCTATGTTATCCCAGCTTCACAGACTGTTTTTGCTTGTTATTTCAGTGAAGTGTTCTCTCTCAAACACAGTGCCAAAGGCTAGTAGGCTGTAACCAAGCTCTGTGTGAGACTTTCAGAAGAATTGCATGTCACAGAAAAAGGGGAAAAGCATGAAAGAGAAAAAACAGACCCAGACACTACGCTCTGTATTTTTGAGTCACAAATAAAAGCCAACTTAGAGAAGCACGTTCCTGTCTCTGAAGCTGCTTTGGGAGATGTTATCTGGTGTACTGCTTTTGTCCCGGGGAAAAAACAACAACAAACCCTTATGCTCTGCTGTTGATTAAGTACAGTAGCCAGCCATTTAGAGCATTCTGTACAGAAATGAGCAATTTGCTTCATTTTCCATGCCTGTAGTAGTCATGCAATGGGTGCCAATTGTATGTGGCAATTTTCAAAGAAAATATCCATGGATTTCATTCTCTGTGCTCCTGAGATGGAACTCAGGAGCAAGTGCCCACATTCCATTTTTATAGCAATTTCAGCTCTGTACTGATTTTTAATCAGGTCCATGAGCCTGGAAAGCACTTTAAATACACATGCTTTAGTCCCCTTGAATTCAATATTCCACTCATGTATTAAAAGATGTTAACTTGATGGGGCCCCATTGGGATTTTTTACCATTGATTTCAAAGGGAGCAGAATCAGGATTTATTATAGGCAAAGTCGTTGGAAGCAACACTTATTAAGGTTGCCTGACACTTCTTATAAGACTGTTGTCAGTTGCTTGTAACTGTCAAACAGTAACCATATGGGCTGACATTTTAAATGGCGGGTGTCTGCCTCAGACTAAATTATTTTGAAAAATTTCTGCCAAAATTGTTACTCTGTTTCTGAGAAAAAGGCTAGGAAATACACATTGTTTTACCCATTTAAAAAGATACTTCGGGCAACCTTTTTTTTTTTTTTTTTTTTTAAAGATAGCTTTAGCGCCCCCATTCTTTGGAGCAGGGACTTGAAATTTGGTAGGATGGTGGGTAGGAGAGACTAGGGCTGGTGAATGGTGGATGGGGATGGAGAGGAACACTGCGACTGGGAGTTGGATTGGGCTAGACTGGGGTAGGGAACCAGATCTGATGAGCAGAGTTTCAAGGGAGAACTGGGACTGGCTGGGCAAAGAGATTGGGACAAGCTGGACACTGAGATTGGATAAGGAGCCAAGGGAGGGAGATTGGGACTGGGAGCCAGTGGGGACCCCAGAAAGGAACTGGGACTGACGGAGCAAGGAGACTAGGACTGGGAGTGATGAGAGAAAATTCTAAAGGGAAAATTGGGACAGGGACTCCATAGTGGGAGACTAGAACTGGCTGGGCAAGGGGAATGGAACAGGGACGAGAATCCAGAGGAATGGAAACTGGGAGAGGATATGCAAGGAAAAATGGACTGGAATGTGGAGCCAGGGGTAGGGAAGGGTCAGGACAGGGACAGGTTGGAGGAAATGGGAAAGAAGGGTCATGTGTGGAGGGGAACAGAAGAGTCTGTGCTGACTAGAACATTCTCCTCCAGAACCTATAATGAAACCCAAAATTCCTGAGTATCACCATTCCTCTGCTGTCAGCAAGTATCCGGTAAACCAATTGGCAAAATGTTTCATCCCCTTCTAATGCTGGTCCATGTAGAGCAGGGGTAGGCAACCTATGGCACGCGTGCCGAAGGCGGCACGCGAGGTGATTTTCAGTGGCATTCACACTGCCCGGGTCCTGGCCACCGGTCCGGGGGGCTCTGCATTTTAATTTAATTTTAAATGAAGCTTCTTAAACATTTGAAAAAACCTTATTTACTTTACATACAATAGTTTAGTTATATATTATAGACTTATAGAAAGAGACCTTCTAAAACGTTAAAATGTATTACTGGCACGCGAAACCTTAAATTAGAGTGAATAAATGAAGACTCGGCACACTACTTGTGAAAGGTTGCCGACCCCTGATGTAGAGAATGACAATCAGTTACTCCATTATCCCAGGTGGCAGAGACCTGGTGGTGGAGCTAAAGGTTTCAACCCTAGTGATGTACCATGTTGGTGTCAATATTAGGCTGCATGTTAGCATTTCCGTTTTTTCAGTTTGCTTTTTTCAAAACCTAGGAAGTTTCACCTTGAAAAAATACACTGAAAGATTAAGGTTTCCACATCAATCACTCAAAAGTTAGGAAAGACCAGAATTCAGGTTCCCTGTGCAATCTTAATCCATTCCTTCTTGTGCATATGTATTATGATACAATCTTTAATTACGTGATCACATAGCTTTTTTTGCACAGGATCTCTTCGTCATTAAGTTCACTGGATAGACCTGCTCTTGAAATGAACCAGGGTTAAGTAGTAAATGCCCTCTGCTTCATTTGTTGCTGAAGATGGAAGGTGTGTAGTGAATGAGGTGGGAATTGCAGGAATTAAAAAAGGCTCATGGTTAAGGCAGTTGATTGCTACCCTGCGGAACTAGATTCTCTTTCTGTCTCTGCCAAAGAATTCCTGTGATGCTGGGCAAGTCACTTAAACCAATTTAGTCACAGGTAGTCACTGTGTGTTAGCCTCATTTTCTAATTGCCGGATTTGATAGGCTGCAGTCTGATCTGCACAAGTGCTAAGCACTCAGATGCAACTGAAGTCACTTGGGGCTGTGCTTGAATACATACAGTGCTATCTAATACTAAATACTTTGAAGAATGAGCACTGCATTGTCTCAATTTGGGTACTCAACATTAGTGGAGACTTTTGACCTTTAATCTCTGGCCCATAGGTCACTATTAGTAAAACCAGGATAATACCCGCTCAGCCCTTCAAATACAGGGGTGTCATCAAAATAAATTAATGTTTTTGAAGCACTCAGAGTATAGAGATGAGCACCATAGAAAAACCCATGAGGAACTTCATAATTCTGTCTTCAAAGCAGGGTTTGAATAGGCCTAGAGCTACACAGTTAGGACAAAATAAAATACGGAATTGTGCTCATTAAGTAAGCACCAGCATTGTATGCACTGAATGAGGAAGGTCCTCCGGAATAAAAGAGTATGTGATTATGTAATTTCAGACGGCCATATAATGCATTTGTACAAGGAGGTCACATTAAAGTTGCACAGGTAACCTTAATTCTGGTATTTTCTAACTTTCAAGTGCTTGACCTTAATACTGTTCTTTTAATGTAGTTATTTGTGTGTAATGTATTAAATACATATGGAGCCTGATTCTGAAGACCACATGCAGGCAAACACTTGTACCAAAGCAAAGCACTTTAGCATGCATTTAACTCTAAGCATGTGAGCGGTCCCATTGGGTATATCGACACTGCATCTTGGAGTGAGCCTCCTAGCCCAGGTCCAGAGATTTATATTAGCACAGCTCGTGCTAGCACGCTAAGAATAGCTGTGTAAATGTTGCATCTTGGGCTAGAGCTTGGGCTTTAAAGTCTGGGGTTTGGAGGGTGGCTTGCGAGCCTGACACACATCTACCCAGCTATTTTAAGTCTGTGTATCCAGGCTTGGAGGCTTGCTCCCAGATGCAATGAAGTCATACCTGCTGACTTCACTTATCATTTCATAGTCCATGGGACTGCTCACATGCTACCCTTTCTGTGGGAATTCTCATGTACTTAAAGTTAATCCCCTGTTTTGCTAGATTCTGTTTCATAACCCCAATGGAGTCAACAGCCCATTGTATGACTAACATAAGTATGGAAAATTTAGCAAACCATTCATATGCACAGACTTGTACGGACGGAGTCCATAACTTGAATACATAAAATATGACATTTTTCCCTTTGTACTGAAATTTAATGTTTTTACTAAGTGCACTTTTAAGTCATTTTAAATAAATTCTTGGAATTTAGTTGCACATCTAAAATAAGAGCTTTTGCATCATATTTTAATTACATTTCTGTGCTTAACATTTTTTCCCCATTGCTTTAAAGTGATTTCCACTTTTAAGATGGCTCCAAATATCCAGTTCCCTGAGCTGATGTATTGAAAGGGACAAATTAGGTTTGCTTTACTCACATGAGTATCCCATTGCACTTCTCTTCCCAGCAGGAACCCCCACATTCATCTGTGCTGGAGTTCATCCTCACCAAGGGACCATCCCTCACTCCCCCTGGCCCTTTCACTCTTCCCCTGAGTTCAGCTTTCCAGCATGCAGAGGTCAGCATACAAGCCCCTCTGCTGTTTCCCTGCCTTCAGCCTCTTCTGGCTCTTTACTGCATCTCTCTGGCTTAGAAATCAGTTCAGTTGGCAAATCCCTTGGCTGCTCCCTGACCTTCAGCCAACCAGGGAGCACTCCCCTGCCCTTTTCCTGACTGATGCAAGCAGCTTTGACTCATCAGAGGTCTCCATTCTAGGGCCCAGGTGCCCACTTTTAAGCCCACTTGGGATCAGCTGACAAATCACAGTTGCACTGCCTCTTCCCTCTTAAAGGGCCAGTACCACACTATGACACTGCTTCTCTCTTACGTTCTTTCATACCCCTAGGGCAAGCCTTCCACAACACAGCCTTACTCTGGGTCTCCCACCCAAAGGCATTCCCCCATAAATATCAACCCAGACTTTTCCTACACCAAAACCAAGATGTTCCCTTGCAGAAATGTTTAACACAGCACATCATAGAGGGTTCCCCAAGTTCCCCCCACAGTTCTTGAAACTAATTCTGAAGGGGACAAGTCTTTCAGTCCACCCTTGCCAGGGTAACAGAAAGTCCAACAAATAAACTATTAAAATGTCCTTACAAAAAAGTTTTTGGCCACAACTTTGGGCCCTGTATTCCTCACACTCTTCTCTCAGGGTCCTCCATCATCCTTTTCCCCTTCTCTGGCTTCATGCCATCCCATGCATGTCTGGTAGGGGAATCCAGGTCCTCCCACTACACCAGGTTCCAGCCCAAGGACTCTATAACTAGCAGCCAAGGTCTACTCCACAAGACTCCTTGCTGCTGCCTCCCTGGACTTATTTCTACTCAGCATGTGTCAGGCTCTCTCCCCTGCAACCCTTCTAGGTTCACCCCTCTCTCAGGCCTGGGACTCTCAGACCACAGCCCTGGAATCCCCCAACAAAATTCCAAACCAACAAAATTAAACAAACTCACTTCTACCCTCCTTAAGCTTGGTCTTTTGTCCCTCTCTAGTTTCCTCTTGCTCTATTCCTTGTTCAAATGCCTCCCAGAGCTCTCTCCCAGAATGTCTAGTCCCTGCCTTTTTTTCAGGGCACAGCACCAGAACCTGCTCCACCCTAGCAGCTGCTCTGTATCTCTCCTGGTTACTTGTCAGACTTCTCTACTCAGGCAAGGATCCCAGGGCTTATTCTTCCCCTGGGCTTTTTCCTTGATCCTCCTGCTCTCCCTACTCACTAATCCCAGAGAATGACTGCAGAGTTCCTCACTCTCTACGTATAGGCTATGTTGGCCACCTACTGCAGTTTTCACATAAGCAAAAATCTTTATCCTCTCACCAAGTCCTGTATTTTTTTAAAAGCAAAGTAATGCTTTTTTTAATGCTATCCTTCTTTGCCAGTACTCTCACCAATCTTCTCAGATCTATAACCTCTTTCTGCTCCAAACTTCCTGCCTAAAGTAGCCACCCAGTTCCTTTCCCAGCTGGGACTCATCTTTAGTTAAGCTTGGCCCACCCTCCAGGTGGAGCCAGGTAGCATAATTAGCCTCTCAGGCCCACCATAACTCTTTCAGAGCCTGTGTAGGGTACACACCCCATCACAAATGGATTGCTTTTTCATTTCATGTTTAATTTTTTATTACATTCAGACAGACTCATTAACAGTACAAGCTATTGCCTTACATACTGTAAGCCAGCGTTTGACAAAGCCGAGGGCTCCATCGGCTATCAAGAAAATGAAACCAACTGCATCCCCAACATCTCCCTCCTCCATGTTAGCAGGGCTGCATGGAGGGAACATTCATTACCATAGTTACAACCCTGCCCCTCCAGCTAGGCCTTCAGGTATCCCCACTGGAATACATCCATGTAAGCAATAAAGGAGGGTTTCCAGCATATAAGAGGTTAAAGCATAGCTGAGGTAGTATTGTAGATATACTATTCTAGGAATTAGATTAATGATTTTATTGTGTCATAATACACTGACTACAAGGAGCGTGGTTTGATAAAGCTGATATCCTTTACTTTAACTATTTGACATTAAAACTAGCTTCCTAGCAACATTTTATCATGATCTGAAGTTGGCTGATATTGTAGATAATCTGCTTGCCATTCCCGAATCTTAAGACATCCATTTACTAGACAAATCAAGATTTCGGCTAATATTAAACTATGAAAATATCATGAGTCTGTCTCTTGTGTAGCTCAATTGGTGTTTGCTAAGAAAGAATAACAATGGCTGCCTGGCTCAGACTGCTTCTATCTTGATGCTGTGGTTAGGCATGTGTGAGTAGTTATGAAAGAACAATTTGCTTTTTAAAAGATCTGATAAATATGCCTTTAGTGAGTATCAAATATTGACTGGAAATCTATGGAAATAAGACGGACTTTAAACAGTTCCGAGTAAACACTCAACAGCAGTCAACGGTTAGTCCTCAAAACTAACTTTTTAAAAACAATTCCCTAGGATGTGTATCACTCAGACTGGCTGATTTGTTCGTGTTCTGATATTCTTAATATCCATTGATAGTTATTTTTAACTAGATCTTGCTTACCTTCATGATTGCCCAAACAGCCCTTCCTTATTGTTCTTGTGAAATACATATATTTAAAAAGTACATATAGTATCTTAGTTTTAAATCATTTAATTTCTTCTTTTATTAATGGATTTGTTTTCTTGCTGGTGCTTTCTCCCCTTCATATACTTATAAAATCTGTTATGCCTTCTAATTCCTGTGGGCACCAATAATTTATTCAACTACAGAATACCTTAGCTATAGTGACAAGAAGTCCAAGTCACTGAATGGTTTTAGACTTCATTCAAAATGAAAATTTTGAAATATGAAAAATTGCAATTCATTTATATAACACATGTAGCTAATGATTTGAAGAAAAAAATCCCAATATTTCCCATTTGTGGCATTAGACACCAAGGCAAAGGCCCACCCAGCAGCCTGGCTTTATGATGTCACCCAAGCATGCATCACTTTTATTAATTATTTGTATCGGGATAGTGCCCTGGAGCTATGATCTTGATCAGCACATCTTTGTGCTGGGCATTATACATATACATAGTACACTGCCTTGATGAGTTTACAATCCAAGAATTGCACCTCGCTGCTTTTTGTGGTCTCAAGTTTTGTTTCCTCACTGCAGCATTTACTGAAGACATTTTGGGAGGGAGGAGGATCTCCGTTCGAGATTCAGCCCTGCCTGTTTGAGAGAGACGTATGCAAGTCTTGTACCAGGTACATGAAACCTAAGAGCCTAGATCTCACTTTTCTCCTGCCCCAACCCCTCAAACAATTCATCTATGACATTATCAGTGATTGGCTCCAGTTTGAAATTCTGCCTGAACTGCTCCTGTTTGAATGCCATCTCAGTATCTCCTTTGCGTTACCACCTGAAGGGGGATAAACTGCTTGTTACTGGTTGATTTTTATGTTTCATGGCTTCTACAGGTTGCATGGTGCGATACAGTATATAGGTACATCCAGGTTTAGAGTGATTAGCACAATAGAAATCCAAGTTCTAGCATGATAATTACCTGTTTCTTCTCAACAACACTGTATAATTTGTCAAGTTAAATAAGACATATTTAGCTTACTAGGGAGGAAAGGCATGAAAATCAACATGGCAGAGCCATTCCTCTAAGCAGCTCCAGAAGTTAATTGAGCCTAAAATTGCAGCTGTTCTTATGCCTTCACATGCAAAAGCAATTTCTTGTTCAGGAGCGGTGTTTGTGTTTAGAGATCAACACGCTTCTACAGGGAAAAGGACTCTTTCCAAGTAACTTTATTTAATAACAGGACATTTGAAAATATTACTTTCCACAGGCTGCTGTCAAAACATGACATTTGCACCAATAGGCTATCATCTCAGCTACGTAGCCAATTACCCAGTTCCCACCACAACAGATGGAGTGTGACAATCAGATGACGTGTCATGTGGGCCCATCTGAATTTGATTAGATGAATCTTTTGCTGAGAGTGAAGCGAAGAATACACTGGAGCATTTCTATTTAGTGTGGTCATACCC
The DNA here is from genome assembly GCA_003942145.1 of Platysternon megacephalum. Lineage (NCBI taxonomy): Eukaryota > Metazoa > Chordata > Testudines > Platysternidae > Platysternon > Platysternon megacephalum. The sequence goes on from QXTE01000034.1 coordinate 11,403,793, forward strand.
TAAATGAGATCTTTCACCTTGTTTTTGTCACTTCTGACTGAATGTAATGGCAGTGGAAATCTCTTATACTGAACTCTGTTTGTATTTAATTCTTCTTGTAGTGGAACGTGAGCATAGGCGCGGGAAGTAAGGGTGTGGGGGTTGCTGAGGCACCGCTAGGTTTTGCGTGGGGTCCCAGACACCAGCCCCACACATGGAGATTCAGCTCCTGGCCCCAGCCCGGGGCTCTGCACCTGCCCCCAGCTGTGGCACCTGCCTTACCAGGGCCACCCAGAGGATTCAGGGGGCCTGGAGCAAAGCGGGGGAGCGGACATAAAAAAAGGCGCCATCCGCTGCGGCACTTGTACTCACCGGGCGGCGCTCCGAGGTGGCGGCGGGTCCTTCACTCGCTCCGCGTCTTCAGCAGCACTGAAGGACCCGCCGCCGAAATGCCACCGAAGACCTGGAGCGACTGAAGGGCCCGCCGCCGAAGTGCCGCTGAAGACCCGGACTGCCGCCGGGTGAGTAGCCAGGGAAGGGATTCTCGGCCAGGGCTTGCAGGGCCCCTGCAGGGTCTGGGGCAAATTGCCCCACTTGCCCTCCCCCCTCTGGGCGGCCCTGTGCCTTACCTCTGTCCACATCCCCCCTTCCCAAAGCCACAGGCCTGCTCCCGGCCCCAGCTCTAGGAGCCAGTGAGGATTGTGGATGGGGAAAGGGGGGCGCAGCTCAGCATCCCCACTCTAAAAACTGTTCCAGCACCACTGAATGTGAGTGATTTAGGATGTCCACATGACAGCTGGGAGTGAGTCTCCCAGCCTGGGTAGTCAGACTTGTGCTAGTGGGACTCACACTAGCACACTAAAAATATCTGTGTGGATGTTGCGGCACCAGCAGAGGCACAAGCTGGCCAGCCAAACTTGGATGCAGGGGTTAAGGTGGGTTTGAACTCAGGTGGCTCCATTGGTGCCACAACATCCAAACCGATATTTTTAGTGCACTATTGACGAGTGCAAGCCCCACTAGCATGAGTCTGAGAGAAGAGAAGAGTGAGGGGGGATTTAATAGCTTCTTCCAACTACCTGAAAGGGAATTCCAAAGAGGATGGATCTAGACTGTTCTCAGTGGTGGCAGATGACAGAACAAGGAGCAATGATCTCAAGTTGCAGTGGGGGAGGTCTAGGTTGGATATTAGGAAAAACTTTTTCACTAGGAGGCTGGTGAAATCTCCATCCTTAGAGGTTTTTAGGTCAGGCTTGACAAAGCCCTGGCTGGGATGATTTAGTTGGGAATTGGTCCTGCTTTGAGCAGGGGGTTGGACTAGATGACCTCCTGAGGTCCCTTCCAACCCTGATATTCTATGATTCTATGATTCTAGGCTGTAAGGCTTACTCCCAGCTACAGTGTAGACATTAGGATTTGATCCACAGGCCTAACACAAGGCATGCATAAGAGACAGTGTATTTAGACACTGTTGTCCCACTGCAATTCTTCTTATAATTTAAGGAGGGGTGAATGGGTGCCTATGCCTGTTACTTCAATTGAAGGAAATGATATTGGGATGGGGAACGGTTTGTTTTTGTTTTTGTTTCTGATAGACTCCAAATTTAAGTCTAGATTTCTGAAGTAGCAATGGAGTAGATTGAGGCAGGCAGATAAGTGAAAGAGACTATTTTATTTTGAATTGATTTCAGTTAAGTACAAATAACGGCACTGAGGCTTAGCTAACCAATATTTGTACAGCATCAAACAATTGCTGCTCACCTTCGATCAGCCCATGATGCCAGCTTTCATTGCCCACCTGTTAGATTTTTCAAAAAGCACCTTTTGTACTTCCTCCCAAGTAGGTGGGGCAGCAAGGGAAATGCTCCCCATAAACATCCACAAAGCTACCTCATTATCCACCTTCAAATCCTTCTTTAAAATCTCCTTTGCCATGATACCTGTGGAAAAAAAATCTTGACACTGGTCAGGCAGCTGTTGTGCTGAGACCACTGACTATCATGCTGACCAATATCATCCCATTGTTTCCAGTCTGTCTGCATCCATCTGTTGTCTCTTGTCTTATACTTAGCTTGCAAGACCCTTGTGGGAGGGACTGTCTTTTCGTTCTGTGTGTGTACAGTGCCTAGCTCCTAGGCACTACAGTAATACTAATAATAAATAAATATATAAATAACAAAGTGCTTAGTGACCCACAGATGAAAGGCACCATCTAAGGGCAGAGATGTCTTTATTAAAAAAATTAACAGGAGCTGGGACCCTTCCAGAGTCTCTCATCAAGGCCTGATCTGCACCATCAGTAAAGCTGATCCAATTTTTTCAAAATTTGATTTTTTTTTTCAACATTCACATTTCAGTGAAAACACATCACATTCCCCCAATCCTCTGCCCCTCTCCCCATTCACAATTTTTTGACCAGCTGTAACCATCACACCTGGGATCCGCTATATAAAATGTCCTGCTCTGCACCTTAGCCCCTTTTGTGGGGGATTATTTTAGAGATTCATCTTGTTTAGATTCTTTCCAACCACTATTGTATTGATTTCAAGGGCCAAACGACTTAAAGGTGTTATTAACGCTTTCACTTTTCAACACTGAAACAGTATTTCAAAGCTTTTTAAAAAAACAAAAAACAGAGGTGTGGGTTTATTCAGTTTTTTGGCAAACACTTAAAAGCACTCATTCACTCATTCTATAGGTGGAAGTTTATTCATGAAACACAAGAAAGAACAAGAAACCAAAACCAAGTATTTATATTGAAACTGAAATTGAGTAATGACACAAAACAAACAATTAAAACCTATGAAATTCTCTTTTCTTTTAAAGGCAAAATATTAGAGTCTCTTATTTTCACTAATTTTTTTTTTTGGATAAAAAGGAAAGGGTTAATTTTACTCTCAGTCCTGATGTGTGAAGGATATTCACTTCTCCTGTTTTTTACAGCCAGATAGATATAGACAGACAGACAGAGAGGTGGAGGAGAGAAATGGTCAGGGAAGATGGGAGCAAAGGCTTTTGTTGATGTTTTTGGAATCCTGGATGGCTGGTCAGTTACAAATGAATGCTTTGGTTGGCAGGTTGACCACAACACCTGTTGCCTGGTCCCTGGTTCACATTCCAATCAGAGACATTATCTGGTTGGGTCCTTCCTCCTTAGGCAGGGCAAAGTTCTGGCTATCTCATCTTGCTGTGCTGATACAGTGCAGTTGATTTCAGGATTCAATGAAAAACTGAGAGAGTGAGAGATAGTGCAGGGGCAGATAGTAACACAAAAGGGAAGGGAGACAGAACTGGATCTTATGTATCTCTGTGGTTTGGGGAATTAGCTATCCCCACTGATGGGCTGAGGCATGGATGTCATGATGACTTTCAGGACCCATAGAGGAAAAACAGAGTTCCATAACCAAGAACAAGGCCTGCTGGCTTGCTGCTCAGGAAGAACATTCTTTGGTCTGGGCTTCTCCCTCTGTCTTCGGAGTCAGGGAAATTGAGATGAGATGGGATGAGGCAAGAGCTGCCAAGATTTTTCAAAATCTCTTTTTAAGAACCCCAAAAAGGGCAAAAAAATGGGTGGCATAGTTTATCCCCCTCATTATTTTTGTCCACATATTAGGCCTGTTTGACACACCAATTTTGGGTCATTAATTTTTGGTTTTACATCTATTTTTACCAAGCACATTTGCAACATTGTCCTTGAACCAAATCAGCAGGCCCTTGTTGCCTGAACTAATTTAGTCTCTGGTTTCTTTGCACCTGCTCATAACATTCATTATTAAAAACAACCTATTTTCTACCAACTTTTGTTATGATAGGTTATTATAACATCGTAGGAACTTTCACAGATTTTTTACAGATAAGTTTGCAATCAACGTAAATTTTTAAGGCCAATTTTTACACCACCACACAAGCTCTTGACTCAGAGAGACAGCCAGAAGCACATAAGTTTAAATCAAAAGAGAAAAAAAAAGGGATGGGAGAGGGTGAACTTTTATTGCCTGCAGCTTTGTGGGTGGGGGGCATTTCAGACCCCCTCATGTGTGGTCTTGTGGAACATTAACTAAAAAGGATGAAATGACTGCTTCCCTGATGTGTGCACCAGACAGCAAATCAATAGCCTGCAATTTAAAAGGGTACGTGTCAATATCAAGCCCCACAGCATTGTTTTCTGATGCTTTTGACATTTGTTCTAAGTACATTTAATGGACTTTTTGCACTGGTATCATATAAACAACTTTTCTGACCCTCCACTAAACTATATAACATGCAGCTTCCTCCTAACATCATTGTGGGGTTCGTGTGTGCGTTTAAGGATATAAGATGAAGACATTCTTAGGAAATGGTTTTTAGAAGTCCCCATTGTTGCTGCACTCTTATGGCATTAACCATTAAAGAGAGCTGAGCGCTGGGTACATGGGCAGAAAGATCAAATGGCCTAAACAGACTGTGACCTTGACCCATGTGCCTTGTGATCCAGAGAGAGTATTTAAAATAAAAAGGTTCCTTAACTCATATACATAGTAGACCTGTCCCATGTCAGAATAAACTAGATCAAAGAGAGTAGGAAATTAGATATTAAGGACCGAAAGCCAGGTTCTGCCACCCTTACTCGCTTTGGGTGAAATCCTGGGCCCACTGAACACATTGAGAGTTTTGTCATTTACTTCAATGGGGCTAAGATTATACCCTTTGAGCTGGATTTTAACTTTACAGTTAGCACTAAGTAAGGGGTGGCATGTAGCTGCCCAACCCCAAGAGTACCCCAGAGAATGAATTACATCTCAGAGAGCCACAATTCCTCCCCTGTTCCCCCTTTGCTCTGGTGAGCAGGGAAGCAGGAACTTACTTCACTTATCCAAGCCAGGTCGTTGGGGGTAAGCAGCTGAGCACAGGATTTCCCCTCTTCTTGTTCCTCTCTACCTCTATCCCACCCACTTGAGAAAAGTATCAAGCATATAATCCCTGGTTGTTTCAGCCCTGTGACTGGTGTTGCAATCTCAGAAGGAATGAGTAGGGGAATAAATGGTCTCTTCTTGGTCTCTGTGACTGAGTAAGGGCTGTGTCAATTTAGTCCATTAGTACCTTATTCAATGAGTACATACACCTCTACCCCGATATAACATGACCCGATATAACACGAATTCAGATATAACACGGTAAAGCAGTGCTCTGGGGGGGGGAGGAGGGCTGCACACTCCAGCGGATCAAAGCAAGTTCGATATAATGCGGTTACACCTATAACCCGGTAAGATTTTTGACTCGCGAGGACAGTGTTATATCGGGGTAGAGGTGTACATTGTTTCTATTCAAGGAATAGGGTGCAACTCGGACTGAGTATGGTGGCAGAATCCATCCCAGAGAAAATGTAGCATACACTGTAGAAGATCTGATTCTGGTAGAGATGTACGAATGNCGGGGGGGGGAGGGGCGGGGCTGCGCACTCCGGCGGATCAAAGCAAGTTCGATATAATGCGGTTACACCTATAACCCGGTAAGATTTTTTGGCTCGCGAGGACAGCGTTATATCGGGGTAGAGGTGTACATTGTTTCTATTCAAGGAATAGGGTGCAACTCGGACTGAGTATGGTGGCAGAATCCATCCCAGAGAAAATGTAGCATACACTGTAGAAGATCTGATTCTGGTAGAGATGTACGAATGCCTCTGTTTATTCATAGATTTCAAGGTCAGAAGGGACAATTTTGATTATCTAGTCTGACCTCCTGTATAACACAGGCCATAGAACTTCTGCAAAATACTTCCTAGTGGATATCTTCTAGAAAAAACATCCAATCTTGATTTAAAAAATTGTCATTAATGAAGAATCCTCCACAAATCTTGGTAAATTATTCCAATTGTTAATTACTGTACTCTCACTGTTAAAAATTTATGCCCTATTTCCAATCTGAACTTGTCTAGCTTCAATTTCCAGCCACTGAATCATGTTATACCAAGGGTAGGCAACCTATGGCACGGGTGCCGAAGGCGGCACGCGAGCTGATTTTCAGTGGCACTCACACTGGCAGGGTCCTGGCCACCGGTCTGGGGGGCTCTGCATTTTAATTTAATTTTAAATGAAGCTTCTTAAACATTTTTAAAACCTTATTTACTTTACATACAACAATAGTTTGGTTATATATTATAGACTTATAGAAAGAGACCTTCTAAAAAACGTTAAAATGTATGACTGGCATGTGACACCTTAAATCAGAGTGAATAAATGAAGACTCGGCACCCCACTTCTGAAAGGTTGCCGACCCCTGTGTTATACCTTTCTATGCTTGACTGAAGAGCCCATTATTAAATATTTGTTCCTCACAGATACTTACAGACTGATCAAGTCACTCCATAACCTTCTCTTTATTAAGCTAAACAGATTGAGCTCTTTAAGTCTACCACTATAAAGCATGATTTTTAATCTTTTAATCATTCTCAAGGATCTTCTCTGAACCATCACTAATTTATCAACATCGTTCTTGAGTTGTGGGCACTGGCAACAGTATTCTGCAGCGGTCTCATCAGTGCCAAATAGAGAGGTAAAATAATCCTTTTACTCCTACTTGAGATTCCCCTGTTTATGCATCCCAGGATCTCACTAGTTCTTTTGGCCACACCGTCAGATGGGGAGCTCACGTTCAGCTGATTATCTACCCTGACCCCCAAATATTTCTCAGAGACACAGTTTCCCAGGCTAGAGTCCACCATCCTGTAAGTATGGCCCACATTGTTTTTCCCCAGATGTACACATTTACATTGTGCCATATTAAAATGCACATTGTTTGCTTGCACCAAGTTTACCAATGATCCAGATAGTGCTGAATCGGTGACTTGGCCTCTTCATTATTTTACCACTCCCCCAAATTTTCGGTCATCTGCAAACTTAATCAGTGATGATTTTGTTTTCTTCCAGATCATTGATAAAAATGCTAAATAGCATAGGGCTAAGTGCAGAGGGACACCCCCTACCTCGGAATGCACCCAGTTGATGAAGATTCGCTGTTTACAGTTATATTCTGACACCTATCCATTAGCCAGTTATCCATTTAATGTGTGCCATTATATTGTTCTAATTATTTAATCAAAATATCATGTGGTACCAAGTCAAACACCTTACTGCAGTCCAAGTATATTACATCAACACTATTACCTTTATCAATCCCACTTGTAATCTCCTAAAAAAAAAAGCTATCAAGCTAGTTTGGCAGGAGACCCACGTTGATTTGCATTCATTACATTACCCTCCTTTAATTCTTTATTAATCAAGTCCTGTATCAACTGCTCCATTATCTTACCCAGGATTGGTATCCGGCTGACAGGCCTATAATTACCCAGGTCATCCTGTTTACCCTTTTTAAAAATTGGCCCAACATTAGCTTTCTTCCCACCTGTAAAGGAGGGATGATAATATTTCCTTTGCGAATTTAGATGGTAAGCTCCTTAGGGCAGGGAATGTACTTTGCTCTTCCACCTGAATGAAACCACTCTTGGCTGAGCACTCTGAAACAAAGCTATCATCCCAGCAAAGGTGGGATTGGTTGACCTACATTATGATTGAAGTAGGGGTAGGGAAATGCCTTCCCACAGCAAACTTTAAGGTGTTTTCCCATTCAGACAATTTTAGTCTGATCCATCTTTCTCCCAAATGTCCTTCAGAAGCTCACTAGGGGTTACTGTGGCCTAAGGCTGCAATAACCCTTCTCCTTGCTCATAAAGGTGGGAGGGCTTTTGGCATAAGGGCTCTGCCATTCCCCGTCATCCGCTTCATGCAATCTACAGCATGAGTGTAGAGTCCTTCATTAGTATACACTGGTCCTGATCATCCTCAGAATCATTCTTAGTTGGCCAGAATGCAACTTAATATCATTTGGTCTGACCTGTGTAACATAGCCATAGAATTTCACTAATAATTTCTGCAGTGGAGCACATCATTCTTCCCTACTGTGTAAATGAACACTGTCAAGCACACTAGCTTGTGGTTGAATTGGATCATAAAGACAACCAGTGTCAATTGAAGGACTCCAAGCGAAGATGATATTATCACTTTACCTTGCCAACCTGAGCCAATAGAAGATTCACTTCACTGTTAAATAGTTGTACCTGATTCCCAATTTGATTCAAAACAAATCTGGAAATACAGTGCTGATGGATGTGACCCAAAAACCTGAATTCACTAGTGCCCAGGAAATGGGTCAAATTTTCAAAAATTCTCCATTCCGTGTGTGTGTGTATTCCTTTGTTTTGCTTTCCTTTTCTAACCATGTTTTATGAGTATAAATGTGGTGATTTTGTTTGGTTTTGCTTTCCTTTTATCCTTCCTTCTTTTAATTCATTCCATTTTTTACTCACCCCACAGTTAGGCTACTACTCTCTCTCTTCCTTTCCTGGAATGACATCTAGGGAGGGGGGTGGCCTGCAGAGCCTGAGCTTTAGCCCAAGCAGCAACTTCAAAGCACTATCCACACAACTATTTTTAAGTATCAGGGGGTAGCCGTGTTAATCTGTATCCACAAAAACAACAAGGAGTCCGGTGACACCTTAAAGACTATTTTTAGAGCCTTGGTGTGAGCTCCGCTAGCCTGAGTCTGTGAGCCAGGGCTGGAAGGCTCACTTCCAGGAACTGTGTAGACATACACTTAAGGGCCAGGAGGTCTGTGGACAGCTAGCCCTGTTTGAGACCCAGCTGGGATGGGTCAGGTAGTCCTTATAAAGGATTGTGAGTTCAGCTGAAGGTTAGCTCCTGTGACTGGCCCCGTAGAAGAGAGAGACAGACACACACAGTCAGTCCTCTGAGCCCTGTGTTGGTCAGTGGAACAGCTTTGGTTTGTGTAACTTTGCTATTTTTTTTGTTTTAATTAATAAACTATTCCCTGAAGGAAGGGACTGAAAGAGGTTTGGGTGTGGTCAGGTGTTAGTCCTTTCAGGGCTGGGAAGACATTGAAATCAATGGAAGTTGCATGGAGCCCCAGACACATAACTGATAGATATCTGAAGTAAAGAAAGGAGAACTGGGATTAAATTAGAGGTGGGTGAACAGCTCAGATAAAATTCATGTTCATATGATCTAGACATATTCAAACCAGTTAAAAGGATTGAACATTGTAGATTCTATTCAGAAGAATTGGTCTGTCACCACAATCTAATACCAGCTCAGCAGAGTCCATGCTTCTCCTGTGCTTGGATGACAAGATAATGCTGGCTTCATGAGAAAAAACTGACTAAGAAGATGTCTGTCTAGAACTCTGAATACAGTAGAACCTCAGAGTTATGAACACCTCAGGAATGGAGGTTGTTTGTAAGTCTGAAATGTTTGCAACTCTGAACAAAACATTATTGTTCTTTCAAAAGTTTACAACTGAACATTGACTTTGAAGCTTTGCTATGCAGAAGAAAAATGCTGCTTTCCCTTTATTTTTTAGTAGTTTTAGTTTAACCATGCTGTACTATATTTTCCTCCCCCCCTCCCTCCCCCCGGCTGCTGCCTGATTGTGTACTTCCAGTTCTAAATGAGATGTGTGGTTGATTGGTCAGTTCGTAACTCTGGTGTTCGTAACTCTGAAGTCCTACTGTATAGGAAGGAAGGGCCAGCCATTTCTTCAGGCAGGTAGCTGTGTTCTGACACCTATGGTCTAGAATTGAGCTGCAGACATTGCGTGGGCTCAGATGTACACCTTCTAATATTCTGCATTGTGGGGCATTTCAATTTTGTTTTCACAAAATTTTGCAGCTAGAAAACAAAAAGTGAACTTCTGATCCAAGATGTCTTTGCATCTGATCCTTCTGAATGAAAACAATCAGAGTCAAAATGACTCTGGACTTTTACCTAGGTAGTGATACCATTTATTTTGTCCTAGAGGATTTAATTATTTTACTGGAGATAAGCAAGTGAACATCAGGATAATTATTATTATTTTTACTGAGGGATTGTTAAAGAATAATTCTCCAGAAATCAAAGTCAGTGAAGGGGATAAACATTATAAGCAAAATTTTCAAATGCCCAAGGAACAGGTGAGTCAGGCCAAATGTATATGTACGGGTTACACAAGAAGCAGCTTGCATTTACATGCACAATGACTAGATTTTCACACCCATGTGTGGGATTCAACAGATCTAGCACATACATTCTGCATTTTGTGAAGCTTGTCAACTGCATAAGCCTTTGGAAAATGGATTTGGACGAAGTTTTAAGTGCTTCTGTTAATATAAAAAAATCCAACTAAATTTGAAGGTATAAAAATCTGAACTCTAGTTAGGTTTTCTAGAGCATATTTTTATTCTGATACATTAGCTTTCCTTTCTGTAAAATACTAACTTACACTACTTCTGTTTAGCAAATATGTATGAAAGATTTAAGTACATAACTCTCAACTCATCAAAATACTTAAGCACCTGCTTAAACTTAAGCATGTGCTTTTTATTTCCTTAATTGGAATAGTTTCCTGGATCAGACCTTAAAATCGGTATAGCATTATGGACCTGATCTAGCTCCCATTGAAGTTAATAGCCAATCTCCCACTGACTTCAATGGGGCAGGACTGCGTCATATGAGGCTGATTTTTCAGAGATATTGTACACCCAACAACTCAAATTGAAGACAGTCAGCATGTGGGGGCTTAGCATCTCTGAAAAGTCATGTCCTATGTGAAAGCCAAGTGTTAGTAACATGTTGATCTGTTGATATGACTATCTTACTCTGGCAAAACTAGCTGAAATCAAGGTAAATTTTGCTTGAGTAAGGACTTCAAGATTTAGCCCATTGTAGTGTATAATTTTGAATTTGTTAGCACTGTAAAACTTACAAATACCCCTGGGTATGGTCATATTGCATAGGCCAGAATCCCACTCTGTTATGAAAGCAATAATTTAAATGGGGGGTGGGGGGGGGAAGTGTCTTAAAACATTTAAATATGCATTATAGGGAAAAGGTTTTTTTCCCCCCCATTGACTCTACAGGAAAATTTGGTTGTACAATAAAGACCCTGATAATTTAATCTGATTAGTCCTATATTTTCAGACGGAGCCTTGAGGACTATATTGGGTAGTCTGTTATTTTGGTACCTGATAAAATGCCAAAGAATCTAGCTGGCTTTTAAATCCACCACTAAGATACCCAGAAGGATAAACAACACCGGAAATATACACACAATCATTATGCAAGTGCTGTAACTTGAAGAAATCATCGCCATTGTTACTTAGGTTAATCCAACCACAAGTCAGCAAGAAAGGGATGGCCTAATGGAGTGGTTCTCAAATGTAATTGATTGTGCCCCTCCCCCCACCATCTTTATGTCTGTAGTCATTTATGCTACCCCTCCAAAGTACAAATACCACTGCCCAGCTCTGAAGGTGGAGCAGAGAGCAGCGGTTGCTGGCCAGGCAACCAGCTCTGAAGCCAGCGCTGTGCCAACAGCAGTGTAGAAGTAGGGGTTGGAATGTGAAAAGTCACAGTAGACTTAGCACCCCATTGCCACCCTTACTTCTGCACTGCTGCTGCCGCCACCCTGAGGCTGACATCTGGAGCCCTGCTGCTGTCTCCCAGTGAGAGATTGAGGGTGGGGGAAGGAGAGCCTGGGCAGCAGGACTCCAGCTGTCAGCCTTGGGGCAGTGAGGCTCCGGCTTTCCCTTTTATCCCATTCCCCCACCTCCCGGGTGTGCACAGCCCTTCTGCACAAGCCCCAGCCACCATGAGCTGACAGCCAGAGCTCTTAGGGAAAAAGAAAAAAAGCACACAGCTCATGCCTCACTTGATGCATTCCTATGCCTCCCTTGGGAGGCCCTCCCCATAGTTTGAGAACTGCTGGCCTAATGTAACTTTAAAAGGAAAGCTTTGGGATTCCAATTAGAATTCTGTCCTTAATGGTATGTTCAGTTTCTAAGCAATGCCAGTGGAAATACTTTTCACATGTAAACATCATTTAATTTATTAGAAAAAGAAAATATGTTAACATTTGCTTTATTTAATGAATGGAAAAATAGAAAGGCTTTAATTTGATAAGCATATTTTTATTAAGTATATTGGATGGGGATATGGGAGGAGAAAAGAGAATTCTTGCTTTTTGTTTTCAGGAGAGTTCTAATATTCAGAGGTGTTCTCTCATTCCTCCAAATTATCTATTTACTCAAAGAATGCCTTCATCCTAACACAGCTGCTAAGCAAAATAGGACATGCTTCCTAAATCAGTAGGTGAAATCACTGACATCATTGGGACTACTTGCTTAATCAGGGCATTAGTTAGATTGTTAGAACAATAGTTCTTCCTCTCGACTGGAACTGTTCAAATTTTTTTTAATTCGAACCGTTTTTTGACAAACAATGCCCTCTTCACAAAACTGAAATTTTCAGTGAGAAGATCTCAGTTTTGACAAAACAAACACCCCCGCCCCCACTTCCCAGCAAGGTCCCTGGCTGCCTGCCTTGAAGGCTCGTCAATTTTACTTTCTGTCAATGAAATTGACAAAAGCTTTCCTAGTGGGCTGTTCCTGACTTCCCCACAAGTTCTGAGAATGCAGAGGCAGCAAGTTGGCAGAGTTGGAAGGAAGATGAAGAGTCTGAGAATTGCCTGTCTATGCTTCTTTGCCCTGGAGCTTAGGTGGGGAGGCTGGGAGTCAGAGCAGCCAGGCTGCAGGCTCTTGTCAATGTCACTTGTGAATTTGATAAGACCTGCCCGGCAGGCAACTAGGAAGCCAAAAAAATCTCTTTCGGTTTGCCTGCAACTGACATTTATCTTGAAGACCCTTCCTGCAAAATATGTCATGTTTTTGACATTTTGTCCTGGTTCGGGATGAAATTATTTTCAAAAACATGATTTGGGGGGCTGTGTGTGTGTGTGTGTGCAGGGATTTCCATTTTCCAGCCCTCTACTTTCTATGTTAAGATGATGGTCCAGTATGGACAACATGACATTGGAGATAGATAATTTATGCTGAGTAAAGTTAATGACATATTACTGAGAAAAGAATATAACTATGCTGTGACATTGCACTCCATATGCTTTATGAAAATATGCTTATGAATGTTAATATGATGTAACGGGCATATGCTTTATGCAAGAGGTCTCTTGTTAGATATCACTACAAAGTTTATAATCTACTGTGTTCATCCTATTTGTTTGCATGTATTATTTATATGTCTGGAGTTAGAAGAATAAGATATAAACTGGTATTACTGATATAAACATATTAAGTGGAAGCCATTAAGGGTGCTTCAGAATCAATGAACTGTAAATAGCTGTGTTTACTTGCAAACCTTCCTTTGTATGTGTAGGCCAACCCAGGAAGAATGGAGGCTGGGGTCTCACAGGACATGGGACCATGTCACGTGATACTGGAATCCATCTTAATCCTTGTACTTTTCCATTGATGAGGTGGGGGTAGGGACAAGTACATACAAAAGATTCCCGCATTGTGCCAAAGTTATAAACGGGGATGAAGCAGGACAAAAGTGGCTGCCAGTCATGAGAAAACCCCTGCTTACCATCTGAGATATCTGCTGGAACTAACAAGGACTGTTCCAGGGGAAAGGATTGGGCCCAGACTAGGAAGGAGTCTAGTCTGTGAAAGAAGCTTATTGGAACATCTTTGAGGGCGAGATATTACCTGTAATCAGTTTCTTAATGTATTAGGCTTAGACTTCGTGTTTTTGCTTTATTTTGCTTGGTGACTTACTTTGTTCTGTCTGTTATTACTTGAAAGCACTTAAATCCTACTTTTTATACTTAATAAAATCACTTTTGTTTATTAATTAATGCAGAGTAAGTGATTAGTACCTTGGGGAGCAAACTGCTGTGCATCTCCTCTCTCTATCAGTGTTATAGAGGGCGGACAATTTATGAGTTTACCCTGTATAAGCTTTATACAGACTAAAACAGATTTATTTGGGGTTTGGATCCCATTGGGAGTTGGGTGTCTGGGTGCTGGAGATAGGTAACCTGTTGAGCTGTTTTCAGACAAGTCTGCAGGGTTTTTTTGGGGGTGGGGGTGGGGGGGGGGTGGACCAGACCCCAGGTCTGTGTTGCAGCAAGCTAGCATGTCTGGCTCAACAAAGCAGGGTTCTGGAAGTCCCAAGCTGGCAGGGAAAACGGGCTCAGAGGTAATTTCAGCAGATCAGGTGAAAGTCCCAAGGGGATCTCTGTGACCGAACCCATCACATATGCTTTTTGCCATACAATATACTATTTGAATTTCAATAATCAACAATGCCACCATGGTTGCTCCAGTAGTCTGCTTCATTCAAGAGTGGAAATGTAAAAAAATCAACAATGATGCCTTTGGGGAAAGTGGTAGCTTATATGTGTTGTCAGCCTAAAACCTTAGAATGAAGGTTCAACTCTGAACTTTAACCTATTTGCTAGACTTGAATGCACTGCATTAGGGCCCATAAATACATGCACATATTTCACACAGAAGACATTTCCCCCATCCCTCCACTTCATGCACTCAAGATTGGAGGATCAAATTTGGCCCTTAGTTTTGAAGTGATAACATTTCTTGGGTATTGCAGAATACAGACAATCATGCAATAATTCTGCAATTATACTGTAATTATTGACCATGCAAATGAATAGCAAATACTGTACACGTCTACATAATCAAGTGATAATTATGTTCTTTTATTTGTCTTCTAAATGAAAGAGTCGTCAAAAGCCTGAAACAGGTAATTAAATTTTCCATCAAATTTGTAAAATTACACATTAATCATGCAGAAACATGAAATTATATCCAGTATGCACTGGTAAAATAACAGAGGTTATATTGGTTATTTTATATATGCAAGAGTGAATTCTTCAGTGAAGCCCTTGCCAGTTTGCGGACCAAATTCTCATCTGGTGTAAATCAGTGCCTCTTCACTGACTTCAGCTACACCATTTTATAACAGCTGAGGTTCTTGTCCTGGATTCATATCTGGATCCAAATTATCCTAACTCAAAATAGCAGTGGTGCAGGCCCTGGCTATTCACCTGGCTATTCTTCCCCATCCTCAACAGATAACTATCTGCCATCAAAATAATACTTCTCCCTTCCTCCACCTCAATCCAGTGTCCTAACTTCCCCTATATTCTACTCTAACTCATACCCTTTTATTCTTTGGTGAGGAGATTTCCCCCCACCTGAGCTGTTGCACCATCATGCAGCAATTCTTTGTGCTTCCCTTATTCAGTAAGCATTGCTCACCCAATGGAATTGCATGAGTCATAAAATCAGAGTTCAAGGGTGCCAGAGAAACATGACTTAAGAGAGACAGGAAATGAACATAAGGGGTTAATATTTTGCAGTTCCCAAGGGAAGGCAAAAATCTTAGCCAATCAAGGAGAAAGAAAATTTGCTGTGGAACTCATGGCCAGGGGATGTTGTAAAGGCCAAAACTATAACTGGATTCAAAAAAGATGTAGATAAGTTCATGGAGGATAGGTCCATCAATAGCTCTTAGCCAAGATGGTCAGGGATGTAACCCCATGCTCCGAGTGTCCCTAGGCCTCTGGCAGCCAGAAACTGGGAGTGGACGACTGGGGATGGATCACTTGATAATTGCCCTGTTCTGATCACTCCCTCTGAAGCATCTGGCATTGGCCACTGTTGGAAGACAGGATACTGAGCTAGATGGACCATTTGTCTGACCCAATATGGCCATTCTTATGTTCTGTTAACTGAGTAGGGAAAGAAGGCAAAAGGATAAAATTGGGAAAGTGCTTTTTTCCCCAAGATACCTTGATGGTGTGCTAAGCTTGAATTAATAAGGGATTTAGCAACAGGAGGGAGCTAAAACAGCACTGAGCATGTACTGTATTTCTTATTTAAGCCCATCTAAGGAATTCAGGTTTGATGCAGACAGTGAGGCTGAGCTTCAAATCATTGTGGATTTTTTTTGTAAAGAACATTGTATCCTGCCTTGGTTTTCCTGCTTTCCCCCCCTTCTCAATAGGAAGCAATATCCATCAAATCTACACATTACAAGGGATGGGTGCACAATCAAGCATGCAGTGTGGGTGAAATTCACGTCTCTGTGGAGGGCCAGCACAAGGTCTGTGGATCACATAAAGAGAGCTAGGCAAAATTGTTTTCAGATTAATTGCCTGTTCAATGGAAAATGCAATTTTGGTCAATCCGCAGATTTGACATGTATGGTTTGAGCAACAAAGCAACCAGCAGTAGCACTGGTGTTGGTGGCAGTGAAGGTGCTGCTGTCCCTTTACCTCATTTTAATTTTCTAGGAGGGCACTCACCTGGGATGTGGGAAACCCAGTTTTGAATCCCCACTCTGGAGCAGAGCTGAAATGGACTCTTCCAATTCACTGAAAATTCTGGAAATTTTCAGATTTGGTTCAATCCAAACCTAATTCTTCGTATTATTTTTGGAATTGCCACCTAATTGAAAAATCAATTAATCTGCAAAAAACCCTATTTTGATGGAGGGCATATGTGGGAATGAAGTGGCCCAAAGACATAGTGCTGGCCTTCTGCACAGGAAAGAATTTCAATAGGAAAAGACAGGCTGTATTTATAAAAACTGCTGACACATTAGACAAAATCTCTAACTGCACAAGAACTCATGAAATACATTAGCCTGCTCTCAACATTCAAAGCTCTGAACTGAGAAGTGCATGGAACGTCTAATATCAGTACATGACACACAGAGTACAAAAGATGCGGAGTTGTGTTAATAAATTATTACAAAGTTAAGATATCTTGTTTGCTATAGATCTGAGTTTCCATCAAGAACTCACGTAGCTGAGCTCCACGTTACACTTGAAGCATCCCAAGTATTCTATATAACGTGGAGTGATAAAATATATTAAGGCAGCCAAGACAGATGCCTGCAAACACAAACTCTCTTCATAAAGTCCAGAGTTCACAAGTCTTTAAAAACAAACAGTTTGTGGTGTTCAGGAAATGTTGCTCTCCAAAGTCATATTTACAATCTTATCACCACAGTGTTCTAGTCATTTTGAAAACCAGATGACTGGCAGACACTTGAGGGTAGTGGGAGGACCCTAATCAACACCAAAATATAGGAAAGGAAAAGAATGTAGTTGAAATTCTTTTAGATTTATGCCATCTAAATGTCATCTTTTCATTCATCATTTAAGACTTAAGTCCAGGAACTGACTGAACTTTGTGTTGCTTAGCTAGCACTGTACATAGTTCCCATTAAATACATTTAGTCAGATTTCAGGGTAAATTTTCAAACATTCTTAAGTGACTTAGGGGCCAGATCCTCAAAAGTATTAGGCATCTAACGCCCATCAATTTCAATGGTAGTTAGGTCCTAAATACCTCTGAAGATCTGGTCTTTAGGAGCCTAAGGGGTTGTCTGCCACAGGGAGTTATTCCAATACAGCTATTCCTAATTAATTATTTCTGATTAACTCCATGTATGGAAGCTCTCATTATGGAATAAGAAATTCCAAACATGGCGTTAAATCAGGAACAATTCACTTTAAATTCTCACGTACCCTATTCCAGATTAACTCTCAACCCTAAATCTTGCTGAAAGTCAATGGGACTGAGACTGCTAGAGTATATCTACACTGCAATTAAACACCCGCAGCTGGCCCATGTCAGCTGATTTGGGCTCAAGAGGCTTGGGCTAAGGGGCTATTTAATTGTGGTGTAGATGTTTGGGCTCTAGCCCGAGCCCAAACCTGAATGTCTACATTACAATTAAAACAGCCCCTTAGCTAACATGGGCCAGCCATTGGGTTTTAATTGCAGTGTAGACATAAATCTAAGTGCTTAAGTCACTTATGAAAATGGCACTTAAGTGCTTTTGAAAATTTTACCCTTTGTGATCTGTGGTAATGAAATTTAAATATACAACATAAAAGTATATGCTTTTTATCAGCTCTACAGTATCATGAAAACTACATTTTAACCAATTGTGTGCCTTATCCTACACCCTGTTACTCCAGTTGAAGAAAGCTAGTGTAACGGAGCAGAGAATCAAGTTGTCTGTCTAAGTTGGTCTATCCCTTATGTCCACATCCCTAAAAGATTAGTCAGATGTAGAGATGGACCCAAAGATTAGGGGGTTTCAGATCTGGAATTTTGGTTCCGGCCATCTCCCATCAGAATACTTTTGTCTCAATGAAGCTCAGTCTTACAAAACACTGAGCACTCTGGCCCCAATCCAGCAAAGCACTTTAGCATGTGTGTAACTATAAACACAAGGGATTACTTACATGCTAAAGTATGTGTGTCAGTTTGAGCACATGTGTAGTCCCTTGTGTTCACAGTTACACACATGCTAAAGTGCTTTGTTGGATTGGGGCCAGAGTGGTCAACACCTTCAGGTCCGAGATGATATGGGCATGTCCATACCATATCCTCCCAGCCTGAGTAGACAGATTTGCACTAGTGGGGCTCAAGCTAACACACTAAAAACAGTGGAAGTTGTTGTCTGGGCTGCAGCTTGGGCTCTCAAGCCTAGGGGGTCAGGCTGGCTTCAGAGCCTAGGCTGAAGCCCGAGCCGCAACATCCATACTGCTGATTTTGGCGAGCTAGCTCAAGCCCTGCTAGTACAAGTCTGTCTACTCAGGCAGGGAGGCTCACTTCCAGCTGCAGTGTCGACATACCCTATGATAGCAAGAGTATTAAAAGGATAAATATCCCCCAAAGATGGTTGTTTTTATATTATTCTTTGTCATGTGCATAACAGTCTCCAGCTATGTTGACAACAGTATCATGTCTCCTGAAGCTGTTTCAGAGTCCTGACTATGAGTCGAGCTGATTCCAGTGTCAGAGTCCGTATCATTTATGTCTAAATTAGTCACTTTACGAACAAAGTCTGGCACTGCGACACACTTGCTGGTAACTTCGCTGCCTTTTGCCTGCTCTTCGTTAGCTGGACATCTGGATTCAATTTTGTCTTTGATATGCAGTGAATTAAATTCTTCTGCAAGGAGTTCATATTCTTTTTCCTTCTTTTGCAGCAGCAAGTCCCTGTAGGTAAGCTCTTTCTGAATGCAGCTCAAGTGAGAGTGGATTCTCAAGCCATCTTTTGTACTTTTTTCCAACTCATGTTTGACACTTTCTAAATTTGAGGATTCTAGTTGGCCATTTAAGGCCTCTGCCATGCATTTACCATCTCCATTTGTTTCAGTGCATACACCTTTTACCTCTTTTTCAATTTCAGCACAGAGCTTTTCAATTAGTAGTTTGTGATGTTTCAGTCCTTCTTCCATCTGTAAAATTCCATCACTTTTGCTCAAGTATTCATGCATCTGATGTTGACCATGTGGCACATTTGTTTGTTGCTCGGCATCATTTGGAGTGGCCATTAAATAAGAATCCTGCACATAATTTTCTCCATCATTTTCTACCTGAACTAGGTGGAATTTGGCTTCACATTTTTCAATTTCTGTATCCAATTCCTTCATTCTGTTGACTTGCTGATGAATGGTATGATCTTGGGAAATGATCAGATGAATCAATGTCTCCATATTGTCTCGCTCTTGCAGAGTATTGTCCTGTTTAAGTTTGGCCAGTTTCCTGAAAGTCTTTCTAACAATCCTCTTTTGCTTATCCACTGGCAACAACTTCATGTAATTCGCTGGGTTGAGCTCCCATTGTCTTCCTATGTTTTGTACTATCTTTGCTTCAGCTGTCCTCCACAATGGAAAGGAGAGGAAAGCATCTGACTTCACCAGAACAAAGTGCAAATTGGGCTGCTCTTCTCCCCAGGCCTTCCAAAGTCTCAGCATTTTTGTCAGCGGGGGAAGGACCCGCTCAGAGCCTCTCCATTTTTCTATGATACAATAATCACTAGGTTGTCCAAAAAGAAACTTTTTTTCTCCAAATGTAGCTTGATGTTCCTCTAGTAGAGCTTGGATCACGTCAGCACAGGTTGTGCGCTTTGTCAGTCCACACACAATTTTCTCCTCCTGGCATACCCAAACCACTATCTCCCTTTCATTAGAAGCCATGTTCTTGTCTGGAGATCTAGAATAAGGAAACATCAAATATGAGTTACATCAGTGGCATGCAGTTTGTGAATCAAAATGACAATCCATTTATCCTTGATATAAACTGCCAAATGGTGGGCAAACCTCCCATACTCTTAACAAAACAAAAATTAAAAAAATCCTAAAATGTAAATGGAGAGAACACCGGCCTGCCTGCCTCTCTCTCACTGGACCAAAGGGGAAAAAATACCAACCTACCTGAATTTTAGCCCAACTACAAATCCAAACCTCTTTTTCAGATTCTTATATATTAATTATAAAACCCTTTCCCTCCCTTTTCTCTGAACGCCTGGGTGCAATTCACTTAAAGAGCAGAAGTATAGATTCATATAAAGTGCTATTCTAATTTTATTATGCTCCCAGCTGAATCAAGGAATACTGGGAATCTCAGAAGAAAGTCTTTTCTCACAAGATAGCAGTAGAATTTGTAGATAATACAGGTTCAGAAGCTTGGGATAAACATCCTGATTTTTTTGAATGAATTACTAAACCACCACGAATCATGTGAACCCTACAGGAGATAAAATAATAAGAAATATTGTGATGCTGAGACAAATCTGCAGTCCCTTTGCCCCACATCATCGTAGCGTTGCCAACTCTCATGAATTTTATTGAAAGTCTCGGTATATACAGTGTTTTTCTTAAAGCCCCAGATCCTGTATTCAAATTATTATGGGAGAATCTCAGCTTTCTTGTGGCTGTGGAGAAAAGCATCAAAATGTGACCTGAGTGAATGTTAAAGGGTCCAAAACCAAAAAGCAAATAAAAAGAAGCCCAAGCTTATTTAAAACGAAAACACACAATTCCCTCCCTCCCCCCCCCCCAAGAAACCCCCACCAAAAACCCCACTCAATTTTTACACCCATTTTGTGATTTTTGAGGGGGTGACTTATGATTTCCAAATGCTTGAGGTTGGTAATACTGTCCATCACCAGCAGAGATGTGGCATCTCCGAAGGATTACACTTATTGATGCAGAGCTGTCATAGAGGCATCTACAGCTCCACTCCTCCCTGCTGCCAGTGCAGGCAATGTGGTGAAGAGGAATGGCCAGTACACCACTACATTGAGCAGATGTCCAGGATTAATTCCCTTAAACTGCTTCAGTTTATATCTGACAGTGGCCCCAGAGAGCCAGAAAAGAGCCCCCCAGGTAGCTTGGCCACACCCAAGGATGTGGCCCATTGTTTAACTCTAGATACATCCTCTGAGCACAATACATTATTGTGAATCTTCTCTTGTATTCTCTGTAGATTCAAATGAATGAGCTTTAATCCACTTCCATGTAGAAAGCTTGAAAAATGCAGGGATAATGGAAACGTGGTCAACATATAAAGTATTTGATTCTACAATAGTTAGCATTTCAGACTGAGTCACAGTATTTTTCTAGGCTCATGTGCCATAGCAGGATTACAGCCTAATCTGGATTCATTAGTGTTACATCCTGCTTATTAAAACATTTCTGCTAGTTTCATTTTTTAAATTATTACCCTGTTTGGGAGATTAAATGTAATCCAAAAACTTGAATTGTGATTGACTCAGCTCTGTATGGAGGCAAGATGCCTCAAGAGGCTGGGGTTAGTAACAGACTACTAATGTAACATATAGTAAATATCTTATTAATGTTATATAGTACAAGAGAACTCTGTTCAAATGCAGTGTTACTCTTCTACTGGAGCATTCCTGTGTAAAATTCATACTTTGCTAAATAAGTCTGTGTGGTAACATAACAGGTTCTTATTTCAACATGTCCCATTTAAAAGATCAGTGATTTACTGTAATTAATTTAAGCAAATCAGAGTTTCCAACAGATTACTGAAGCATATAGTGGGCATTAAAAATCCCAGATAGCAAAGATCAAGAAATCATTAAGGCATGGGTCTGTACTAAAAACCCAAAACACAACACAATGAGAAAACATTAGATCAGTTGACATTACTGTTGAATGTGTCACAGGCCACAAAGTCAATATCTGTCACCTTTTAGTAAGTTTACATAGCACAGGATATCATAAAAATGTTTTTACTTGTTGATAGATTAGTAGTTAAATGAAACTAACAGGAATAGACTATTGCAACAGAGTTCAGCTACAATGGTCAACAAACAATGTTTGCTTTAAGCTACAGTATGCACAAAGAAAAATCCAGAATGGAATATCGAGTTACTGTAGGAGCTAGGTGTCAAGTAAAGATTATACAAATTAATATAATCGTTATCAAATGTACCTGATAGTTGCTCAAATAACTACACCAGCTGCTGATAAAGAAATAAGTGAAAGAGAAATCAAAATGTCGTTTATCAGTCTGTGATTTTCAAAGTGGAAAAAAGCTGATAGACAAACAAAAATGAAATAAGTGCAAACACATATAGGTGTAAGAAACAATATACTGGTATCTCGGCTGAGGTAATTGCTTTATAGGATCTGCCCCTCTGTTTCTTTATAACACATTGGGTATCAGTAACGCACAGTAGATCCTCACCCTCCTCATTTAGTTGCACTTATAGAATCATAGAAATGTAGGGCTGGAAGGGACCTCAAGAGGTGATGTAGTTCATCCAACTGCTCTGAGGCAGGACAAGTAAACCTTAACCATGTCTTACAGATGTTTGTTTAATCTGTTCTTAAACACATCCAGTGATGGTGATTCACAATCTCCCTTGGAAGCCTATTCCAGAGCTTAACTATCCTTAGAGCTAGAAAGTTTTTCCTAATATCTAACCTACACCTCCAGGGAACATGGAGAATATTTGATCACAGTCATCTTTGTAACATCCAATAACATACCTGGAGACTTATCAGGTTCCCCCTCAGTCTTCTTTTCTCAAGACAAAACATGCCCACTTCTTTCAACCTTTCCTTAGAGGTCAGATTTTCTAAACGTTTTATCCTTTTGCTTATTCTCCTCTGGACTCTCTCCAGTTGTCCCCGCTCCCCCATTTTTTTTGTTTAAGTGTAGCACCCAAAACTGGACTTAGTACTCTAGCTGAGGTCTCCCCAGTGCTGAGTAGAGACATGCAATGCTCCTGTGAATACATCCCAGCAGAATATTAGCCTTTTTGCAACTGTGTCACATTGTTGGCTCATATTCAGTTTGTGATCCACTGTAACTCCCAGTACTTCTGGGAATACTTTCTGCAGTACTACTGCCTCACCTGTTATTCCCCAGTTTGTTATAATAGTTCTTGCTTCTTTCCCCATTCTCCTTAGACTTTTATACAAACTCTTTGGGACAGGTATTCTTTTCATTCTTAATTTTTTGTTACAGTAAAATGTTATCTTTGTGCTCTCCGGTACACTGGAAGTATGTACCAGATCATATACATTATGCAAATGCTCTCATTCTTCTCCTCCTTCTCCTTCCCCCCCTCCCTCCAACTACTTTAAAGGCTACCTAGCAAGTCTTGGCAGGTATGAACCCATGAGGTTAGCAAAACTTCAAGTAACCTTAAAATGTCTGTAGATACAATGTACCAGTAGATATCCTGCCATCCGTTTTTACACAGAACTCTTACTGGCTTCACCAGAAGTTCAACAAGCAGACTGATGGAAAGATACTACTGACTTTAGAAAATCCCAATAGAACCCCAAGAGGCAATGTAGAAAATTGTGACTAGCTATTCTGACAGAGAAAATAAAACATTGAGAATGTAAAATAAGGTCTCCTTGGGTTATATATCATTTCCGTTCTGTTTTTCAAGCATCCCATCTACCCACATGTAACTGTAAGCTCTCTGGGGCTGTGACGGTCTTCTTGTTCTGCTTATACAGTGCCTAGCACAGTGGGGTCCTAGTCCATGACTGGGGCGCTTATATACTACTGCAATACAAATACATAAATAAAATAGTAACAGTAATAATAGTACTACCTTTTAAATAAAAGTGGGGGGTGGGGGAAGAGAAAGAAGAAAAATTCATAGGCTTGGATATAATTCTTGCATTAAAACTAGATTGCTCAATGATGGGTTTAGTTACAATGTGCATTGGTATCATTTGTTTTTCATTAGATTCACTGTATTTTTTCTGCTTTCACGTTTTAATTGAAGATAAATTCATGAGTCACATCATAGTACCATACAAATATTTTATTTATATATACATAGAAATCTCTTCTTTGTGGCTATTTTCATTTTCAGTAGAGTGTGCTGATACAGTTTAGCACATCATACTGGCCTTTCAGAAAAAAATAAATAAATCTTTAAATTGTAATTAATCCAATTAATACTGAACAAGACTGCTATGAACCTGGCTTCTTGTTAGTCACAGCATAACATAATTCTTGGAGAGGCTCAGTTATTTTCAATATCAAAAAAGTATTTAATATTAGGAATAGCCTCTCATTACATCATGCTTTGCTTCAGAAGTGGGCTTCTTCCCACTGAACATTTAGGGAGAGGTTCTGCTTTATATTTTTCCAGCCTCTTTGTGCCACTCAGGAAGCTCAAGGGGGCCAAAATCTGGCAATAGCTGGTCATCAGAAAATTCCCCTGATGGAGGGAAACTACTCACTGCAGACAGCCCTAGCACCAGTGTCAGCTACCGTGCAATTGCCCTTGCAGAGAAGAACATTTTCCAATTTGGAATGAAAACAAATTTCAAAATCTCAATTATTTTTGTAGAATGGAAATTCCATTTGTTGGCCAGCACTAGAAAATATGTATGGAGCTATGAGACCACATCAGAGACCATCAGGCAAAGCAGATCAACAAACATTTTAACATTGATTCTGCTTTAATTTGAGCTTCAGGGATTTGCAAAGAGCCAAGCTTATGGTGCCCTATGCTGAAGTCCTCATTCAGGTGAAATTCCCACTGAACTCAATGGGTTTTTGCCAGCATAAGAATTAAACGATACGACTATAAGGGATGGTCGTCGTATGGAAACCCAGGTCAAAGTCTCCCATATGTTGGGGACCAATTGGATTTCTGGTTCTTTGGAGAAGTTCACATCTGAAGTTCACAGCTTTGAATCAGATCCCTGAATATGAATATTTCTAAAGCTCTGGAAGGGGCTGATCTGAATCTGAATTTTGCAGCTTAGTACTATCTCAAAAAGAAAGAGAAAAAGTTTCCGGTCTTGGCTTAGTAACTTCTTTCACTGTACACTGCACAGGGGTGACAGAAGGTCCTTAAAAGTGGAGGAGATGGGCAGCTGAACTGTGGCCCCACCCCTTTGTGCCAGCCCTTCCCCCCCACCTGAGGCCCTGCCCTTGTACTACCCATTCCCCCCCCCCCCCGAGGCCCCACCCTCATGCTGCCCCTTCTCCCCAAGTCTCCACCCCCATGCCGCTTCTTCCCTCAAAACCCCGCCTCCCGCTCACTCCTCTCCACTCCCTCCCTCCCTCATTGCTCACACTTACGGCTAGTAAAAAATGGGAGGGCATAGCCCCCCTGTTCCGGTGCCCCCAACACTGCAATGTATGGTTTACTTTTATTGTTAGACTTGTTTTTCTACAACTGTACTATTGAATAATTCCTTTGTATGTGTTTTGTCCTGAGGTTGGTTTGCTTGAACTTCTGTATATTCCTGGTTAAGTCTTATTTGAATCTCAAAGAACAAACATCAGAAATTCCTGCAGTGACTGTCCAGATAGTAAACCTAACACAGAATGAATCTCTTAACGGTCACTTTTGCTTTTTTCAAATCATCCTCATTCAATCTGGCTATATATTCAAGTATAAATCCAGCTCTTGGACATTTGCTCTAAAGCACTTTGAGCCAAATCTTGTGCCCAGGGTGCAGCCTGCCTGGATTATGTGCTGGGGGGATGTCCTTAGGGCATGAGAGAGAAAAGTTCTGTTCCCCACATCCAGGCTGTGAAGCAATAACTGGAATTACTCTGTTACTCCTCAGGCTGCAGGAGACCCTACTCACCCCACTGCCCAACTCCATAGGAAAAGGGTTGCTGAATCTACATAACCCCAGAACCACTGGCCTCACCCCTGCTCTTCTCCAGCCAACTTATGTGCACCAGGGCACATTTCACCTCTGTTGGGTGCAAGGGGGGTAGACTCTGTACATGGGGTCCCAGAATCCTGCCCCTTCTTCCCTCCTGCATCACACTGCAGTCAGGGCACTTAATGGCCACAGAGAGGGGGTGGGGCAGGATTTTACCCTTATCATTTACGAACACCACAGCGGACCTCAAAGGACTGTCAGGCTCATCCTGATCAGAGTAATCCTTATAATGCAATAAGTCTCCGGAAGAAGGAGGAAGAATACCCAGGTACTTTTCAACAGTAGCTCTCTGAGCGCTCTACAAAGGAGGTCAGCCTCATTATCCTCATTTCACAGATGGCAAATGGATGCACAGAGAGGCTACGTGACTTGGCAAAGGTCACCCAGGAAGTCTGCAGAGCAGCAAACCCAAGGCTAGTGCTCTAACCGTGGGAACCATCCTTCCTCTCCTGGACACGACAGACCTCAAGCCAGTTTGAAAGCAAATGAGAAACAGTAATAAATTAGTTCAAAATACATAACACAGACTTACCCTGACCATTTGGTTTTGTCTTCAATTGATATTGTTATATAAGTATAGTGCCACCTTTGCTTAAGTTTAAGATAGGTTATTGAAAACAAAAGAAAGCATTAGGTACATGGCAAGCTCTGTAATAAGTTTTTTTGTATTAAGAGAAGGCTTTTTAAATTTAAATATTTCAGGAACATTATAATAATGAGTTAAGAGAGAACCTATTTTAGCTAGCTGTATGTAACATACAATAATGATCTGAAATAATAGCAAACAGCTTTAATGCACCAATGATACATTACAAGTCTTGTCTATTAATATTCTTCCCAAATATCTGGTCACCCTATCACCAATGTAGTTGTAAAATACATTCCCATGCTCAGGCCACTGTAAGTAAAATATATTGTTAATGAACAGATAGAACATTACATCACAAAATACATTAAGACCACAAAAGTATGGCTGATCGATAAAGGTGTTCCAGAGGGGGGGAAATGCATATTGTAAACATGTCCATCACAGAATTGTACCTGACTGGGTGCCCAGCATTAATAAAGATAACAGTGGCAAACCATGGACTGATTCTTCTATCCTCCTTTTCTCGCCTACCCCTGCACAGTATGGATAAGGGTGGCTGAATCAGGTCCCATATTTTCAGTGAAACAAAGAAAAGGAAACAGAAGTTGCTTACGAAAACAAACTACGAGCGAAAGAAAGAAAGACCACAGTCAGATGGAACTAAAAATAGGATCCTTGATAAGTGCAGGACATGCTTTGCTAGGTAGATGGGTGGCAGAGCTTACACTAGGGAAAATACAAACCACAGAAATTGTAAGGCTAAAAGGTATACATATTTGGAGGCATCAGACTGATAAGAACAAACAGGTAATAGTTATTGTAAGAGGCCGTGGCAGATTTAGAGTTAGTGGGGCTTTGTGCGCAGCTTCATTTCTCTCCCCCACCCCCCCGCCCTCGGGACCCAGCCAAGAAAAAGAACATTCTCTCATCTCCCCACCGCTCTCCCCCCCCAAGTTTTTCCATTCTTTTTTTCTTCATCCTCCTCCTATATTATAAGTAATAGGAAGTAAGTGAAAATAAAGTGAGGTACCTTGATGGGGGCAGAGGGTTGGGGTGCTTGGTGCGGGCTCTGGGCTGGGGGTTGGGGTGTGGGAAGAGGTGAGGGGTGCAGGCTCTGGGAGGAAGTTTGGTTGCGGGCTCTGGGCTGGGGCAGAGGTTGGAGGGTGGTAGGGGGCGGCGCTTACCTTGGGCGGCGCAGATCCCAAAGCAACCGGCACACCCCTCTGGCAGTAGCTTCTAGGCTGGGGGTCACGGGGTGTGTGTGTGTGTGTGTGTGTGCACGCCACTTCTGCAGCTCCCATTGGCCGCAGTTCCCAGCCAATGGGAGCTGCGGAGTTGGCGCATGGGGCGGGGACAACACACGGAGACACACACACACACACCCAGGGGCCACAGGACATGCCGGCTGCTTCCGGGAGTGGCGCAACGCAGAGGGAGGGAGGCAGCGTGGGCAGGCAGCCGCCTTAGCCCTGCTGCTGGCACATCTCTGCGCGCCCCTTGGGAGGAGAGGGGGCAGCGGGTCTCCGTGCACTGCCTGGGGTGGGGGCAGTGGGCAGAGCTGCCTCCCCCCCTGCCAGCGGCACGCAGGGATGTGCCAGCAGCCAGCCGCTTCCGGGAGCAGCATGGGGCCACTGGCCAGGACTCAGGGGCAGATTGTCAGATGAGATTTGTCCTGCATTTTGGAGGCCCGGTGCCACCGCACCGTTTGTTTCATGGTAAATCCGCCTCTGGTAAGAGGAACTCTCCACCCTAGAAATACTTTTGGAAGGCTCTCCTGAAAAGTGAGAGTGAGGGTGTAATGATGACACAGCAATTGCATGGTTGTCAGCGCTTCAATGGTGGCTATTACTTTACAAATCTCCATTGCTAATTCTTCACCTCTTTATCTGCCTTGACTGTGAAATGATTTACAATATGCTTTCCATCACCCTAAGGGTACACATTCTCTATAACTTGTATCCACACCTTAAATCTGTCTGCCTGTCAGACAAAGCAACAAGGTGGGTGAGATTATATCTTTTATTGCACCAACTTCTGTTGGTGAGAGAAACAAGTATTCAAACTGCACAGAGCTCTTCTTCAGACCTACACAGCAACAACTATCCTGACAGACAAAGCATCATTCTTCATTATATATTTAAGGGCTTCTGGCTACCAGTCCAAAAATGTCTGGAAGGAAACTTCTGTGAGTAACCATGAGCAACTTTGCTAAGAAGGCACAATGCCAAGGCAGATAAGCTGCATCAGTGCTATACTATGATGGGCTGGCAGAGTGGAGGTTTTGAGAACAAAGAGGGAGCCAAGATCATGGTTTGTAGAAGTGCTTTCCAAAAGGAACAAAAGTAACATTAGCAACTTGATCCACTGGAAAAAAAATTCTTTGATGTGGATAATGTGACTGCTGTTGGAGAACCAGTATTGGCAGCAGCTGAGGCAGGAGCTCCCTAGTTGAAATCGACACTGATGCATCTAGTTACAATAATTTGCAGCAGTATGATAGGTGTGGGAAGAGAGACATTTTCAAATTGTTCAGTGTTAGTGCACAACACACAGCTTGGCAGCCTGTCCCTTTCAGCATGGCAGCAGGTATGTTTGGTAGGCTGTTTCCACTCATCAGCAAATGAAACTGTGCTGCTCAATTTTTCTGCTGCCAAAGTACCATTGCAGAAATTTACCCATGTAAAGGACCAGCACAAGACCTACGCAAAACTTAAGTCTTGTGCTGGTATGGCTTGTTTACAGGATGAGGCTGAAAATTATTTCTCCGCAGACCTCTTCCTTATAAATAGAAGAAGGAGAAGAGTTTAAAACTCATGTCCGATATGGGGCCTCCTCTACAGATAAATCATGGGGCAGTAGCTGAGCTGGGCTCTTCCCACCCCAGTGAATGCTCCCTACTCCAAGCACATAATCCCAGCAACTGATTACCTACGCATTACATTAACAGAACGTTATTTAGTTTGCAAAGTCAAGCACTGAAAAGTTAAGAAAAACTTTTCCTGACAGTTGCCTTCATAGTCCTAAATCTGCCCCCAATGAATGTGTGTTATATGTCTTTAGTTACATGCTATTTTTCCCATAAGGATCCTACCACAAGGCAACTGGATCATGATTGTATTAGTAACCATAAAGCGGGTGTTTCCTAACCTTCAAATTATTGATTTTGCATCTTTAATGTTTTTTGGACCCAGTTCTGTTGTATGTAATAGATAGCTAAATCATGCAGTACTTAGGAGCATTGGTGGAGTAAGAACAGCAGAGCAAGTCTTCTAGGAGTTTCACTTTGTCTATATATTTCATTATTTTAACAGCCAGTGAACCACTCAGTTTTGAAATTACACCATATAATCTCCTCTGTCTCTCTTGCTTTCATTAAAGTGCATTGAAAATGTGATCTCCAAAAGGAATTTTTATCAAGGCCTTATTTGCAATCAAATTCTTTTTTTCCGTTTTCAAATCCATTTCATTTCTCTTTGGAACTTTCTGAATGAAATGGGTTCCATTACTTACAACTACTATTTGACGAGCCAGAAGGGGCGGGGGAAGAAACCCAAGATGGAGTGCACACTCACAAATATCTTTATACTTAATACCCATGCTTAGTATTAGATACACAAAAGAAATCTGAACCAAATTTATATCAAAAACTTTGAATAGCATGCACAAGTATATACACAACTACCAAAATGGAGCCATTGTAATGCTAGCATGTCTACTCCAGCTGTGTAATAGTAGTGGGTCTGTAGCACCTTGTGGTTAACTGCTTTGTAGCTTCAGAGCGGCTGAGTATTGAGATGAAAAGCCATGGTAATAAAATAATTAGGTCACACATTTTGAATCTTTGACATTAATTTTGAGTAGAAAATCTTCCTAGCTATCTTAGGGCTTGTCTACACTGGCACTTTACAGCGCTGCAACTTTCTCGCTATGGGGTATAAAAAACACCACTCCTGAGTGCTGCAAGTTTCAGCACTGTAATGTGCCAGTATAGACAGTGCACCAGCGCTGGGAGCTATTCCCCTCGTGGAGGTGCATTTTTTAGAGCGCTGGGAGAGCCCTTACCCAGCGCTGTGCCGCGACTACACAAGCCATGTTAAAGCGCTGCCGCGGCAGCGCTTTAACGTTGCCAGTGAAGACATGCCCTTAGGTCATTATATGGCACCCATTAGCATAGTGTCTGAGCGCCTCACAATCATTAATGCTTTCTCCTCACAACACCCTTATGAGCTAAGGAAGTGCTATTATCTGGATTTTACAGATGGGGAACTGAGACGCAGGGAGGCTAAGTGAATTGCCCCAGGTCATACAGGAAGTCTGTGGCATAGCAGGTATTTGAACTCATATCTCCTAAGTTCTAACTACCACCCTAATCCCTTCTATTTCCCCTATTCATCCTAGGAAAGAATGGCTAGTGGAAAAAAAAAATACACATTTTGGTTAACTTTGATACTATATGAACAGTGCGTATCACTTCATTATAATGAGAAATTAAGTGTTTAGTAGTTAATTAAAAGAGACATATCACTGACAGTTACAAGAAACACTACCAATCTGTCAGCTCTGAAAGGCACTTGTTAGGTATGTATTTTGTAAATTACAGCCAATTCTTTATAACACCTTAAGCAGACTGAAAACTAATTATTGTGATATATTTAGTTCACAGTAAGTCTGGTCGAGTTAACATTTAAAACACATATTTGATGTCTCAACATTTTGGAATATACAAATGTCTTTGCACCAGAGCAGTTAAGGATC
This sequence comes from Platysternon megacephalum, assembly GCA_003942145.1. NCBI lineage: Eukaryota > Metazoa > Chordata > Testudines > Platysternidae > Platysternon > Platysternon megacephalum. The sequence goes on from QXTE01000034.1 coordinate 11,435,021, forward strand.
TTTTTAACCCAGGCAGTTAGGTGCCTGTATAATTCAAGTGTCAAATGCACAAAGGGAGAATAAAAAGAAAGTTTATTTTAACAAGACACTTTATCAGTTGAATGAGTACAGTAGCGGCAGCTAAACGAGCACATTTCCCTCCTCTCTCTCTCTCTCTGATATTTGCAGGAATACACATATTTAGAATCCTTTTGTGAAATATGTTCTCATTCTAGCTGTCACTACCATAGCTCTGACCTATGACTTTAAAAGTTACAATTATATATACCCAGCTTCACAGACAATAGACAATGAAGAGCATAAAATGCACACACACGTGTGTGCATATTTTAGACTCTCCATTGTCATATATGCTATCACACACAAAAACAATGTTAAAAGAACATTAACTCTGCAAAGTCCAGCACTCAAAAGGTAGTACGTGCCAGAATTAAGGCTGCCTTGAGGCAACCATAATTCGGCCCCTTATTGAATATGCATTATGATACAGACTTTAATTACATGATCACATGGTATTTATCCCCCACAGGAACCCTACCTCATTCAGGGCACTTGACAGACAGTGCTCACTTAATGAGCAACTGTCACGTTACACTCCATATGTTTATGGAAATATGCTTATGAGTGTGAACATAATGTAACTGGACTATGCTTTGTGCAAAAGGTCTCTTGTAAGGTATCATTACAAAGCTTATAATCTACTGAGTGTGGTCATCCTATTTGTATGAATGTATCATTCTTGTATCTGAAGCTAGAAATATGAAATATTACTCTGAAGGCCTATTGTAACTATGCAAAGTGTGGAACATTAATGGTGGCTTGGAATCTTGATAGCTCCCATTAACTAGGACAGTTGGTTGTGAATGGCTCTGTTTACTCACAGGCCAGCTCTGAAAGAATGGAGAATGAGGTCTTACAATGACATGTGATCATGTCACCTGGTACTGGAATCCATCTTAAACCTTGTGCTTTTCCATTTAGAAGGAGGGGTGGGGACCCAGAGACACAAAAAGATTCCCACCTTGTGCCAAAGATATAAAAGGGGGTGGAACAGAAAAAAAGGGGGCTGCCAGTCATGAGAAATCCCCTAGTTACCACCTGTGCTGGAACAAAGACTGTACCAGGGGAAAGGATTGGGCGCAGACTAAGAAGGAGTCTAGTCTGTGAAAGAAGCTTATTGGAATATCTCTGAGGGTGAGATTTACCTGTATTCAGTTTCTTAAATGTATTAGGCTTTGACTTGCGTGTTTTTGCTTTATTTTGATTGGTAACTTACTTTGTTCTGTCTGTTATTATTTGAAACCACTTAAATCCTACTTTTTATACTTAATAAAATCACTTTTGTTTATTAATTAACACAGAGTAAGTGATTAGTACCTTGGGGAGCAAACTGCTGTGCATCTCTCTCTATCAGTGTTATAGAGGGTGGACAATTTAGGAGTTTACCCTGTATAAGCTTTATACAGAGTAAAACGGATTTAGTTGGGGTTTGGATCCCATTGGGAGCTGGGTGTCTGGGTGCTGGAGATAGGGGACCTGCTGAGCAGTTTTTGGTTAAAGTCTGCAGCTTTGGGGGCATGGACCAGACCTGGGTCTGTGTTGCAGAAGACTAGCTTGTCTGAGTCAACAAGGAAGGGTTCTGGAGTCCCAAGCTGGCAGTGGAAAACGGGTAATTCCAGCACATCAGGTGACAGTCCCAAGGGGCTCTCTGTGACCAAACCCATCACAGCAAACTATTCAATAATTATTGATCTATGTATGGCCTTACGCCTTATATACCAGACGTTATTAAAACCCTGCTCTGAAGACAGAATCATTAATTTCCTCATGGACTTTTCTGTGGCGCTCATAGAATCTGAGTGCTTCACACACATTAATGAATTTAGCTTTACCACACCCGTGTGAGGTGAAGGAGTGGTATTATATCCCTTTTACAGATCAGGAGCGGAGGCACAGACAGGTTAAGGTAAAAAGCATCCACTAATTTCTGGAGCCAAAGTTGAGACATCTAGAACTTGATTTTTCAGATTACTTAGCATTATATAGCATTTAATGTGTTTGAAGCAACCATTGATGTCAATTGTAGCTGTGAGTGCTAAGTATTTCTGCAAATCAGACCTCAGGGTTACAAGTCATGCACACAGAAAATGAGAAACACACTATTAGTGATGCCTCTGAAAATTCCGGTTTAAGTGACTTGCCCAGCATCATATAGGTGGCAGAGGCAGAGATAGAATCCAATCCCCGATGGCACCATCCAATTGCCTTAACCATAAGACCATCTTCTCTCTTCCTGCAATCTTCTGCCTCATCTAACTTCTGCAATAAATGAGGCAAGAGTCCTACAGACAACAACCTCCTTTGCTATACAATACTGAGGGGGAATGCAGAAGGCCTCCAGAGATCCGTTCTCTGCACTGAATGAAGCAGGGGTCCTTGGGAAAAAGTATAATGTGGTCATATAATTAAAGCCTAAATTATACTGTGTATGCATTGAGGGGAATTAATTAAGTTTGCAGTTTGCTTGACTTTGCTTTTTTTTAAAACCAGGAAATGACACACAATCTACATGAAAAGAATGTGATTAAGGTTGCAAACTGGAAAAAAAAAGAAAAAAGAAAAACCCCAACAACCAGAAATTGACATATATGTGGCTCATCAGCAGGGTTGGAACCTTTCAGATCCACCATGCAGACCTCTGAGTGTTCCTGGCTTTCAGTCACTGACTCAGTCTATTTGCCCAACTAGTCCCAGCCTTCCCTTCTATTCCCTCCTACCCCAGCTTCCAGTCCCAGACTCTCCATACAAACAATCCCAGTGTGTGTCCCGCCCCCCCCCCCGCCAATCCTCCTTGCTTCCAGCCTCAATCTTCTTGCCCAGCCAGTCCCAGATTCAATCCATTCCCAATCCCAGTCTCAGTGACTCCTCGTCCCAATCTCTTCCTTTCCTACCTTTTATCCCTTCTACATTCGAATCGAACAGCTTCCTTCTCTGCACTGCCTGGCGGGCAGGAGAGACGGGGTCCCAGTTCCAGGGCCTGGCCTCACACTGGCCCAAAGAAGCTGGAAGCGTACTGGGAAAGTCTGGCTTTGCTCCTGTAATAATGGGCTGGAGGGAGCCTACTCAGTTGCTTTGTGAGGAGGACACATATGTAGTCCAGTCGCACGTAGGAGCTGTGATGGGATGGAGCATGTGCTGTCATTCTGTGAGGATGGAACATGCACAACCTTGTCAGCACTAGGAGCTGTAAGGACATGGAGCATGCTCCATGAGAACAGAATATTCAGAGATTTTAGTTGCTAAAAATCAATGAAGTCTCTACAGAGCATGTGTAAACTACAACTTTTCAAGAGTCTTATAATTTGGCCAGATTTGGGTAGACTGTCAAGAAGATGGCAAAAGGCCCATCCCTGACACAAACACCATCCTGGGCCAAATTTAAGTCCCTACTCCAAAGCATGGGGGAGATAGAGCTATACAGAAAAAAGGTCATCAGAAAATTTTAACATGGGCAAAACAATGTATTTTTTCCTAGCCTTGTTCTCAGAAACGGCTGAACTACTTTGGATTGTCAAAAAAAAAAAAAAAAAAAAAGGTTTCTGCCTGATGCAGGTACTCAACATGGAAAATTTCAATCCAAAATGATGAAAGCTTGGCAAAGTTATAAACAACTGAAATGCACCAGGAAGCACTGAGCAACTTTAATAAACAGTGTTACCAGCCCCATCTACAATGAATACACAAACACACATATGTACGTCTGGTTCTCATATATAGAGATATCCTCCACAAGTGTAAATCAGAGCTTCATTGCTGAAGACATGGCTCGTGTGTGTAGCTGAGGGATCTGGCCCAAGATACATACACAAGCACCCGTGTTGGCAGTTTGTATTACACATACCAATATATGAAATACCCTTTTAAAAACTCCCTCCAGCACCAAACAAGGTTGATATTTTCGATTTTCCCAGTGGTTCTGAGAAGAGTTGAAATTAACATGGCTGTTTTGGTTTACTGGTAACTGTTATTTAGATAGGTTTCAGAGTAGCAGCCGTGTTAGTCTGTATCCGCAAAAAGAACAGGAGTACTTGTGGCACCTTAGAGACTAACAAATTTATTTAAGCATAAGCTTTTGTGGGCTACAGCCCACTTCTTTGGATGCATAGAGTGGAACATATAGTAAGGAGATATATATACACATACAGAGAACATGAAAAGGTGGGCATTGCCCTACCAACTCTAAGAGGCTAATTAATTAAGAGAAAAAAACGTTTGTAGTGATAATCAAGATAGCCCATTTCAGACAGTTTGACAAGGTGGTGTGAGGATACTTAACATGTGAAAATAGAATCAATGTGTGTAATGGCTCAGCCATTCCCAGTCTCTATTCAAGCCTAAATTGATGGTATCTAGTTTGCATATTAATTCAAGTTCAGCAGTTTCTCCTTGGACTCTGTTTTTGAAGCTTTTCTGTTGCAAAATTGCCTCCTTTAAGTCTGTTACTGAGTGACCAGAAAGGTTGAAGTGTTCTCCTACTGGTTTTTGAATGTTATGATTCCTGATGTCAGATTTGTGTCCATTTATTCTTTTGCGTAGAGACTGTCCGGTTTGGCCAATGTACATGGCAGAGGGGCATTGCTGGCACATGATCTTCACACAACTATTATGAAGATATCAGTCCAGCTCTAGTACTAATGTTCTGGTGTGTCTATAGCAGCATCATACTAGTGGTCCCCAAACTTTTTACCTCGTGTCCCTCCTTGCCCCTGTCTGTTCCCCTCCCACCCCAGGAGCTGCGGTCGGGAGATAGGAGCGAGGCCATGGTCAGGGCTGAGGCTGGAGCTGTGGCTGGGAGCCATGGCTGGGAGCAGGGCCACGGTCAGGGCTGGGGCCACAGCCGGGCCAGGAACCAGGGGCCAAGGCCGGGGCTGCGGCTTGGGCCTGGAGTGGAACCAGGGCCAGGCCATGGGCCGAGGCTGGGCTGGAGCTGGGGCTGGGAGCAGATTCGTAGCCTGGCTGGGGCCAGGAGCAGAGCTGGGGAAGAGCGAGACTGGGTGGTGATCTCTCCCTCCCTCCCAGGCCCCACCACACCCCTCTGAATATTGCTCCTAGAGAGGGGCACCCCACAGTTTAGACCACTATACCAGAGGTAGCCCCCGATTTCTCGCCATTAATTTGGTGATTAACAAAATATTTAGGCTGTGATTATTATTAAGTTACATTTTTAGCCTCCAAATATTGATGGTAGCCCTTTGTATAAATATCAGCTCCAAGTATAACAGCAGAATCCATAATAAAAGATTTAGATACAGGACCACATAACTATTGCATTAAAGATAGCAACATAGATAAAATGTTTCAATACCTGATCATTGAACATTTCATCTTCTATTTGCTAACCAAATTCAGGTGTTTAATTTTTCATATTGAACACATTAATAAGGCACCTATTGAGCAATAATGAAAGTAAAGATCAGCCAGCTTAATGAAGCACATACCAGAACCAAAAGTTATAGTACAGGTGTGACTCTGAATTGTATACTTTGGAGTACTAGTAAGTAGTGCAGGTATTATTACAAATTCCTTCTCTCCTATAGTAAGCCCTGATTCAAAGTCCATTGAAGTGTCTGAGAATTTTACTTTGACTTCTACAGGCTTTAAATAAGGACCTTAAAATCAACCCCTTAAGAAACATGCAAGTAGCTGTGCTCTCTAAGTAGTTCAATTTCAAAGAAAGTCTATTTACAACGGCATGGTAGTAGTCTACTCTAGATGAACCAGAGACATGAATTACTGTAGTGAAATCAGCTTCTGATAAAATTAGGCATAATTTTTGCATTATTTGGAGTTAAGCCTCTATTCTGAGATGACAACCAAATTCCACAATAGTCCCTCAAGTAGCCATATTCCCTGCATAGTGGGCATGCACAAACTGCCAACAAGCCTCTCAAAACACTTCTCTAGCAACATGAACATCACTTCAATCTTGCAGAGTATTAACCAACTGTCATCCAAAGAGAAGTGTTGTCTAAACACTCAAATAGTCCATGATGGATTGATGTGAAAGGAAGTAGCACTGAATATCTTCAGTATATTGAGGATAACCCACATTATGGTTCTTCAGCAGCTTCATAGGGAAACGGCCTGTTTCAGTACCACAAGAATGTCTAATGCCTGACTAAAAGTTGTACAATAAATCCTATTCTTGTTCAAGAACTCCCTCTAAAAGTGACACTGGTGAGGAACTAGCCAGTATGTCCACATCACAAAAAGTTAGAGGCTCTGTGTATATAAAAGTTGGGAGTGTCCTGCCCTCCCAAAGTAAGGCATTAGCTATCTCCATCTCCTCCCAACAGGCGTCCACCAATCAGGATTTAAATGGGTGAAACCCAAATGTAGCTGAGCTCAGCTAGGATCTCCTGGAACTTGGAAAAAGTAACAACCTGAAATTTACCTAAGAGTAGATGGGTGTTTGCCTCATTCTTTGACATTTTATAACAGTATAGTCAACCATCTGCTCATATACGAAGAATTCACACTAAGATTGCTAACATTTGTTAGAGTGCAACCATTCTCATCAATATTAACCAGATCATGGACAGCTTGAGACAATTTCCTTTGGTTAGTTCTTTCCCCTCAGGATAAAAGGAGGCCAGAGAAGACACTGGGTATAAATGGATTCTGAACAGCAGGCCTAGAAGCTAATTTTCCTTCACCAATGGCAGTTTCCTGCCTAAATGCTTCATGTAAACTTACCAGTAAACCAATAAGTTCTATAAGAACGTCACTGATATACCATCTCATCAATACAGGTCTGTCTCATCTTACGCTGGGGTTACGTTCCGCGGTTAGCGCGTAAAGCGAAGACCGCGTATAGTTGAAATCCCATTGAGTGTAATGGCGGGCGGAATCTCCCGCACTACAGGAACAGTATATAAATTGCTATTTTTCTCTCTTTTTTCTTCCCCCCCCCGACCGCATAAAGCCGAAATCGCGCATGTTAAATGCGCGTAAGATGAGACAGACCTGTAGTGGTGGAACAAAAATAAATATATATAGTAAGGCTATATCTCTCTCTCTATAGATAGAGATATAAAAATCATAAGACCGACAACATAGCAAGTGTGACAGGTATGACAATTTCCTACAATATCTTTTGGAGAACTTATTGTATTAAGTTTGTGTCATGTTAGGCCAAGCATTGTATGCAATTCCCTGGGGAGGGTATCCACTGCCCCTCCGGGAACTAAGAAGAGTGGAAGATGATTAGGCAAATTCATGCAGGTTGTAACACCTCCAGAGAGATACCACCTCATGGAGATGCTTGTGTTCAATCTGGATTCTTTAGAGACCAGTAGACATAGAAAGGACTTTTGGATAAATAGCCTGAGTTTAAACTGACCGGGGGCCTTCATTCTGATCCAGCATGGAAGGTCCCAATCCTTAAGGAAGGGTTAGAAGGACTGACACCAACAAGAGCCATTATGCAGATAAGCTTATTAGCATGCATATTCTTTTATTGTGTTTAGTATGTTCTCTCTGTATGCTTTCACTTTAAGAATGTATGCTTGCTTAGAAAGAGCTGTGTGGTAAATTAACTTTGACAATTGTGCTGTTTACGGCCTCTGAGGAAGGAAGGTAAAGCAGGTCCACTGAGGCAATCTGCCTTCCTTGGAAATTCAGTGTAGCAGCAGGGAACCTGGAAATACTGACAGAAAAAGTTCAGAAGAGGGCAACTAAAATGATTAGGGGTTTGGAACAGGTCCCATATGAGGAGAGATTAAAGAGGCTAGGACTTTTCAGCTTGGAAAAGAGGAGACTAAGGGGGGATATGAAAGAGAGATATAAAATCATGAGTGGTGTGGAGAACGTGAATAAGGAAAAGTTATTTACTTGTTCCCATAATATAAGAACTAGGGGCCACCAAATGAAATTAATGGGCAACAGGTTTAAAACAAATAAAAGGAAGTTCTTCTTCACACAGCGCACAGTCAACCTGTGGAACTCCTTGCCTGAGGAGGTTGTGAAGGCTAGGACTATAACAGGGTTTAAAAGAGAACTAGATAAATTCATGGAGGTTAATTCCATTAATGGCTATTAGCCAGGATGGGTAAGGAATGGTGTCCCTAGCCTCTGTTTGTCAGAGGGTGGAGATGGATGGCAGGAGAGAGATCACTTGATCATTACCTGTTAGGTTCACTCCCTCTGGGNCAGCATGGAAGGTCCCAATCCTTAAGGAAGGGTTAGAAGGACTGACACCAACAAGAGCCATTATGCAGATAAGCTTATTAGCATGCATATTCTTTTATTGTGTTTAGTATGTTCTCTCTGTATGCTTTCACTTTAAGAATGTATGCTTGCTTAGAAAGAGCTGTGTGGTAAATTAACTTTGACAATTGTGCTGTTTACGGCCTCTGAGGAAGGAAGGTAAAGCAGGTCCACTGAGGCAATCTGCCTTCCTTGGAAATTCAGTGTAGCAGCAGGGAACCTGGAAATACTGACAGAAAAAGTTCAGAAGAGGGCAACTAAAATGATTAGGGGTTTGGAACAGGTCCCATATGAGGAGAGATTAAAGAGGCTAGGACTTTTCAGCTTGGAAAAGAGGAGACTAAGGGGGGATATGAAAGAGAGATATAAAATCATGAGTGGTGTGGAGAACGTGAATAAGGAAAAGTTATTTACTTGTTCCCATAATATAAGAACTAGGGGCCACCAAATGAAATTAATGGGCAACAGGTTTAAAACAAATAAAAGGAAGTTCTTCTTCACACAGCGCACAGTCAACCTGTGGAACTCCTTGCCTGAGGAGGTTGTGAAGGCTAGGACTATAACAGTGTTTAAAAGAGAACTAGATAAATTCATGGAGGTTAATTCCATTAATGGCTATTAGCCAGGATGGGTAAGGAATGGTGTCCCTAGCCTCTGTTTGTCAGAGGGTGGAGATGGATGGCAGGAGAGAGATCACTTGATCATTCATTACCTGTTAGGTTCACTCCCTCTGGGACACCTGGCATTGGCCACTGTCGGTAGACAGGATACTGGGCTGGATGCACCTTTGGTCTGACCCAGTATGGCCGTTCTTATGTTCTTAAATACCATGCAACCTGGAAATACACCAGTCAGAGGGAGAGAGACATGAGTCTCTGTCCAAGAGAGGTGACAGCTGGGAACCGGAAAGTGTAAGCCTTTGGCTGGATTGTAGAGGGGAAATACATGTGCAGTTGCCCTGGACTGTGACAGTGAGTACAAAAACTTTGTCAATCTTCTTCTGTGACCAGTAAGCACTGAGGCTGGACCATCGAAGTTTCCCCCTTTGAAAAGCATTTTGCTGCTTCAATATTCAACTGCGTAAAGATGATGGTCTGACTGTGTGTGTGTGTGTGTGTGTGTGTGTGTGGAGGGGGGGGGGGCGTGTCCAGAATTCTAGTTCAGTCCCAAAGCAAGGTCAAACATACAACTACTCTTTGCCTGTTCCTTGTAATAACTTAAGAAACATGCATGGTAACTTTAACATCTGTGAACTCACAAGTAAATGAAGATGACCTCTGCCGTATAAGGAGATTGAAGTTTCCCAGTACCAAAGCCTGGAGTCTACACCAAAGTCAGTAGGTCTCAAATTTCTGTTCGGAATCTGGGGTTGACCATTGTGGTGAGGTGTTTGGTATGACAAGATTCTAATAGTGAAACTGCCCTGACAGCTGCAGGAGAGGACCTTATGCTGCAAGTACCTTAGTTGTCAGCGTGCAGAAAGCCTGTTGACACATTGTCCAAGCAGTGGATTCTACATCGTCAAAACAACAAAGCAACATTTCAGCACATCAGCCTACCAATAATAAAGCCAACAGAAACAAGAACAACCAAAAATCAATATGCCATGACCTTACTTACAAATTATTACTAAGCCCCTCTCTAATCAGTAAACAGAATCTGATCACTTCCTTTGGTAAATGAGGCATGAAATTAACTGTCAAATCAGTGTCTCACACATAGTTTTGAATACTTTTGAACTTTAAAGTGCTTACATACATGGAAATTACCACTAAACCAAAATATTTGTATGTTGGACTTGGATGAGGCTGGCAAAAAGCAAATTAAGGCCTCAGTCCTACAGCTTGCTCCACATGGATGAAGGGATCTTTCTGCATAGGTTCAGGGCCTAAGAGCAGATCCTGCAAAACTTCACTCACATGAGTAAGCCTGACTCATATGCACAATTCCACTGAGGTCATTGAACCTGTAAAGATTAAAAGAGAGTAGACATATTGATAGACCAAGTTTTCACATTATTATCTCACAGCTGATTGTTCCATTTTTCAATCCTTGATTTTATGCCTGACCAAGAGAGATGTTACATTTTTCCTTATTTAATGCAAGCCTTATGTCAATTTTGTTTTCTTAAAAAGAAGCAAAACAAATATATTATACCTGTCAAGGAAGGCAATTACATTTTTCTATGACTGGGACATCCATAACTCAATTATTTTAAACATGAATGAGTGAGGGTATATGGGTGTAGAGAATAGGGACCTCAAGCAAAAGCATGTTCCAGACTCTGAACCCCAAAACAGATCTGAAGCAAATTAGTATATTACATAGCTACCCACTCATGGCAATTTCCCATCTCTGTAAAAATTCATCTTGCTTCTAATATTATTCTATTCTTAATAATGTACCTGACTACTGCAAGTGTGACATAGACCATGATGGTCTGGATATCAATCCTACCTAAGGTTACAAGCACAAACATAAGTTGGTAGTCTCATCTTCCTACCCAAGATAAGTAAGCTCCAAAGATAATGCCTCCCATCAATCCAAAGCCCACGTGTGACAAAGGGTATGTCTACACTACAGCTGGAGGTGCAATTTCCGGCTCAGGTAGATGTAGCTTTGATTGAACTAGCCTGCTAACAGCAGCAGCGTAGCTATGGTGGCACAGATGGCACCTTGGGCTAGCCCCCGAGTACAGTACAGTCTGAGACTTTCTGTAAGGAGCTCTGGTAGCTAGCCCGCACCACCACCTGCACTGCTATTTTTAGCATGCTAACTCCGTCACAGCTAGCACATGTACGTCACCTTGAGCTGGGAATTACACTTCCAGCTGCCACATAGACTTACCCAAGGACCCCAAATGAGGGGCATAAAAAAAAAAAAAATGTATTCATGCAGCCACATTAAAATGCAGTAGGGTTCATCCCCTGAGTGTAAGTAATGCTGTCTGTAATCCCAGTTAAATGATTCTTGACTTCTGACTTTCAACAATAAAATGAGTTGACCCTGAATTTGTGTTGTGCATAAGTAACCAGAAATAAAATGAAAGTAATCTCTGGAAATGAGGGGCATTTGAGAGGTATATCAAAGAGCATAGTGGAAAAAAGCACCTTTCAGTCCAACAGCTGGGGTGCTTTCTCTGTGCCCCCAGGGCATAAGGGTTTTAGTTTTATTATGTCAGGAAGTCATTAATGCAGAGATTTGTGATTGAAAATTAAGGCCTTACATGTTTATTTGAACACAGCTGGCCCCGAGCTCATCTTTCCTCTGTACATTCACCTCATACAACTGCCATCCAATCTATTCGAGCCATGGGGTAATTTTAATTATTTCCTTTTGAGCGATTTCACAGCCCTTCCCCCACCCCCTGTTTTAATGCTTTGTGAAACTTCAGAAGGCTGAAAACTTCTCAGTGAAGAAGATGAAAAATCAAAACAGCCAGCTGCGAATTCTCACGTGTGTGTTTTGGGATGTCCTATGGGCAGCATGGTGCAGCGGACTGAGCACATGGCTCAGTACAAGGAACACTGAGATTCTACATTCCCTCTCTCCTCCTGGGTGGCTTTTATTCTTTGCACTTCTATAGACAACACATGGTTTAGTTATGTCCCTCTGAGGCAGACACATGGCACCACCCCCAATTTACAGGGAGGGACTGTGAAGCTCAGGGAGATTATCAGCTGCTGAAGGTCACAAAGCAAGTCAGTGACATTACCAGGAGTACAACTCAAGTCTCCTGACTCCATGTCCCACTGTCTAGGTAGCAATGCCCTGCAGGCAAGTCTAGCCAAAGATATTCAAAAGTGACTGGTGATTGTGGGCACCCAACTGGAGACACTCTAATGGGGCCTACTTTTCAAAAGTTGTGCAGCATTTTCTGAAAATCAGTCCCCTTTAAACAGTCTCAGATTGGGTGCCCAAAAAGTTGAGCTGCCAAAATCACTAGTCATTTCTGACTATTTCTTGGCCTTAACTTCTACATCTCACGCACACAAAAGTAGAAAGTATTGGGTGAAAATTCCCCAATGCTTTACAAGTGCAGGAATACTGCAGCTTTCCAGAAGATGAAAGGCAAATGTCAACAGCAGCATTTTTGTGACAAGTATTTTGCCCAACCTGTGGCATCAGAGACATAGGAGACATAGGACTGGAATAGCAGGGACAAACAAGGTCAGGAAGGAGGTGGGCTGACAGGGATTCACGAGAATTCTGTACAGCATGTGTCTGTACTGCGGCTGCTTACCCACTTGAGATTTACGTGTTGTTCTTTTTTTAAACTAGACGTATTCCAATACAAGAATTGTCTGTTTTGTCCACCTGTTGCATTCTGATACTGATTGACTTCAACAAAGGCCCCTAGACTGTAAAATTTCTGTGGCAAGGATGGTCTTCTTTATTGTGTGTCTATTCAGTATCTAGCACTATGGGGCCCTGATCATTCATTCATTGACCAATTCCTAGGAACTACCTTAATAATAACAACAGTAGTGACAACAGTCCAGCCATTTGAACATGTGACTGAGAACCAGAAAGTCCTACACTCCAATACTGATACTAACGTGCTGTGTGGTCTAGGGCACTTAACCTTTTGCCTCAGTTTCCTCATCAGTGAAGTGCCAATATTAATTAGTACTCACCGCCTTCCATACAAGGATGTTGTAAGAATTAATAAATGCTGTACAAACATTTACTATTTTAATGTTTGCAGATTATTTTAAAATAATAATGTTTGTAAAGTACTTCCATCTGTTTTGTATATTTTATTATTATTCAACATATACATCCAAAGAAAATAAACTAAGAATGTCTGAGCTAGTGAAAAAGGGTCTGAGGACACGTTTTCAGACCATCCTATGAGATTTAGCCCTGTCACTAATGTGACTTTTATGGAGGATACAGAGTTAAAATCCATCCCGCCACTGAAAATCTACTTCTCTATACTGAAGTCATTCCATGTTCAGCAGCACAGTTGATCCCCTTTTCCCATTCATACACATGAAATCTTAATTTCTCACCACTGCAATAAGAAGTCATTTATCAATAAGATTTGTCTTTTGTTCCATTGAAAACATTTTTCTTCATCTGCAGTGTTTTCTCAGCCCCACTGAACATTATATTGGTGTTTCATATTCACTTCAAACTTTGCTTAAGTATTGTTCTTTCTCCAGTTGGTGTAGTATTACACACAAGACTATTAGTCATTCCATTTACTCCACTGCAATGAAATTGCAGTCTACTCTCCTAGAACAGTAGATAATTAACTCTTTAGAAATAAAGCTAGTGTTTTGCCAGACATATAGCTCTTCCTGAAAGTGAAGCAAGCAGACATGTACAGCAATTACTACAAAATATTTGCAATCAGATTGGTTCTTGCGACAAAGCAGACAAGCTGGACCAGAAAATAAATTACAATATATGAGCTTGGGGCCAAAAAGAGGATCCTTTCTCTGATGGCGGAGCAACATCATTAATATTAATTTGTATTACCATAATGCCTAGGAGCCCATGTCAAGGATTAGGACTCCGTTGTGCTAGACCCTGTACAAACACAAAACAAAAATACAGCCCCTGCCTCAAAGTACTTGCATATAGGCATGGACAACAATAATTTAGAAAATATACAATGTCACCACCCTGAATATCTTCCCATTTCTAAAACTGAACCTGAATTCAATCTTAGGCTCTGAATAAGTCTTCCCCAAGCACACACTCCAGATTCCAGATGGGATTGGAACAAGAAGTGCCAAAATGGCACAAGATTGTCTGCTCTCATGGTAACCCCATCCAAGAAGGGAGGTGTCAGACATTGTGTATATGTTCTCATGAGACTTCCAACTCACTTTATATGAGGTTACGATAATTCAGATAAGTATTGGAACTGAGTTCTTAGCCAATTCAAACGCTCAGCATATCGAGTGTCCCTTCACCAAGGCTTAATATGTACTGCATTACACTGACTTGTAGACCTGGGGAAAATATAAGCATTTGCTATCAGGATCTGAACAGGTTCAGTGGGAAGCCAGTAGAGTGAGAGGCGGTGGGGATCTAGAGTCAGTGCCAAATGGGTATTGCTTAAACCAAGTCTTTGACCTAACTACCTATCCTGCCCCCTAGTGAGTTCTCAGGGCTAGTTGGGTATTGATTCGGAAGGGCCACTCTATAGGGTCCGCATGCTTGGCTTGCCTCCATTCCCACATCAGAGCCCAATGCCGAACAGCCAATCATCACTGAGGGCAAAGAGAACAGGTTAAGTCTGATCAGCAGGCTTGCTTTGCCTGCATGAACTCAGTGGCTACCGATGTAGGGCTAAGAAATGAGCGATAGAAGTGGAAATGTTCATGAAGCAATAGCAAAAGCAATAAATATAAATAACAGATTTGTAATAGTAATGCCCAATCAGCAAGCAACATTGTGTGTATGTAAATAAAACACACAGATGGTTGTAGCAAACTTAAGGCCATTATGGCCAAGTTATGCTGACAGCTCCAAAGATATTGCTCTGGCTGTTTGTGCCTGGCAATATAGATTGGCACTTGCAGGAGATCTGCATGAGGAAGAGGGACCCCTGAGCACCATCTTCCTTCACCTCTATGCCTGGTCTAAAAATAAACAATTTGTGAAATTAGATAGAATGCTACATCAATGTGGTAGTTGAGGTTTGTTCTGAAAAATCAAGGGGACCGGCCTCAATGAATGAGAAAATGTTATTGAATCTTTCTTGGAATGAGGTGGGCAAGGAATTTTGGAATGATGAATGTGGTAGTGACAGAGCCAGCAATTTTCAAAAGTACTTACGTGACTTACGAGCCTAAGACTCATTTTCAAAAGTCATTTAAGGCCAGATTTTAAAGGCATTTAAGTGCCTAATGAATTCAAGGTGACAAACATCTAGATGCTGTTGAAAATCCTCCTAGGTACCTATCTTTTAAAATGTGGCCCATAGGCACTTAGGAGCCTTAGTCTCATGGAAAGTCAATTGGGCTAAGATTCCTAAGTCATGTAGATGCTTTTGGAAATTGTAGCCTACACTAGCTCTGCCCATAGGCACTGTATATCCTACTCTTTGAAGAAGCTGCTAATATCTGAAGAGGAATACGAAATAAAAGTAACAACGATAATAACCACAGAGTCCTGTGTCTGAGCACACGGCTATAACTCATTCTAATTCTGGTGTTTGTCCTGACTGCCTTCCTGGCCTTGGCTAAGTCATTAACATCTCTGCTTCACTTACTCCACAATTGCTCATCTCTGGGGAATATATGAAAGTTAAGTTAATGATCATGAAATACTTTGAAGATGAAAAAAAGCTAAATGGGAAAATGGAGGGGAAAAGTGGGTGAGGACCAACTTCTATTGGTGAGAGAGACAAGCTTTTGAGCCACTCTGTCACCAACAGAAGTTGGTCCAATAAAAGATATTATCTCACCCACCTTGTCTCTCTAATACCCTGGGGCTGACATGACTACAACCACACTGCATACAACAATGGAAAAATGCTCATTTTTATTAATTATTTGCACATATAACACCTTTGATCTGAGTTTCTCCAAGAGCCGTACAAACATTAAGCCTCACAACACTGCTGTGAGGAAGGAAAATACAATACACCCTTTTAATAGATAGGCAAACTGGGCACAGCTGGATAACGACCCAAAAGTCTTGATGCCATCTGCTGCTCTAACCACCGGATGACACTGCCTCCCAATGTCAAGCTTGAATGGCACTTTCCGTTCAGTGCAAGGTTTGAAATAAGCGGGAAAAGATGGCAACTGTAGTAAGAGAGTCACTCTTTCTAGGTCATTGCATCATATTGGGGTTAAAAAAACCCATCTACCATCCCTGCAAGCAAACCTTGAATTCTCAAGTACAAATCTGTTCTAAGAGGGAAGTTTAGACATATCATAGAATATCAGGGACCTCAGGAGGTCATCTAGTCCAACCCCCTGCTCAAAGCAGGACCAATCCCCAGACAGATTTTTGCCCTAGATTCCTAAAGGATAGATTCCTAAAGGCCCCCTCAAGGATTGAACTTGCAACGCTGGGTTTAACAGGCCAATGTTCAAACCACTGAGCTATCCCTACCCCCACCCCCATCCTGGGTCTTGGAGACCTGAATCAGTATATGGACAAAGGGAAATTCAACATGACCATCCCAGGAACCATTGTGCCTCTTCTAAAACAAGGCAACTAGCTATGTGATCTTGCTCATGTGGACATTTGCACAGTGTACTTTGATCTGGCTGCCCTGACCGTGTCAAGGGCCATTCAGTTCAAGACAGGGCAGCCTGTGCTGCCTGCTTTCAGGATATTTCCATGTCAGACATATGCAAGGCAGCCACATAATATCACTTTTATATGGAGTAAGGACTGCTTGGATTTTGACTTGAGGGAGGAGTTCTACTTGGGTTTCTCAAATAGTGCAGCACTTGTTTCTAAGGTAAAGGAACAGTAACTCTCCCACACCCTAGAATGTACACTTAGGTTCCACTGTTTGAAAATGCAGTTAGGACATTTTTGAAAAGAATCACTTTCCCCCTTCCCACCACCCTTATTATACATGCACAGGACTTCTACAGTCAGAATTGATATGCCATTTTCAGAGAGAAACTGGAAAAAGAAGAAGAAGAAGAAGAAAAGTGTGTCTCAACTTTTTGGAGATTCCCCTCAACTTTTCATTGTAATTCACACTAAAAAAGCTTTGTAAATTGACCTTCATTCTGCAAAGAATGGAAGTTCACATCAATCTCACATCTTTGTGAGATTGACATAATTACTGTGAGGGGTATATTTTAAATCAGAAAGAGATTCACAGCGGAATGAAGGGGAAGCATATTTCTGGGTATATGTATTTATTCAGCTAACTGATGTTAATATAATCCAATTCTTTTTTTAAAAGTATCAGGAAAATACAGCAATTTTATATACATTTAGTTTGGTCTTAAATAGTATATCAACCTTTCCAGAAGGTCTAAAGGTGAAATTCCCTTATGAAAAATACTAATTACAGTCCTGTTCCCATGCACTTTTGTGGGCAGTATCCCATGCTATTAGTGATTCTAAAATAACATAATATTGTTCATGAAGGCCCTAACTGATGGAGTGATTTGCTTTCATTAATTTGTCGACGTAATAATTCACTAAAATGTATGCACAATCTCAGTATAAATCTTTAGCATAACTGTGCATGGAAACAATTAACAAAAAAGAAAAAAAATCCTAACTTTATCTGAAGTAAGTTTATGGAACTACAAATACCCTCAAATGTATGCCCAATCCTGCCCACTAGGAAGGGGATCAGGATCACTGTGAACGAAATTACAAATGCAGGATAACATGAAGTAAAGGTAACCACAGAGGCTTTTACAGCCAGCGTTTTAGTGACCGAGTTATGCATAGCATTAGCTAGACTTGTTGAGTCATTAGAAACTCGAGACTGAAATAGCATGTTCTCTCCATGAAAACTTGCACTTAAAACTTTAGTGCCATATTAGCACTTAAAAGTAATTACATAATCTCATACCGCGCAAATTTAGTTCCCCTCCCAGTCTATGCAGATGGCGTGTAGAAGCAAGTCTGATTAGGGGGAGCCGCCAAAATCAACCTGTAGGATTAGAACTCGCAGCTGCGAGCCTGGGCTATCACAGTTTATCGGCAACACAGTTTCCTTGGCAAAAAGAGAGTCCCAAATTCCGAGCGCGGGATAGGGACACTAAAAGCCTCTCAATTCCACACATAACACATTCGATTCACCATGCTACCCCCCGTCCCCACCCCAAACTTACAATTAAAGGGATGTGGTAAGAAACGGGAGGGATTCTTGGAAGTTTTCAAGACCCCGTTCCTACATCCAGGCAAACTTCGGAAAAGGTTGGTGCGGGGGGAGAGGAGGGAAACAGATATCCCCAAGTAGAGTCTCAAAGTCGACGCAGCAACACACCGCTTTCAATTAACCAACTCAGCTCCCACTGGTTCTGAAGTTCTAGTAGCAAGAAGAACGCCCCGGTGTGAGAGAGGGTCCGGATACTTTGTTTTCAGCCTTGATAAGGGGCGCTATAACCCTGGCTGCAATTAGTTACCACCACGCATGGCAGCATTAACATCCGGATTTCAATCATTCCTATGCACTCCCATTAATTTGCAGCCTGCTACAAACGAGGTGCCCGAGACTTTAAACAACCTGGCTGGGCTGGGAGCACGGAGGGCACCCAAGGCTAGGGAATCTGTTACATTAGAGTTTACCCTTCCTACTAAAAGTGTTGCCCGGGATTTTAAGGGGGGGGCGAAATAGGCACAGATCGGAGTAAGGAGACGCATCACTTGCACACGCGGATCAATATCCCTCCAACACGTTAAACTGACTCACGAGCCCCTAGGTAAGTTTCTAAGTCAGTTTCAGGGGGGTTCAACTTTTCCCAACAACGTGCCCCCCCCCCCCCGAGAAGTTACCTGACTGCAAAACAACACACTCACACTTTACCTGCTTTTGTGCCGGGTCTTTAATAGATTCCTTCCAAAGGGAGCCATAGCCACTCCAGCGGCCGAACCACCACATCAACGCGTCCAAAGCCAAGGCTGGGGTGTTCTTTCCTCTCCCTCTTTCCCCTCACCTTCTTCAGCTTGTTAGTAGTCACCCAGCGTAGCGATGAGCTGGAAGTTGTGCAATTTGCTAACTCTGAACTACTGGTTTGTTGTTGCTGCTGCACCTTTGGAGTCCTGCCCAGCTTCAATCTTCAAGGAGGCGTTTATGAGCAGGAAAAAGGAAAAAGAAACAACCCACTTTCTATTGTGATGTGAAGCTATTTGCAGAACTTGCTAAACTTTCAGCCTTGCCAGCCGCCAAGGCACCGATCAACAAAGGGAAAAGGGGGATTTGACTCCAGGAAGGAGGTAGGCAAGAACACACAACAGAAGGATTCAAACTTTCTCCGCCAAGTTCCAGCCACTTAAGGTCAAGTCGAGCAGCTAAACACAAGCCTTAATGAAGGGCAGACAGCAGTTGTTCCACCAGTTCTAGTGCATAACAATAACCTGCCTTACAGATCAATCTGTCGCTGCTTCTCATTACAGGGTGTAGCAACAGTCGGGAGATGAAGTGACAAAGTAGGTCACAGCTACCTCTCTGGCCCCTCGGTACTTTTAGGTAAACATTTGATACTTTGCTAGGTGCATATGAATCTTTAGAGACTTTGGTCTGCAAATCTCACTCAGCAGCCACCTGTGGCTTCATAACACTTCCCAAGAGGGCCTGATTTTCAAAAGTGCTGAGAACCCCCAATTCTAGCTGAAGCCAGTGAGAACTGTAAGTGCTCAGCACCTTTGAAAATCAGGCTATAAAACTGGGCTGTTAGGAAGGAAGCGTGGCTAGAAGAATAGAAAGGGACAATGCAATACCTCATTGCACACTCCAACATGGTGTATTTTTTTGGCTGGCTTTGTTAAAGGAGAAGTGAGCATGTGTTAAAGTTGTTGTTTGTTCCAAAAACCTGGGCACTAATGCATAAAGAGGATTAGTAATAAAGCTTTTGAAAGGGAAAACATGGGTCCCATTAACTTCAATGGGCTTTGGCTGGGGATTACAGCGCAGAAAGGAAGACCCATTAAAGCAGAAAGGAGTATAAATAGGGAACTGATGGTGGAGGGTACTGGGGGCAGGGGAGAATGAACCTTTGCCCTGTAGCTTGTACAGTTATTTGCACTATTACAGAGTAGGTGTAAAATGTTTCCATTCTGAGTTCATTGCATTTTACACTCACTTTATACTACTCCAAATGGCTATACCAAGCTGTAGGTGTAATGGTTAATCAGGCATCCTGAATTTAGCCTTGTCCCACCTCTGCTGGTGTCTGTATTAAACAAGAGGCGTAATCAGGTAGAGTGATGGGTTTATCTAGAAGGGGCTTTGTCGTTTTTGACATTGGCATAAAATACCCCCTTTCCCTAAGCAGAGATAGTCACATTAGCCTGCAATAAACAAAGCTAGAGCCCATTCCATGGGTTACTTATTACTGGCAGCCCTGGGAATGCCCCACATACTTTCAGTTCAATCCCACGTCTGTAAACTCCCTGAGCTGTGACTACAAAGAGAGGGACTGGAGTCACAGCTTGTTTGGGTGGGTTAAATTAACACACACACACAAATCCCTCAGATTCCTGAGGTTGCTGCCAAGGGAGGTTTCATGAAGCAGGATCTGCTTTGGGTATTATATGCCTGATCCAAAACCCACTGAAATCAATGGTAGTCTTTTTGGGTCAGAGTTTATATGCTGTAGGTGGGAATTTCCTCACCTTTAAATGGTGGCAAATATTTTCCAACCCCCCTGAGATGTTTGCAAGACAGTCTTGGCACAGAATTGCTATTCCGCTGCTGAGAATTTCTCAGAGTAAAATAGGTATTAAAATAAAGCGTTTTTTCCTTCCCTTTTTCCCTTGTTGGCAAAGGTAACATTAAATAGCTTTATCTGCTGCATATTACAATGTGAAGCATTCTAATATTGCTCACTTACTTTTCTCCTCATTACAAAGATAAATGGGAATTGGACAACATCTACAGCTGTTCTTACACTTCCAAATTAATCAGCTGTCACCTCACAGTATTAATTGATTGTAACTATTAAAGTACGGTATGATGTAGTGGCCTACTTGTTCCTTTATTTACCTGCAATTGCCAGATAAACGTAATCATATGGATGGGCCTCGGGAAACTTAATGCTGTTATGCAAATAAATCACAAAGCAGATTTAAAAATAAATCTTCAGGGTAAATTTTATATACACACACTTCATTGTGCAAACCTCTAAAGTTTCCATTTTCATTTTAATGGCATGAATTTTAGGAAAGACTCCTGCAATAACAACTGTACATTTCTATCCAAGTTTGAAATAACATACTTACCCTTTGCACACTTTCTGAAATGAGATTGAAAATATCTGTATAGTTTACTTTAGAGAGGAGGCAAGTAAGAGGGGTCATGATAGGTATACAAAGTACCAAATGAGATGGGAGTTTCAATTGACTGTTTCTAAAATGCAAGAAGAGGAAACATACAATGAAACTGAAGTGATAAAAAGAAATAGTTTTTTCACACAATGTACAATTAACCCATGGAACTCATTGTCACAAGATATCACTGAAGACAAAAAAGCTTAGCAGGATTATATATATATACCTTTATATCAACAAAAATAATACCTATCAGGGGTTCTCACAAGGAATTTTTGGTGGCCTCAGAGTACAGCCACCAACTCTTGCTGGTGGCCACTCTGACAGTTTTTCTTAAAATACTTAACTAACTTTAGGAAAAACAAATAAATATGCACATATACATGTCCAAATCATTGTAATTTATTTATGTAGGGTTTTTTGCAGACTCAGTAATAAAAATAATGTACAGGTGTCTCTATTCTTTACTGGACCTAAACAGAATAGAAACACAACTTTGTATGTTTTGCTTTTTTTGTTAATTTTTTTTTTAGACTTGCTAGCTGCTGTGAAAAGTGATATTTGTACATATTACTTTTCACATCAGAGTTACTCATCCCTGGCAAGCTGGGGGACAAATAAAACCCTGGATGGGGAGGTGGGTTAGGAGGCAGGAGAGCCAGGGGTTATAGGGGACTGGAGGAGGCAGTGGTGGTCGGGTGATGGGGGAAGGTGGGAGTGAGGGGCTGGAGCCTGGGGTCCGGCTGTACAGCTGGGGGCTGGAGGAGGCAGCAGGGGCCAGGGGTGGCATGGGGAGGGGTGATCCTGGGGCTGGAGTCTGAAGCCCTGCTCCCAGTGGTCCAGGGATGTGCTAGCCAGCGCTTCCCGGAGCTCCCATTGGCTGGGAACGGTGAACCACGGCCACTGGGAGCTGTGGGCGGCCATGCCTGCAGATGGTCAATGTAAACAAACTGTCTCACAGCATGCCAGTGGATTACCCTGACGGGCCACGTGTGGTCCGCAGGTTGCTCACCACTGGCTTAGGACATTAAAGAAAAAAAAATTCAAAAGCACCCAAATCACTTAGGAGCCTCTCATGGAACGTTAATGGGACTTAGGCCTGGTCTACACTACAAACCTACATCTCATAGACTCTAAGGTCAGAAGGGACCATCATGATCATCTAGTCTGACCTTCTGCACTTTTCAGGCCATAGAACCTCACCCACCCACTCATGCAATAGACCCCTAACCTCTGGCTGAGTTACTGAAGTCCTCAAAGAACTTTCAAGTAAGTTTTCATGTTCTTGTACTGAAATCCTCTGATGTCCTTTTGGCTAATTAAGAGTATCACCTTGTACATACTTAACTTGAGAGAACCACCAGTCTAAGTTCCCCTTAGTTCCAGACCAGGTCACTATAAAGAAGAAGACCATCTGATATCTGCAGTTCTGTTTTCTTTAGGCAGGGCAGGATACTGATCTGGCCTCCGCTTTGACTGGTCAATAAAGCAGTGATGGCTATTTTTCATATATATCATATCACCCTCCAAAGCTCAAGTGTGCCTCATCTAATATAAGCCTACTTTAGCCCTGAGTGAGAAACCCAAGACCATACTTAGACTTCCTATGTTGCAGCATTAATGCAAAGTTACCATGCCATCTTTTTAGAAACTGGGCCTGAATGCTCATTTACACTAAGGCCTGTTTACACCAGTCTGCCAGTGTTAAGGGGCCTTAAAGTGGGTAGAACTGAAATATATGTCCATTTCAGGCTTCTCTCGACTGCCAGGATGGTGTAAAGGGGCCTTAGTATTAACAAAAATTCAGGCCCTGATACTGGTTACTTGTACAGTATCTTCTAAGTAACTTGGTATAGTAGGTCCCTAAATGTTCCTTCAGTAAGCTGTAACCCAAACTCTTAAGAGGATGAGAAGCATACTTACAGAAACCTCTTCTCCTACAAGAAGTTCTTCAACAACAACAGTTTCCCCAGCTGCTTCAAAAGTCTTATCATCGGTATAACTATGTTGCTCAGAGTGTGAAAAATCCACACCCATGAGCAACGGAGTTATACCAACCTAACCCCCAATATAGACAGCGCTATGCCGATGGAAGAGCTTCTCCCTTTGACATAGCTACCGACTCTAGCAGAGGTGGATTAAATTACACCTATGGAGGAAGCTCCCCTGTTGGTTTAGTGGTGTCTTCATTGAAGCACTATAGCGGCACAGCTGCACCACTGCAGTGTTTTAAGTGTAGACTTGCCCTTAGTTTTAGGGTTATTTCAAAAGTGTCTAAGTCACCAGAGCCTAACTAGACTAGACAAATCACTAGAAAATATGCTGCAGGGATCAATCCTTCACTGACAAGAAGATGAACTAGATATGACCTATTCAGTCTTGTCAATCTCTAATTTCTGTGTCTGAGTTGTATGTGGTGCTACATAATTTACTTCATCCTCTTCTTAAGGCCAGATGTTCCATATGAGAAATCCACTTGCCAGGTATTATGAGAGACAGAAATGCCCTTGGCTGTGCTGTTATCAACTGACCTCGAAACTTTTAGAACAGTAGAGTCAAAACACTACTGTCTGTTTCACTGCACTGGAGGTCAGATTTTCTAACTTATTTACAGTCATTCACTTGTATATTAAGGCCCTGATCCTTCACTCCTTGCTCAGGCAACACCCCTATTAGCTTAAATGAAAAGGATGCACGAATACACTCTGCATGTGAATTTATTTCTGTCCAGGTATTATATCATATGTAGATTCCTGTTGAGGAATCTCTTTTAATTTTATGTAAAGTGAAGTGAGAGAAGGATATAGTAACTGTTTCAATGTAGGATTGTTTTGCTTTGTGCATATAAAGAGGCTAAGGATTTAATGTATTTTATGATGCATTAGTTTCCTGTTTATAAAGAAATTCTGTTTGTGAGAGGGTACTGATCAAGTGGAAGGCTATGCACAACCCTGAGATCAGTTGAGTCATATGGAATTTAAATGGAACAGTTACAATTATAACACAACAGAAATATGAGCCTCTGCCTGAGATACTTTTAGGTGCACTTCAGTATACTGAATTTTAATGCATTGTCAGTTCAGGCCTCATCTTACTACAGAAGTGTCTTGGGAAAATCAACAGCTACAATTCAGCCCTAATTGTTTAATTCAGCAGTTCACTTTATAAAGCTTTTCTAGTTTGTGGACGGAATTGTCCATTTCCTCAAGATTCATAGAAATTCTTATGCAACTTTCATCTGGTCTATAGCTGATCTAATAGGACAAAACCATGTAAATATTTTCACAAGTAAGTAAGACAAATGTTAATCATGCTGCTTAGTGCAGGACTGGAAGGAGCTCAGATATTACAGTGATTAGTGTGGTAAAAGAACCTACATAGGACTGGATATAATCCAATTTTCTGTTACTCATTGGGTCGTATTATTCATTCAAATAGAACTGGTTGAAAAGATTTGAAAATGTTGTTATTTTCTCTTTCAGCTAAAAAAAATATATATAGTGGCAGCAGAAATTACTGATCAAATCATTAGAAAGCATGTGGACAGCCACCAGTTTATTTAGGAAAATGTTTGCAAATCACATCATCTTCACAGATTTGGCAAGAATAATGTATTGTCTGAAAATTCGTACCAGAGGTGAATTTAAAATATAACAACAAAAAAGAAACTTTTATCTTAGTAGAAAATGCTATATAAATTAGATGACTAATCACCTACCATGAATACTGAAAGTTAATAGTGTGTGAACACTTGTTCATAGAAGCTATTTAGTGAATACTTATAAATAACAAAGAGACAAGGTGAGTGATGTAATCTTTTATTGGACCAGTTTCTGTTGGTGAGAAAGACAAGCTTTCGAGCTTACAGAGAGCTCTTCTTCTTCTCGCTCACCAACAGAAGTTGGTCCAATAAAAGCTATTACCTCACCCACCTTGTCGCTCTAATATCCTTGGACCAGCATGGCTACAACACTGAATATATGAATAACACAGAAAAATCCAGATCAATTTGTAAATGGTTCACAAACAGAAGAAAGGCCAGAATTCTTCATATAAAGTGCTCATAATAAATAATGCAACCAATGCTTATCTGGACAACATCATCAACATCATCACACTCATAAATGTCACGCAAAGGAATACTGTCATTTCCTATTTTAAAGTTTGCTCTAGTTCTGCAAACACATTTATCTACTCTTCATTTTAAGCATTTGAGTACTGCTATTGAAATGCATAGAACTACACCTGTGTTTAGAATTAAGAATGTGTGCAAATGTTTTCAGAAATGGGGCTATATTGTGCAGTGATTAGAACACGGGTATGTGGGAGTCAGGAGCACTCCTTCACTCTTTTCCATACTCTGCCACTGACTTGCCACATTACTTTGGGCAATTCACTTGCAGTCTGATCCTGCACCCACCATGGTCAATCAATTTTTTTTTACCAGTGTAGCTTGTTTCACTCAGGTGGATGGGGGTGGAATAAACTATCCAGGTAAAAGGTTTGCTGGTATAAGCTCTGTCCACACTAGGAGTGCTTTGCCAGTATAGTATACTGGTATTCCTATGCTGGTAAAGTGCTCCTCGTGTAGACGTGGCCTTGATTAACTGATGTTTGTAAAGCATTGAAATCTTTCATTGAAAGGTTCTATGTAAATGCAAAATATGATTATTATTACGCAAAGCAATATTCTATTTTCAAGAATGATGCTTTCATTTCTGTATCCATTGGGTTTCAACTTAAGTTATCTATGTTGCAAATGATTGTTTTCTCATATTTGCTGTTGACGTTTTCTTATAACACATTGTCTGTACTGTAATGTTTGCTTTTTAATCCCTAAGAATTTTCTTGAATGCTGTACATTCATTCATGCATAGGTGCTGAATCCATGGGTGCTCCAGGGCTGGAGCACCCATGGAAAAAAATGGTGGGTGCTGAGCACCCACTGGCAGCCCCCACAGTCAGCACCTCCCCCTTCCCCCAGTGCCTCCCGCCCACTGGCAGCCCCACCAATCAGCGCTTCCCCATCCCTCCCAGCGCCTCCTGCCTACCATGATCAGCTGTTCCGCAGCATGCAGGAGGTGCTGGTAGCAAGGGGAGGAGTAAGGGGAGAAGCAAGGGCGGGAAGAGGTGGGGTGGGGGTGGAGTCTTGGGGGAAGGGGTGGAGTGGGGCCAGGGCTTGGGCCACAGCCAGGCGGGCACATCCCCTGGCACATAAGAAAGTCAGCGCTTCTGCATGCACATCTCACCATACAGATGCACATCATTTTTTAATTTCCCCTCCATCCCTTTTAGGTAAAAGTTTTGGAAGTTTCTGGGTGGGCATATAACCTATTTGGAGTGTCATGGTATGTTTGCATAATGATGATGACACAACTCTATTAATTCTTACTTTGCATACTAAAAGAACTCCTAAGCATACAGCAGGATTCATATCTAGCTATTAGGCTTAACAATGATTTTCAAATGCAGTATTGCCAACCCCAAATGTTCAAAAATAATGAGTCAGGCTCACCAAAAATCATGAGATTGGCTTTAAAATCATGAGATTATGTAAAAAGAATAGATTTGGTGTTCTTTTTATTTGCCTTCTGTTTTTGAGCCTTTAGGGTGCACTGGGGTCACATTTTGAAGCTTTCTCCAAAGCCACGGAGGCTAGAAACTGACTTTTTCTTTAAGAATGAAGCCTGAAATCATCACATATCCACTTGACACCAGGAGGTGACGCTTTAAGGAAAACAATAAATCATGACAAAATCATGAGCATTGTCAACACTGCAAATGATAGAACCATACATGTCCAAACCAAGCTTATTGCTTATGCAACAGGAATTGAAATAAAACTAGTATTTCTGCCTGCTATGGCAAAGGAGTAGAAAAAAGAATGGGCATGAAAAAAGAGCTATTAAATTAAGTAAAGGAAAAAGCTTAACTAAATCAAATCAGTGGTTCCCAAGTTTATCCATACTGTGACCCCTAGTTACAATAAAAAAAATTTGGGAGCCCCCTTCCATAAGTTTTGGGACTCTCCATATAGATAGCCATAAAGAAAGGGGCATGATTGAGGCCCCTGAAACATGATGGCCATCCCTGGTTGAGAACTTATTGGTCTGTCCAAGCTGAAGAGCTCAGCATAATCTTACTGATTTGAGAACATTTCTTTCCAGCAATAGAGACATGCTGCATTTCTATTGTGCACAGATGAAATATTCCTTAGTATTTTTAGCTCAAAAATCTTTCCACAGCTCTCTGATATTTAAATAACTAGCTGAAGTGAAATTGTCTTGCAGATACAAAGAAAATAACAGCACAATTATCCGAGAGACTTACGAAGGTAGAAGGAGAGACAAAGTATAGTGTATTCAAAACTTTCACAATGTGCCCTCCAGTTCCTCCTGAAGTGATACAATTTAACCAATGCCATATGAGACAGTGCATGTTACCTACGATTATCATATGTGAGGGGAAACTGAGGCATATCTATATGCATGTCCTAACACCATGGGAAAGAGTGGAATTCATGCGACTGAATTCAGGCAGATTTAATTTCTCCTTCTCAAGAACTGTAGATGATCATTCTCATCTGTTCAATCCAACAACGATTTAAGAGTTCTGTTAAAGTAACAGTTTTTCACTCTGGAACTGTTTCAGTTTACCAAATAGTATCAAAGCATGACCTGTCGGGGTTGGGGAGGAGAGGGGAATGTATGTATAAACGGTGGTATACGGCAAAGAGATTATCCACTCCTCCTCACACACACACACACATATATACATATATTCTGTACTGATATCATCTAATTACATTTAAATAAAAAAAACAGTGCATGTTTTAGTGGTTATATCATGGATACTGGAGGCAATTGAAAGGTAAATTCACTGAGGTTATTTTGGAAAATATGTAATTATGGGGGTGGAAGAAATGCAGTCCTGGATGGGCACTTCTCTAGGAAACTCTGAGATGGAAGCTAAAGAAAATAGGTGAATTTTTCCAACCAGTGAATCAAGGAGGCCAACCTTCCCCTCCCTCACTACCCCCCCCAAAAATAACCCCCCAAACAACCCTGAAAACATTTAATTGTCCTTTACTGACACTCTGAACTCACATTTTACAACATTCATTTGATCTCTGAGTGAAGGACACCTCCATGTGGAGATCTCACCCCTTCTATCCAGAAAGGGGTGACCATTCTCTCTTCCTCCAGACCCGGTGGAGCTTTCTCAGTGCAGGCCAGGGTCCACAATGGGGGAGGGGCAGGACACTGAGCAGAGCCGTGGCATGGAAGGGGCTGGTTGGAAGGGAACAGCCATCATCTTCTGTTCAGACCCATGGACCATACCCAGAGAAGGTTACACAGATGTGATTCCATTGAAGTCACAATGCCCCCAAGTTTGAGGGGAGGCCTTGCTCCCACTTCTGCGGGGGGAGGGGTAACTCCTCTATGAAATTCAGGATTCCACACTTTCCTTGTAGCACCTGCAGAGCTTGGTTCCAAAACAATGTCATAGGACACTGTCAAACAGATAATATGAAAATAAACCTGCTTTAATTAGATGAATGCAGCTGGGTGTATTTCTCCCCCTGTTTTGCATCTGTCTAATTATTTCTGCTCCCTGGGTGGAAGACTTTACCAATTATTTGATACTTATTCTCCTCTCGTTTACCTGTAGCTTCTGGTACTCTCACTCCAGGACATTTAGCAGTTTGGTTCTCTTCTCTATAGCTACTAACTCCATCATTTTTGGTGTCATCCACAGAATTGATTGCAGCTGTATTTACAGATACAAAAGACAAAGCAGATACACAGGGTGCATAGAGGTTAGTTTGTTTGTTCTTTTATTGGACTACATCTAATAGGAAGCACCACTGCTTGATTACCTGCAGCTGCTTTTTTGCCACTGTGAGAGAAGGTGGTGTGTGGGCCTGAGAGTGCTGTGCAGACCACAGTCTGAATGTTGTCCGATATGACAACATCCCCACCCTGGCTGACATGTTTGAGGGGCTGTACATATTTTCCCTAGGTCATGTGGGTCAGAGATATTTTTTTTTAAAGGGACCTCCACAAATGAAGTGAACTTTACAGAAAAAGAAACAGTTACCTCCTAGAAAGCCTTCCCAGGGAGGGTTCTTCTGCAAATGAAAGAAACACTTCCAAACAGGAAAGACCTAGGAATAAAAATAACTGATTTTGAGATTCAGCTATTAAAATGTTTACTATTCCCACTATACCACATTTTAATGTAACAGTAGGGGAAAGCTGCAGACATAGCAAGAAGCTGGAGGAAAGGAAACAAAGGAGCAACGGGAAAAGAACAGACTGTTCAATCTCATTTAGAACAAAAGAAAACTACTCCAGGGTGCTGGATCAATGGTTCCTGACCCCAGTACACTTGAAAATGATATGTCTAGAAGGTACAGATGAGTATTGAAGGGGGAGTGTGGAACCAAAAGAGATTTTGAACCAGTTTAGTGTTCATGCCTGATTATTTGCTAGTAGTGGGATAAAAACAGAGGTAGGACTCAGAAAGGTTATAGCATAACAGAACCCTAAATTATTCCCTGGGGATTTACAATCCAGAGAGAACCAGGATAAAAACTAGACGATCACATATTTTAGTGGCAGTAAAACTGACACTCACTGACTCACTGGGGGACCCCCCCCACCACCACCACCACCACTGTACATTTCAGTTATGTAAGAATATGGGAATTATACTGTTGGAGAAACCCATGTCAGAGAGTAGACACTAGATATGATTCCTATTCACAGAACTTTCTGAAAAGAAACAGCACACCCAGGGAGTAAAATTAGTTAACGATTGGTCTTTATACTGTGTGTAGTTGTGATCCTCTGTAACCATAATATGAATGAAAAAATAGGAAAGCTTTATTTCAAAAAACCATCCTTGCTTAGTAAGCCAGAATTACAGGAAAGAAAAAGCTTTCAATAATATGCAAGAGTTTGGGTTAAAGTGCCAACAAAAATCCAAGAACTAACTCGGGGTGTGTTTCTTCATATTTATCCATGTGTGACACCAGTCCAAAAACTTTACAGTGGTGTAAAACGGGAATCCATACAGAAGAAGTCTGACCTAAGGCTGCCTTGGGTGGCAGGATGTTTTAAATACGGTGTATTTTAACTACATGGAATATATTTCAACAGTATGTAAAAGTGTGTAGCACGTGGGGGGAAGGATATAATTGATCGCTGTCATTGCCTTTGCTTTTAAAGGAAACGATTTCCTCTTCAGTGCTACGCAAAAGCAATCATCGTTTGAGAAGCAATCATTCAATGAGTGTGTTGCTGGCAAGTGGACTACGTGTACCAGTCCTTAAACAAATCCCCACGGATCAAAATGTGCTGCACTGTAATATATGCATTCTCTGCCTTCAGCAGCTGGAACATTTGTCTTTGAGAAAAGTCACATTGTAAAGAAATAATGTGCTCCAGGCTAATGTGATTCTGTAGCATTTCACCTCAATCCACCCTTCCATTGCTTCAAATATTCTTTACATTTATAGTGATGGTGCTGAGGATAAAAATTATAGGGAAAGAATGTAAACACAAATGAGAAATATTTCACCAGTCCAGTTTGCATACAATATGAGTCTCTATTAACTCAAGTCAATATAGCTCTGAGTTTCCTACAAGGATCTTAAAGCTTGAATACCAATAGCGGGAGAGTGATTTTTCTCATACTTCCATTGCGCCCCCTAATGGAAGCAAAGACATCAGCCAAAACGAAACACTCCAGCTCCAGTTTAAAGAAAGCAGCTACACAAAATATCACATCACTTGAACCGAATACATTTGTACCTTCTGTATGTCGGGTTTTTTTTAAATGTATTTACCCCAGTTTTTACTCACCTAGAATCTGTTCTCATTATGTCCTGGAGAGTGGGACAGGGGGGAAATCCCTATCAATATTGTGCAACACTGGTGCAAATATAATTCCTATATCATGGGAATATTTTTCATTACCCTATAGCACACTTAAACTTTCAGACATTATATATGTATACTATATAATTTAGGACACACGAAATAGCCTAAGTCTAGCTATTAGTGTGTCCTAAATTTAAAAAAAAATCTATGGGAAATATACTTAAAAAAAACAAACAAAAAAAACCTCCCAACCTTTGATGGCACAAAACATCGGTTCCATATAAATCAATATACATTTTATTCCCTCGCATTGTTTGTCGAGCAATTAGTAAAATTCGGCAACACATTTACAGAGGGGAAGTATGTAAAATGATTATGGGGTGATCTCAAGGGATACTGGGGTAAGATGTTCGCCCTTTTAATATAGCTCCCTTTCCCAGAGCATCTTTCTTGCATCTTGTACAGTGCATCTCATTGCCAGGTGATCACTCCTTTTTAATGCACACGCACATACACCTTATTCCCCATAAAGAACTAAGAACTGCTCTATCTTTCGGGTTGCTGTGTGTATGACAGAGAACAGGTGAGCCGAACAGGGTTTGCTCCGTACCAACGTTTCTGAACTGATCTCTCTGTGCGTCAAGGAGTGTGGAGCAGCGCAGCGCAATTAGTGAATCGCGTCAATTTCACTCAGAACTGAGTATCTGGGGGCGGGGGCTGTGGAGGAGGAGGAGGAGGAGGAGGAGGAGAAGGGAGGGTAATTCATTAAGAGACAATCACTCTACTTTTGTGACATCACCCCACTGCTTATATACTTAGGGAATGGTCCAGGGCTCCCCTTATGGTTCAGACACTCACAAGTCCGCTCAAGGCAGCGAGGGAAAGAAGCAGCTGTACTTTCTCTCTCTTTCTGTCTGTGTCTGTCTCTCTCATCTCTTCTTCTTAGTATTTATGGACTTTACTTTCTAGAGGGCTGAAGATGGCAAGAATGAGAATTCAACTGGTGTGCATGATCCTGCTGGCTTTCACCTCCTGGAGTCTGTGCTCAGGTAAGCTTTGCAACTTCTTTGGGATTCCTTCCTAAGCTGTGAATTGGTGTGGGGGGCTCTCTGCTCCTGTCCCCAAACCTGTCTCTGTGGTTAGTTATCAGATTGTTCCTCGTCTGATGGGCATTTAAACCCAGGAGGAGTGGAAGTTTTTTTTTTTAAAAGGTTTTACATCTGACTAGTCATTTTCAGGTGATAAGAGCTAACATGTATACTAGCCCCTCGGATGAGATCAAAAGAAACAAAGTGAGTTAACTCTAGACTAAGGTTTATATATGTACACACACACACACACACACACACACACACACACACACGCCATCCCTGATAAGTGTTGAATGACAGTTTTTCTGTCATTGCCATGAGTTCCTCCCATCACATTCACCTGCTCTTTCATGCAGCATCAATACTATATATTTTAAAAAGTTATAGAATAGCCCTTGAGAAACATAATGAGATCTGACCATTCACTTTGTAACAAATGTTAAAAGTATTTGTGATCTATGGAATGTTGTGTTGTTCTCTCAGATATCCTAGGCAATATCTTTTCTACAGCTCATATGAAGCCTTGACAAATCCTAACCAAAATGGCTATATGTGTACTTAAAATACATATTTCATATCCATCAATGATGCAGCTACAAAAACTGAAGCTGCAGTGTTAAAATAATCTTTACCAAATTATCTGAAGGGGAAAGAAAGCTGCAGATTTACATCAATGCAAAACCAAATCACACCGTAGGAGGATAAACTCAAGTGACTTTCTACTCCA
Organism: Platysternon megacephalum; assembly: GCA_003942145.1. Lineage (NCBI taxonomy): Eukaryota > Metazoa > Chordata > Testudines > Platysternidae > Platysternon > Platysternon megacephalum. The sequence goes on from QXTE01000034.1 coordinate 11,467,933, forward strand.
AGTGTAATTGCTTTAAATAGCCAGAGGATAACAGATGATCTGTAACACTTGTTTAGTTTATAGTTTCTTTTGGGAAAATGACATAGCTAAGTTTATACACAAAAATGTAATGGCTTTTATAGCCACACAGTCACTCACACATGCATATGCAGCAGAGTAGATTTCAAAATACAGACTTGCTAAATTACAAAATAGCTTAATACTTTATTAACAATGATTTATGATACTATATTTACGGTGTCAGGTAGGGTCTAGGTGTACTTACTTGCCTGCTTCAGCATGAAGGGGGGAAATAGATTAGATGACCTTGAGGCCCTACGTTCCTATGATTCTATGAAATGCTAGTAAAGTAAAAAATAATACACAAAGAAATTATAACCCTCACATTTCAACTTTCAGAATTCTATTTCACAGTGTATTCAGGAGCACCGGCTCTGTCCGTTAGATTAAAAATTTTCACCTGTAAACTTTTATATCAGTAGCATATTAGCATTGTTCTAGATGATAAACTGTTATTCCCTAACAAGATCTTAAAGGAATACTAACAAAAATGTTTTGAAGAGAATAACAGTAAACTAGGTATTAGCATTTGACAGTGTGAGAAGTGTAAGCAAAACCTGACACACAATAGATCTTTGGATCTGATCTTCCTCCTGTTTAAAGAGAAAGGAATTTTGCTGTAAACTTGTTTGCAGCAGGATCAGTTCCTCTGTTTCACAGAATAGCAAAGCAGTGAGAATAATGATAATTCTTGGTTTTTATGTAGCACTTTTCATCCATAGATCTTAAAAAGCATTACCAAAAAAAACGTGACTGTTAACATCAGTGATGCAGGATTAGATCCTAGCGCCTGCAGTAGCACCTGATCCAATGCCCAGTAAAGTTAATGGAAAGTCTCCCATTGATTTCAATAGACATTGCATTGGGTCTATAATGGAGAAAGCGGGACATACCATAATTAAAATGATTTATTTTGCTTAAAAATATGAAAATGTGGACCTGGGACAGAGATTAGCTCAATGTGGAAAGCATTGCACTGTTTTTAGCTAAGACACAGAACATGTATTTTAATTTTCTTTTGAAAATATGGTTTGTACTGAGGGGAAAATGTAGCTTGTAAAATTTAAATATATGAATAAAGTGCAGAATTTCAATCCAGTTAAGGTATGAACCAGCCAGAGGAGATTAAGGTGTGTACATTTCCCCCTTAAACAATATAGTGTGATACAAACAAACTTTGTATTCAGAGCTCTCCATAACTCTATCCCCATTGCATCCTTGCCCTCAACTTCTCCTGCACCGCTTCCCACTCCTTGTGCTGTCTGCCCATGTCTCTTTTGCCTCCTCCCATTGTCTTTTTCACTGGCTCATGAATCCATGCTTCTCTCCTTGCCACCTGTTTCACTTGGAATAGCCTCCCAAATGAGATACCCCAAGCTCCCTTGCTCTCTTCATTCTAAACATTTCTTAGCACCTACGTATTCTGTGCAGCATTCCACCTATCTTGGCCATTCTCTATGCTCTATTTTAAGTCTGTATTTTGTAGTGTAAACTAGGGCAGAATCCTAGTTACAGGACTTTTGGTAGGTACTGTGCTGATGACTGGTACAGAGAAGGGCTACTACTCTTATCAGGGGGAATGAAGAACCTATCTTTCAAGAGGAGGCTAAAAAAGTTTTTCTTGTTTAGTTTAGCAAAACAAAGGCTGAGATATGATTACCCTCTATAAATACATAGGGGTGAAAACACCAGGGAGGGAGAAGAGCTATTTAAGCTAACGGACAATGGTGTCACAAGAATAATGGGTAAAAGAAGGTTTCTAAGCAGAGGAGTGAGGTTCTGGAACAGTCTCCCAGTAGGAGTAGTCGGGACAAACAGCCAAACTAGTTTTAAAATTAAGCTTGATTATTTTATGTATGGGAATATATCCTAGGCTTGCCTGCGGTAGCCGGGGACTGGATTGGATGATCCATAAGCCCCCCTCCTCCCCCCAGTCTTATCTCCTACATTCCTATGACTAGCAAGGTAGCAGTACAACAATATGAATAAATAAATAATTGAATTAAATTTAAAAAAACCAAAACTCTTCTATAGCACTTTTCATCAGTAGATCTCACACCTGGATGTAAATGGGCAACAAATTCACTTTATAGAACACATGAATAACAACAAAAACACTGCTCATGTTAACGCAGCTGATATTTACAATATATTGTTATGTTTGTTAGGGCGCCTCGTGCCTCAGATAAGTGTCTTTTTAGTTGTTGTTTTTTATGTCTAAGTAAATAAATTTATGGATTGGCTTTGAATTACTGTTGCTTTTAGGGAGCTACAAAACAATTAAAATAAAATTTGCTTCAACAGAGGTATTTAATGATCTGCAAACATTTACCATACTCTTTGCGTTACGATTGCTATATTTGCAAAGTAGTAGATCTCTGTCACACAATTCAGTGCACAGCAGAATAGAATTCTTTCTGATTGTGCTTCATCCTTCTAAAATAACGTTTCCCCATCAGATAAGTCATAAGACTTGCTAATATATTGCGCTATGTAGAGTCAACTAAATTAGTAGAAAGAAATTATTCCACTACATTAAATCTCTCTCTCTCTCTCTCACACACACACACACACACACACACACACACACACACACACACACACACACTTAAAAGTCAATAGGTCAAATTCTGATCGGTCTGAAATCACTGATGTCAGCAGAATTCATATTGGTATAACTAAAATGAGAGTCTTGCCTAGTAAATATAACTACTATTAATGCATATTTTAAAAAAAACTTTACTTAAAACTTTGTCTCTATTATGAAGAAATGTCCCTTTTAAGATAAAGACCTACAAAGTCAGGGTCTAAAAGTTTGCAAAGGTGACAGACAAGCTTGTTCATATGATAAAAAAGAATCATATTGACATTGGATGAGGAGATTTGGCAACATTTTTGTTTTACTGAAATGGTTATAGGTTATGAGCCTGATTCAGAGCATTTGAAGTCAATGGAAATCTTTCCATTGAATTCAGTAACTTTGGATCAGGCCCTAGAATGATGATGAGTGACTGTTTATAAGATGCATCATTAACCTAGGCTGTACTTACACTAAAAGACCCTTGCAGTCAGTCTTTCTGGATCATATTTTAAGAGAGGAAGATTCTCCACTAGCCCTTTATCCATTATTTAAGTTTAAGAGCTCTTTATGAGATATACCTAAATCCTATATTCTGAAATCAAATGACTCTGATTTATGATGAAATAGTACACATGTGTTTCTGATTTATTCCCAGATTCAGAAGAGGAAATGAAAGCGTTAGAAGCAGATTTATTGACCAATATGTATACATCAAAGGTAATTCTTTTTTCTTTTTACCCTTTAGCTGACTTGTAGGGAGCACATGAATTCTCATTACAAGCATGGAAGTCTTTGCACAAAGTAATAACAGTCTAGACATAAAAGTTCAGTGCAAGGCATTACTTTGGTGCAAAATTTTCTTCTAGTTCAAAGGAAGTTTAAAGGTGTTGATGTGACAGAAAACTTAAAGTGTCTCTCACTTGTAATGCTGGTACTTTCATTAAATTATTCAGGTTGTGTTTCATGTAAATTTATCAGAAGAAAATGTGTTTCCAATAGGATTATGTCTGAATTGATCTTGAATTAATGCCTAAATGAGATGCTATTGTACTTTTTCTACATATGTGTAAAATTAATATTTTCAGAAGACGAAAACTGTTACCAACAGATGTTGATTTTCGTTTAGGAATAATCTAGTCGTTGTAGTGATTGTAAAGAACATCAGAAAAATAGTCACAAAAATATCCAGTAAATAGTTTCCTTCCTGAGTGGCCAAAGAATCAGCCATAGACTTATTTTCCAAATACGCATGGTTCAATGATCTCAGCTTCACATAGGTGAAGTATCAAAAACAGAACGTACACATTTGACAGGCAGCAGCCAAAAACTTTAATTAAGTGGGAAATATATGCATGTTTCATTCTTCCCTGATAAATGATTTATTTATTTATTTATTTTAAAATAGGATGTTTTATCCCTTCTCACAAGAGTGGTCAAAACATTTTGCATTTTAATGGAAAATTCCCCTGTGGGCTGGTTATTCCACATTTGCTCACCTCAGGGTTTTCCCCTCCCTCCCTTTCTGATACCACCTGATACCAGGCGTCAATGGAAACAGGAGAATGGACTAGATGGATATCCAGTTTGATCCAGTATGGTAATTCCTATATTTCTCTATTCTCAATTAGCAAGGTAATAAGGCCCAAATGTCACACAAACCTGCTTCTTGACTTCTGCTGGTCAAGTAGGGAAAAGATTAGTGGGGATTCTTTTCCTGGGACCAGTTTAGGAGTGGGATTCTGTCAGAAGGATTCTTCCTCTGAGTCCCAAAGGGCTAATACACTCTTGGTGAAGTCCTAGCTCCAATGAAGTCAGTGGGAGTTTTACTATTGATGTCAATAGAGCCAAGATTTCACCACTTGTCGCTCTCCCCCATCTCTGACACACAACAAACACTAAAACAGTTGTGTAACGGCTGATTAGGAATGTGCCAAATTGAATCATAGCTGATTTTTGGTATTATATATATATATATATATGGAGATATACCTATCTCATAGAACTGGAAGGGACCCTGAAAGGGCATCAAGTCCAGCCCCCTGCCTTTACTAGCAGGACCAAGTACTGGTTTTGCCCCAGATCCCTAAGTGGCCCCCTCAAAGATTGAACTCATAGCCCTGGGTTTAGTAGGCCAATGCTCAAACCACTGAGCTATCCCTCCCCCACTATGCATAGTGTTGGGTGAGGCAACTTGTTGTTTAGGCCTCCCTCTGTCCAGAAGGCCGCATAATCCATAAACACAGTTCAAGTGACCTAATAACAACTGTGCCTGTCTTAACAAGTGGACTTGTGATAGGAACATCGCTAGCTTAACTTGTGGTGACATAATTGTGAATCTCAAGCTCCTTGACATATTGTGCATGTTCTCTTGACATCCAAGTAAGGTATAGTGAAGCCCCCCAAAAGTCACTTGTAGTTTGCGTGAGATAACACTACTCCAACAAGGGAGTCTTCACTACTCCACCAATTAGAGGGATAGTAAATTCATTTATTATGCACTTTGTGTGGGTTTGCAGCATTCATCAGATTAAAACCAAATTTCTAGTGATTATTTTAAGCGTGTAAAAGAATGTGAGGCACATTTTGGGATGGAAGATGTAGTAGTTGACCAGACCTTCCTGAACTGAAACCTGTTGTCTGACATCTCATATCTAATTCCAACGGAGAATAACTACTGTTATTTCTCACTAATCATCTGTGATATGGAGTTGCCAGTCTAACCAAGCAATCTCTAATCATCTTGTTGGCCCCCACATCTTGGAGAAATAAGCAAACCTGTTTTGGAAAGTCTGGGTGTACAAGTGTAGCAAAGTAGTTTATCAACCACATTAACACTGCCTGGCATTCCTGGTACGTCCATAATATATTTTCAACAAGGGCATTCTGATGGCATAGTATGTCCTACTGCTCAAATTTTTTAAACTGATTCACAGCTCAAGAATATACCGCTAATTATCTGTGATTCTAAGCCCTAGCCTTCCTGGATAGTAAGAGAGTAAAGGACTCTTCTTTGATGAGGGGAATCTACAACCCATCATAGAACATGCAATAGTCTGCACTAGAAGCTATTGACTTCACAAACTACTGCCCAGGGTCTATTCCTTCCTTTTCTAAGCAAGCAAAAGCCAGTCTTCAATACCATCTGTGGGTTGGGTCTCTCTTAGTCAAGCTTCAAGCCAGGGCATGGCAGCCTGGTGGATGGTCTCTTCCTGGTCATAAAAAAGGGAAGCACATCCATACTCATAACTCCTCCTGCTGGACCTGTCTGCAACATTTGATTCTATTGATCACCAAATACTTGTGTCACATCCCTGATGGGATACAGAAGTTCCTGGGGCAAATGGAAGTTCCCTGAAATGGTTTAGGTCTTTTCTCTACAACAGTTTCTCTACCTCCAGAGTTCTCACCTATGGAATCCCACAAGGCTCATGTTTCTCTCCAGTTTTACTCAACATTTACTCTGCCTGTTGGAGATCTAGGAAGACAACATAGCCTGAAGTGTCATCAGTATGCAGACGTAATCTTGGTCTTCATCTGCTTTATATAGAATAAACAGCACTGACTCGCAGCTTTCTCAGTGCCTTGCTAAAACTGGCACCTGGATGAAGAATAACCTGATAAAACAGACCCCAAACAAGACTGAGTTGAAGTGTAGTCACTTTGAAGAACATGCCTCCTCTATAATATTCCCAACTATTGAGGGACCTGCTCTCAGACTATTAAACTTGTCAGCAATCTTGGTCCTTTTCAACACCTCATTGCTATAGTATGATAGATAAGCAATACCCAGCATTTGTAGTTGTAAAATCTGCTCACTACCATCTATACCATCTGTGTCTGGCCAGAAGACATAGCTCCCTCTTACCAGACACAGCCCTGGCCACAGTTATCCATGCATTCATGACCTCCAGCCTGGGTAACTGCAACTCATATATGCAAGGACAGCAATGCACCTTGGAAAAGCTCTAGTCGGTACAAAATTCAGCCTGTCTGCTTAGCAACAGAGAAAGGAAGATTGTTATTTCTATTTTTAAGTATCTGAGAGGCACTCAAATACTACACTGAAGCTGGCATATGAGAACCTGAATAGATAAGTATTTCCTATAGACCTGACATGTCTTGCACTGCTGATATAACAGGTATGCCCTGATATTCCATTGAATTCATGTGAATATCCATTTGCAGAATATGCTTAATTATTTCATCCTCCACTATGGAAAAAGGAGGAATAATCTAAGCAGTAAAATCATACTACCTGGAGGAAGAAAGTACTCTGTCATGAAACAAAGCTCATTGCAGAGCAGCAACCTGCAAATATTAGTTGACTTGCAAGCACTGTAGTATACCTCCAGAATTCTATGATCAATTTCCTCTGTTTTAGCTATCTCTGGCACAAAATCATCAGAATGTATTCATTATTTTGAGGTTCTATTTAAAAAATAAATCTGTTTGGCTGAGGATGAGTTAGAGGATATAAGAAGCAAGAGCTGAAATGAATTTATTTTTATAAAATGTTTAACATTCAAGCTTTATCCGTGTTCCAGCAGCTAATACTATGCACACAGTGCAATATAAATTACTACTACATCAACATGGCCGCCGGAGGTACTATTTAACCAAAATCAGAGATAAACAAGTTGATATGTAACAAATCCATTCAGTGGAACGCAGATTCCACTTTAGTCCTCCACACTCAAAGCAGTTCCAAACACAATAAAGGCTACCCTAGTGTTCCTTTTAGGTAAACAATTCAAACTGGTTGGAAATTTTGTGATGTAACAGAGTTTTGTTGGAAAAAATGCTGATTTGTTGAACCTGAAATGTGCTGCAAAAGAGGTTTGGGTTTGACAAATATGTAGCATCCCAGGCAGGGTTCTGATGAAACTCTCTGTCAGGCAGGTTTCTGTCAAAAGACAGCCGCACCATGCCAAGGCTGTCAGGCTCCCTGAGGTGGAGCTGGGAGTCAATGTCCTGGGAACGCTGGTTCTAACCCAGGCTAGGCTCTAACCCAGTCTTGGCTGCCTGCTCCACAGCAGGGAACCTGGCAGCCTTAGAAGATCCAGCTCTAGGCTCCTGGCTCCACTGGAGGGAACCTGGAAAACCACTGGAGGGAACCTGGGGGCTCCCAAGACTTTCAGGTTCCCTGCTGCAGTGCCTGGAAGTCCTGGGACAGGCTTCCAGGGTCCACAGCAGCCCTACTATGCAGACTTCCCTGGGTCCAGGACCTCAGGGCTTCCAAACTCCCCAAAGCAGCAGGATCCCTGTGCTACCCAGCTTGTGAGTGGGCAGTCCTGAAGCCAGCTGGCCCAGGAGGTTGGAAGCTCTGAGTTCCCTGTGGTGGGGCAGTCTGTATTGTGGGTCGGCCTCAGAACTGCAGATCCTGGGAGCCCTGGCAGTTGCTAACTAAAATGGACATTCTTGACAGTTTCATGGCTGCCACCTGAATAGCAGCTGTGAAACTAACAAGAATGTCCATTTCAATTAGTCACTGCCAAGGTCCCAGGGAGCAAATTTCATTTTGGAAACACCATGTAAATTAAATATTAATATGATTTTTTAATTTTTTAATTTTCTGGTTTGTGGGAAGTTTCTAAAAATCTGGTTTCATTTTGGATCTGATTTTTTTTTTTTTTTCAAAATATCCAAAATTTATCATGAACCACAAACTGCCAGTGTTGGCCAGCTCTATTAACAACTGGGACACAAATTTTCAGAAATACATCAAAGGAAAGAGAAAAGACCCATTATATTTCTGAGCCCAACAACTTTCAATATTCCATTTCATAAGAAGCTTCATCAATGCAAAAACATCTATCAAATTCCCTGCATGAATACTTCAGCATCAATAAATCTCAAAGCCAGATTCATACTACAAACAACCTCCATTGTTTTATCAAATTACTACCAGACTCTTTTTTGAACTAACCTTCAGTATATTAGCTCTATCCTTTGAGACTTTGGTGCTTTGATCTCCTTCATGGCTGTTTTCCAAACCATAGCTTGAGCATTTGTAGTCACCAGTGTGACTGACAGTCTAGAACTGTGTGGAAAATATGCCACTCAGGCATGAGTGAACCAGGACTCTTGGGCTCCATGAGTGTAAGGCTATGCTTTACCATATTACTAGAGAGTTCACACAATGTATAAATCGAGATATAGTCATTCAGTACCTGCTCTTACATTGGAGTAACAATCCTGTTCTATTTTCTTAATCGGGAGAGCTTTCTATGCAGCAGAAAGTTATATATTAACAATACCTAGCTCTTACCTAGTGCTTTTCAGCAGTAGATCTCAAAGCACTTAACAAAAGAAAACAGTACCATTGTCCCCATTTTTTTATGGATGGGAAACTGGCAGGAGGAGGTGATGTGAGTTGCCCAAGATCACCCAGCTAGCTAGTGGCAGAACCAAGACTAGAACCCAGGTCCACTAAATCCCAGTCTGGTGCTGTAAGGAGGAGGAGGCCATACTCCCTCCCACAACCTATAAATAGCTCTCATATATGCAGTCTTGCCAGACAGTTAACATAGTCAGTCATTCTTAAAGACATAAGGCCTCATTCTGATCTGACACTGGTGCAAATCAGAAGTAATTACACTGAAGTTAAAGGAGCTACATTGATGTAAGTGTGGCATAAATGGGAATCAGGTCCATTGTACCAATCTATCTTAGGTGTGTCTCTCAAACAATGCTACAAAAACCAATAACTGTGGAGACAAAGGGGACTTTTCTCCTGGCCTAGCTAGTAAGAACTGTACTAAACTTGACTCAGCTGGGGGTTGCTACTTGGATATGCCACCCATGTCTTCAAAAGATGTTCTCTGGAATGACTAAAGCTGGGATAGAGTAACAACGTTAGACCCAAAGGATACTGAAGCTCTACACAGGAAGCCACAGAATTTTCATCCACATACTGAAAACATCATTCTTTGTGCAAAGGCATTGAACATGCAGGAAAGCATACATGGAAAGCTTCATCTTTTGTGTGAAAAAAATCAGTACTTTTTTTATGCCACAAATAATTTAAAGTAAACCAAAGAGAGATTTGAAATTGAAATGGGCATTTTATTTACTTTTTAAATCCACCTCCTGCTAATTAAGTCAGACATTCCATGAAGAGGTTAATTTTGTTATGAACCTGTCGCATCCTTCAAAATATTTCAAAACTCTAATTATATCACCTGAGTGGAAGACCAGATGAGCACTAAGTAAACAAAATAAAACACAACATTTCAAGCTGCTGAGCAGGATTTAGGATGTGTTTCCATTTCACCCATAAAACAACATACACATTTCTGAACAGTGAACCCAACGCTGCTGAGAAAGCAAGGCTTGTCTAACAAATGGCTAAATTATGCCCACTTAATAACACACCTGTATCTGAGGGAAGACTATGGTCCAAAGGGAATTTCTTTAAAAAAATGCTGACATTGATTCAAATTTCTATTGCTCCCTTGGCCTGCCTTTATGCCATTTCTCTCCCTCTCTCCCCATAACAAACAAAGAAACAAACACAAACACACACACACGCAAATATGGCTAACAATGAATACCACACAAATTCAAAATAGAATATTCATCTCTATTAGAAAGATGACTTAAAGAACCACAAGGTTATGGGATTCTCTAGTGGACTGAAAATTACATGGAGTAGATACCCTTCCCCCATCCCAACCATGCTATCACTAAATAAAATGAATGTCTGTATTGTTGAAACAGCTATATTATTTTGCTACATTAATATTTGTTCCTGGAAACATACAAACAAATACACTTTAATTCACTAAAAAAATGTAAGCCTGACATTAATTTGCAACAAGGAAGATTTAGGTTAGATATTAGGGAAAAAAACTAACCGTAAGGATAGTTAAGTACTGGAATAATTTATCAAGTAAAGTTGTGGAATCCCCATAATTGGAGATTTTAAAGAACAGATTAGACAGTTATCCATCTAGAATGGTGGAGGTATACTTATACCTTCCTCAGTACAGGAGGGTTTGACTAGATGACCTCCTGAGGTCCCTTCCAGCCTATCTTTCTATGACTTGATGCACAACATGGATCATTTAGGAACTATGAGCTCAGTGAGCAAGAAGGTATTGCTCAGCCTATGCTTTCCTTGTGCCTGGAATTTTCATGTGCCTAGTTTCTGTTTAAAGGAAATTACTTTCTATGCTGGAGAAAAATCAAAATTTTAAAGAAGGGAAAAATAGATGGGGAAGGCAGAGAGTGGAAAATATGATGGAGAAGGGAAGTAGTGAGTGACGCCAAGGCGAGGTGGCATCCTCACTTGAGTTTTTCCAAACCAAAATTAAAAGCTGGTAGAAAAATTCCAACAATACACTTCGGTGTTTCGTTGAAACTGAAACATTCCATAGGGACAGACAGCTGTTGGTAAAGTTCCAACAGAAGTCTCAGCTGGCAGGCTTGCCAGGCGCTGAGAGCCTGGAAGCCATGGAAACCCTGGCTCTAGGGTTTGAGGCTCCTCATCAGCCTGGCATTCCAAGCTCATGATCCTTGGCAGCCCACCTGGTAGGCAGATGGAGAGCTGTGAGCCTAGAAACCTCATAGGTCCTGGCTCGCAAGCTCACCACTCCTCAGCAGCCAAGGGATCTGAGGGCTTCAGGGACACAGCTCCCCCCGCCAAAAAAAAAAAAAAGACTGCCTCCAAAAGTCAAAGCTCCTTTTCACAGAGAATTTTGAAATGTTGGGGGTTTGTTCTGAATTGGAATTAAATCAAAGATCAAATCCTTCATGAAAATTGACTTACCTTCCTCCACCCAGCTCTAGCTAATAGGAAAATAGAGGGAAGGTGTTGACTGGAAATAAATAGTTTAAGTTAATGGCACACCCATGGGACTTAAGTGCAACAGATTCTCTACTGACTAGAGATTCAGCTTGACCAGGAGGAAATCTTCCCATATCAGTACATTCTTTTAGGGCCTGATGGCTCTTACATCGTTGAACTCTTGTTGCAGTTCACCCAGTCTTACAGCAAAATGCTCTAATATCTATTAGTAACCCTTATTCAACAAATTGCACTGAGAAACTGAAGATAAGCATATAATATCATAGATATCTTCAGATCCGCATCTCTCCCTTTCCCATGGCAAGCCCCCATTCTTTCCCCCAGTGTGGATTCTTCTCTCTACTCACTACAACAGACTCCATTTCCTGATCTCCAACACTCTCCACACATCCAATCATCTTGAACTCTCCTCCTTTCTGCTGGATCCCTCCTTTCTACCCCACATACCTGCCTCCCCACTGCTACCCACCTCTGTTTGCCTGCCAGTACTTTCCCCTACCACCAGCCCCTGTTGGATATCTGCTCCCACATGACTTGTCTCTCTGCTGACTTTGGATATTTATCACTGAATATATGTACCACAGAATTTAGCGTTTTCCCTCTTCATAAGGGGTCTACACGGCCATTGGTATTCATGTCTATCTTTTAATAATGGTAATAGGAGGCACAGATATGTATAGATGGCCCAATAGCATTAATCTTTTATGTCCCAGTTTTGTAATGTAATTGAGTTGTATGGGAATATGTTCAGACTGCAGAATAAAGTGGGCAGTCACCTTTTCCAACTTTCCCTACAAATAAATTCCATACACTATATAAAGTTCGAAGTGGCCTCCCTCCTGTGGTTGGAATTTATCAAGAAGAAGATATAAAAGTCAGCTCAAATCTGCTCCTTAGGCCTGGTAGGTCTTAGGATTCTGTCTGGGATTGTTCAACCCACACTCTAGATCCTCACTCACATGAGAGCCACTCTCACCTTCCTGTATATAAAGGTCAGTTAAGTCATCTGCCTCAGTGAGTCAGCAGAACCCACTCAACCCTTTCTGAATAGGATCAACACCTGCTAGCTGCATGGGTGTCAGGTGTTTAGGCAAATAACACGCAGCCTATTGCAAGAATACTTTGAATCCTCCATTTCTTCATTATTTCCCTTCTTTTTTTTATAAACTCACCCTACTTCCCATAAAGAATCAGATATTGAGTAGCTCATCTTTATTTGCTTAATAATATTTTTTGTATTTATACATCATCTTAATCTGTAATTTCATTTTGGTACTCCGTAATCCACTATGCTCTGCAGATTGGTACTCCATGACAGCTCCCTACACAAGATTGTTAAAGGGGCCACAGCAGGCAAGGCCTTAGGGTTCGTGAACTGCAGGTGTCCGCTGCATCACACACCTGTGTCCGGAGAAAGCACACTCCCTGCAAGAGTAGCCATGGAGCAGAGAGGTTCCCCTTACTGGCCTACAGTTTTGGGAGGAGGATCCTCTTGTGACTCAGAATCCATCCTTGTCGACAGGCTTATTAGTTAGGCTGAGCTCCCTGAACCAGGACTTCAACCAACAAGCCCGATTCTTCACTCCCTGGAACCATGTAAACTCATTTATACCTGCGCAGCGTGGTGTGAAATACTACCATTCTGAGCTGATGTCAGTTTCCTTTGACATTGCACGACTACACAGGGAGGATCAAACCCTGCATGTTTAATAAATGAGTTGTCTTAATTACTGCACACTATAATTGTTGCCTTAATTTTGGTTAGACAAAAACAAACAAAACCCCCAAACACACTAAACAAAATATACTCTCCCCATTGAAATGCTTTACAGTATCACACAGCTCTTGCTAAAGAGAAGACAGCATTTCACATAGCATGTGTTTTGTATCCTTCAGCTTAACAGAGCGAAACTTCCTTACTGGAAGATGACCCTGCTAAATGTGTGCAGTCTTATAAACAACATAAACAACCAAGCAGAGGAAACAGCAGAGTCTGAGGAAGATGACCTCCTTCCGAGAGGACAGTTTCCTGCTGCTCTAGATGGCTCCAGCTTGGAAGCGATGCTGACAATATACCAGCTCCAAAAAGTCTGCCACAGCAGAGCCTTTCAGCACTGGGAGGTAAGCAACACATCACTAATGCATGTCACTCAAAGGACTCTGCTTTGATGCTGTATTTATATTTCAAGAGAGACTTAAAAACCTAGGTCCTGCCTGCTCTGTATGGACCCTTCAAAGCCTCAGTGTATTTGGCCAAAATATCCCCTTCTTGCATTGTTGGGCACTGGTTATCCATCTCGCTGCTGCTCTCCATCTCTAAGTGGTTTCCTTAAACAGTCTTGTACATATATCATTTCTGAAGAGCTGCAGGGTGCTTTGGAATATATATATGTAAAATATTAACTATATCATTTCTCCACACTTTGTAGCCATTCCCCAAAAAACTAAGCAGAGATATGAAGATGAGCTTCTTGACAGAACAGAAAATTAAACTCTGTTCAACAGCAGTAGAGTTAGTCTGGATTTACAGAGGTGTGACTGAAAGCAGGAGATGGCCTTATCCATGTGCATAGGATCGTTGGGCCCACTTTGTAGTTGGCCATTTGCACTATCTATGTCAGTACAGTGTGTATGCAAAGCCACCATGGTTGCCCTGGGGAATACCGTGAAGCAGGGTGTTTCCCCATGAGCATTGCCCAGAGGTCCAGGAGGCAGAAAAGGTGGTTTAGAGCCATTTTGCTCTCTCTCCAGTATGCGCACTCTCCTCAGCTGCACCAAGTTCATGCTCAGCACAGCTGAGGATTCAGCCCATTGGATCTGGTGGACCACAGCAGTGCATTTTCAAGCCTGTGCACCAGAATCCTCTGCATGAGCTGCAGTGGCACTTACACAGAACTGTAACAGCAGTACGTTTAGCACTGAAGAGTAGCTGCGGTAGAAGTGGCATGCTTCACCATGAGACTGAGGTGTCTCTTACCCTGGAGATGCAGGTACATGTAGCAGAAACTGGGGCTCCCCAGCCTCAAAGAAGCCATAGATAGAGAAATTATGGTTCTGTGCAGCTTAGATGTGAGGTAAAGGAGTGCAAAGAAATATCAGACAAGTTTAAGAGAGAAGGGGAGGGAAATGAGGGAAGAAGGTATTGAGGAAACTTGAGAAAGGGCTCCACTGCTGACCATGACACACCTTCCTGTGATCCTATTCATCCAAGCTCTGTTCCAAAGCCCATTGAAATCACTTGGAGTCTTTCTATTGATTCCAACGGATTTTAGATCAGGACCCATTTACTAAGTGATCAATAGATTTTAGTGCCCCAAAGCAGGGCTTAAATTCAGCCATAGCCATCTGGAGTGGAGCTCCAGTAAATATTTGAATCCCACAGGAGCCAAGGCGCGTGAAGCCCCAACCCTGATGCCTCCCACAGGAATGAAGTCCCAAGCCCCAGGGCTCCAGGAAATACTCTGAGAATTTAAGTCCTACCCCAAACAATTAAGTTTGGAGTGCTACAAAGGTTTTAATTGAATAACCCTCTGTCAGCCAGTTGGATTGTATTTGATCATTAAAAGGTACAGTAATAAGAATGGATTAAATCATTTCAGATAACTAAGAAATGACCTGACCCTTCATGCAAAACTCAAAGCACAATTGTTTTTGAACATTCTGATGTTTACAACTGCCATTTTGTTGATATTTGTACATTTCTGGTTTTTAAAATTTTATACATTTCTCATTTTCCCTACTTATATTGCTAGGAAGGCTAAAACTAGCAAGTAGTGGAAATCTCATGATATTTCCAGCCTACATTTTAGACCAAAGAAATTAATATAATAACCTTAACTTCTGAAAGCTTCATCCACATTAAATGAAAGCTCCCAGGGTGAAATCTTAGCCTCACTCGAGTCAATGTCAGTATCATTTACTTCAATGGAACCAGGATTTCACCCCCAAAATTTTGAAATTTACTCATCATCTCTGATTAGAGATTAATAGGTATTGCTTTATAATTAATTCCTTGAAACGACTAAAGTCCATTATCTTTTTTTTCCTAGTGGGTATATTAAGAGAATATAGATTTACAAAAATATCAAGAGATTAATATTTTTCTTTATCTTTAATCCAAAGAAATACAGAGATTCCACAGTGTCTCTTCTCATGTCTTACAGATACTTCAGCAGGATGTTTTCAATCAAGAGGATTCAAACCAAGATATAATGAAGAGAAAAACTCCTTATATCCTGAAACGGCAACTACATGTTAACAAAGCCAGAAGACCGTACATACTCAAGAGAAGTTCATATTACTGATGCAGCAAAGACAGCAATGTATATTTAGTTTGAGTAACTGTGCTTTATGGTTCTTATTTAAATCTAAAATCATATTTGTGTGAAAAATATACTATGAAAAATCATCAAGATTATAACATAACTGTGTCTTTTTTGCAATTGTTGTTTCTTGACTGTGATTTTTCCTACTTGAGATTAATTGGACCAATACATTTACAAATAAATCTAGTTTCTAAGCATGATGTATTGTACACATCTGAGATTTCAACGTATTTGCTACAATATAAGGGTTTTTTCTGTGTTATAAAACACACATTCCTACACCAAAAAGTAAATCAATAGACCATAAACACCAGTAAATATCATAAAATGTCTCAAACACCTCAAAACCAATCTATGCTTGCAAACTGTTGTGTAATATGGTGATCAGAATTGCCACAATGTTTTCTGACCAGTGGTGATTATCAGGGTTTAAGTCTAAAAAAGCAAGGAAACATTGTACATTGGCTATTAAGTTGCAAATTCAAATATCTTTTAAGTGACCTTCCTTATTTTGGTGGCTTTAACTTGTTGATTCTTCATGGACCAGTGAAGGACCATGATTTAATAAATAATAACAATAAATTATATTATTAATTATTATTATTATTAGAGAGAAAATATTTTCACCAATGTCTGCTAGTTGAACAAAGCCAGAAGGTAGTATCTACTTCAGAGATATTAATATTATGACTGAGGCAAGAAAGCAACATTTATTTAGTTTATGCAATCAATTAAACAACTTATGTTCTCTCCATACTTTATGCATGCTCAATGGAAGGACTTAAAGAGTAAAACTAAGAGATGATCTAAAGTCCAATGAAGTCAATGAAAATGTCCTAAATCATGGTCATGGTTCCGATTGCAGGTGAACCACGACTCAACATATCCATCAGAGCTGTGGATTATGCAGGATTTGATATTAAAAAGTTCCAGCACAGTGAATCATGACTAAGGCCTGGTCTACACTCGGGGGGGAATTGATCTAAGTTACTCAACTTCAGCTACGTGAATAATGTAGCTGAAGTCGACATACTTAGATCGACTTACCGTGGTGTCTTCACTGCGGTGAGTCGACTGCTGCTGCTCCCCCGTCGACTCCGCCTGCGCCTCTTGCGGCGGTGGAGTACAGGAGTCGACGGGAGAGCGCTTGGGGATCGATTTATCGCGTCTAGACTAGACGCAATAAATCGATCCCCGCTGGATTGATCGCTGCTCACCGATCCGGCGGGTAGTGTAGACATACCCTAAGATTAAGATTTTGTCACGGGTATTTTTAGTAAAAGTCACAGACAGTTTGTGGGCAATAAACAAAATTCACGGAAGCCCATGACCTGTCTGTGAGTTTTACTAAAAAGTACATGGGGGTGAGGGGGTGGGCTTAATAGTGTGAGCCCCACCAGGGGCTGACTGCCAGCCGCTGCTACAGCACCACCGCTGCTCTAGCCCCGAAGCCTGCTCTTACAGTGGAGGCTGACCCAGCTCCGGGCACTGCTGTGGGCCCGGCTACTGCTCAAACCCCAGGGCTGACTGCGGCCACTGCTCCAGTCCTGCTACTGCTTCTGGGCAGGGACTGATAACTGCCCTGCCACTGTGGTGGGCTGAAACCAAAAAATTCATGGAATCCGTAACATCCACAACAGAATCATATACTTAATCATGACCAAAATAACATTTTTACAGTGAGGACATTATACTGTACATTTTACTTTGATTACATTGAGGATAATCACACTTCCCATTGTCACGCACAGATTGTTATTAAATAGCCATATAAACTTTGCAGCATAGCATGTGATGTGTGAACTCACAAAGATATATGCACTAATTTCAAAAATAATCATAATTACAAGACAGCAAAGCAATAAAGCACATGCTTAACATTAAGTCCTAGTGACTTAAAGTTAAGCATGTGCTTTGCTGAGCTGAGGCCTGACACTGGGTCACAGCCTCCCCAGTGCCCTCTCATGGATAGATGACTGCAGCAGTCCTGCCTCAGTTTCCCTTTCTGAAGGGCACCTTGAGTATTCCACACCACAGTCCAACAGTATTTAAAACAAGTTTCCTCTTCAAGAGTCCAATTTATTTAGTCCTGCCAACAAGATGGCATAAATCAAATATAACTCAAAACAAAAAACAAACAAGTCTTCACCTCAGTCTCAGGCTGGGTCGACCCACTCCTCTCTGTGGGTCTGTCTTTCACAGTGTGACATTACCCAAGGTACAGTCTGGACTGTTGAACAGCTGTGTTCCCCCCCCCACCCCACCCCATCGCAGTTCTCCAACCTAGGGTGCCTCTTACACTGCTTTGCTGTGAGAACAGCCACTCCTAGCCAGTTAATGCACAATCTCCAGCAATGTAACTTGGTCCCAGTCACATGGTATTGAGTGCTACTAGCTAGCCACTCATTAAACTGCAGATCAGTACCAGCACTCTCTCTAGTCCCAGACTTTCCCCCAGAAATGTGTGTCTTGTACTGCCCAACATACTGCTGAATAATGCAAGCTCACATAAAGTCTGTCATTTCATCATTGGAAAATGACATGCACCAGCCTTGTTGTCCAAATGGAATTTCCCCACACACTTTAATCCTGGTTAGGATTAAACACTGGTTAAAATAAAACAGTAAAACAAGTTTATTATTAATTACAGAAAGAAAAGATAGATTTTAAGTGATTACAAGTAATGAAGCATAAAAGTCAGGATTGGTTACAAAAGAAAAAAGATAAAACACAAACTAAAGTCTTACTTAATAAACTTACAGAATTCAAAGCAAAGGCATTTCTCTCACTGCACACCACATTTCACAGGCTAGGTCTCAATCCAGCCCGGATCCCCTCCACCTGAGTTCAGTGTCCTTCAGGTATTCATTGATATCATGAGCAGAGAGATAGGAGGAAGAGGAGTGAAGTCCAGTGTTTTCCTCCCCTCTTTATAATTCTGTTTCTTGTACAAGAAACATCCTTCCTGACTCATGGTGACAAAAACAGTCTCTTGT
Source organism: Platysternon megacephalum (assembly GCA_003942145.1). NCBI lineage: Eukaryota > Metazoa > Chordata > Testudines > Platysternidae > Platysternon > Platysternon megacephalum. The sequence continues at coordinate 11,486,704 of QXTE01000034.1, forward strand.
GGACATGAGGTTTGAATTGTCCCTGTGATGGAATGCAAATTTCTTGTTTACCCCTTCCCACCTGCTGGAGAATGGCTGCTTAAACTGGTGATAGCCCTTTAGCACCTGGCTGGAGTGCCAGTGTGTTTTTGCCTCTGAACACTGGTTTGGGCTGCTTTTCTTAACCTTGGAGCATGTTATACCAAAGTTGTACAGTAGAGTCTTGCGACTATAAATAAAATGTTGCCACACATTTTACCAGGACAATAATGTTCAGCAGATTATGACTTTTCAAATGATTCCTCACAAGGAATATTTTGTACAAAATATATTACAACCTTATAAAAGGGTGAACATAGGGTACAGGTTGTCACACACAGTTCATGCACTTTTCTGCACCACTCCCATGCTGGTCTGTCCGACTGCTCTCCCATCAGTGACACCTCGGACTTCTTGCCTGGAGTCTTCCACAGACTCAGTGTCCAAGTGGCCCTCCACGCACAAACCTTTCCCCTGGTTAATGGTCTCCTGCTCACTGCAGCCTCTGGCACAGCTTCCTTTCCCTTCATTCCCGGGCCTCTTCCTTATTTCTCAAGGCTTGGCCTGAGTTAGTCAAATGACCCAATGGTTTTCCTATCTGGGGAGATGAGCTGATCCCAATGAGATTGAGCCCATATCCCCTTAAGAAGCCAGCCTCTTTGTGAAAGGGCCTAATAATAAACTACAGAACATCCATATAGAATTTGAAACAGTTTTAGTATCTGTTTTTTCAGGCCAGTGCTGATAAATACTTGGGACAAAATCCATGTCATTTTAAAAAAAATTGTACATATTATTGTAAGTTTGGGAGTGTATATGAAAGGAGAGTCAGGATGCTCTTTTTTATTAAGGTGTGGAAATAGGTGGGAGGGAACACACTCTCATCCAAATGTGCAAGTTCTGTAGATCTAAAATATAGCATTAGTAATTCCAAATGGTTTCCCTGTTGACCTGTAATAACAAAGCAGAATAGATTCTCTTGAAAGTTCACGACTAGAGAATTCTGCTCTCTTAATCACTAGAGAACAAGGAAAAAAACATCTGAGACCAAGACAGTCATTTCCCTCACACACCTTCAATAACAGAGAAGAAAACATAACAATTCTTACAGATCTGGCAGGGATTTGGAGTACAGAGTGTGAAAAATCCTGGCCTAGCCCTAGAAACAATATCCATAATTTTAGAAAATTAGACTTATTTTCTTGCTCTCAGACATGGAGGCAAATGTTGTTGGCACTTTAAAACTAAATGCCAAACATGAATGTAAATGAAACTAAATTCAGGAAATATATTACAATCATGTTATTCACCCATATAAATGTTCAATTGATATTATAAGCCAAGCTTTCTAGAATTCAGAATTTCATTATGAAAATTCAGTCTGGAAAGAAAATTGTTTTGTAAAACCAACAACATATTTTCAGTCAACATGATTAAAATTAAGTGAGCTATTTGTAAGTTGTACAAATAATAATAAAGGCATTTTTTCAGACATTTTTTTCTCTTTCATACTCATAAAATAGGCTTAACTCTTAAGTATTATTTTGAAGGCCATTAGTACAGACTGTTGACTTGGCCCTTTAGAAATATTTTTCGGTGACGAGCTATTTGTGTTTAATAAAGCAATTACTGAGAGATTTGGCTATCTGTCACTTTAGCTTAGAGCCATATGAATAACACATTTTTCAGTTTGATGGTTATTCCAAAAGTTAAACAAACAAACAAAAAAACCAACAACAGTTTCAGGTTGAGCTGAAAATGAAATTCTTTAAATTGTTTTGCCACTCAAAACGTGGTTTTTTTTAATTTGTTTCAGGTTGTACGCTCATTATGATTTTGAGCACTATTTATCTTTTTAAATGTTTTAAAAATAAAATTAAAGGAATTTTCAAAACAAAAGCAATTTTGAAGTGAAAAATCAAAATGTTTCATTTCAAAATGTCAAAATAAAAGATTGTTTGCAATGATGTTGTAGCCATAGTGGAGAGGAGAAAGACAAGGTGGGTGAGGTAATATTTTTAAGTGGACCAATTTATGTCAATGAAAGAAACGCTTCCAAGATCCACTGAATTTTTCTTTATCAGGTCCTGAAGAACAGCTCCGTGGAGCTTTCACCAACAGAAGTTGGACCTCTAAAAGACCACCTCACCCACCTTGTCTCTCTCAAAAAGAAACATTTTTTGAATATTTTTAGGTTTATCAGATGATGTTTTAGTCATTATATACATCTATACTCCTCAAACTTTTGTGATGGCCCTTTGGGCAGATGTCTATGATTCTCAGATCCTTTTGGTTCAGAATTCAGTTAAACAGAATATTTGCTATTTTTCCACAAGTTATACTCCAGGGTCTCCCAAACCTCCTGGCCTCTCTATGTGAAAAGTGCTGTACGCAAACCACGGTGAAATTAGCAATTTTCCCATCATTGACACAAAATATCAGCTATTATTTTTTAAAATGTACAAAAGAAATATTTTTATATTGCGGGTTAGCACATGGTAATGGAGCAAGAGGCTGACTTGCCACTGGCTAATCAATGGTACAGCAAGAATAAGGACTATGAAAGATGAAGTTTTTGGCAGGATGACACAGGTTCATTTTGATAAAGGACTTTTGATGAAGGTGGTTAAGAGAAGGATATCTGGAGAAATCTAATTTATTTGAATAGTTTGCCTATGGGGTGGAGGAACTTTGGTGGATATCACTTTGTGTTTCTACACCTCTCACCTGTATGTTATTCTTTTTAAAATCAAACACTTAAAAGAAACATTCTGAAATATGGTAGTTACATGTATATCCTATATGTCACAGTGACAACACACTTGTGTGATAACCAATATATTGCTGCTGTTGTGCCACCCTTTGAAGACAATCCTTGTTTGTTCTTTTTTTCATAGAGAACTCATTGGGACATGCCTTCTTTTCTGTTCAGAGAGACAAGGGGAGAGAGGAACATAATAGATGGTAGAGAGGTGTTTAAATACATGCATGTGTACCACACACACATGGGAAGATGTATTCAAATTCTTCAGAATTCTGCAGCCTACAATTATTTATGGAAGTGTGCAATCTAAGATATACAGAATAGTACGATGAATAAAACATTATTTTCTCTTCCCTTGTCACAGAAATTGTCACTGATGTCAGGTTTCTAGGAATTCTGTCTTTAATATTCAAGAAAGCATTTACCTAACAATCTTGGAGAGGTTTTTCCACCAAATTCAAATCCCTGGTGAATTGCCATTCTTCTCAAAAGTCTCCACATCACTGTAGGAAATACCTCAATGATAGAATACAATTGTCCAAAGAGTTAAAAGCTGTGGAGAATGAAGGAGTTGTGTGTATTATTTTTATAAATATCACATGCCCTCAGTTTACCTGTTTCTTATTATCCTGCCTGACAGCATAGAGTTAAATCAAAGGAAGCTGTTAGGGGGTGAAGCAAACAGGAAATGAAACAATGACAGATATAAGTCTCCGTAAGGGAACAATGGGGAAGCTTTTAATTGGGAAATGCCCTTGCTTGGCTCCAACCAGGTTTACTTTTCCCAGGGCTGAGCCTAGGATCAAAGGGGATACTAAACCATTAAAGGACCTGGGCCTAGAAAGGAAGGGCAATGAACGGGTTGTGAGGAGCAGCTCACAGAGTGTCAGTGAAATCTTGCAAGAAAAGATTAAGTGAGGCCCTATAGGCCTTTGTTTTAAGCCTTGTCTCTGATTGCTCTGTACCTTTGGGGGAGTTAATAAATAATGCTTAATGTTGATGGAGCTGTTTATGAGTCTCTTTAATGCGCTATCACAGCTCCTGGAGGAAAAGGGCTTGCAGATGCTGAACACAGTTGGGGCTGTTGTGTTAACATGGTTGGTAAGAACAGAGGGGCTGTAGCCCAGATATCCTGTCTAAAAGTGGTTGGACCAGGCTGTTCCACCAAAAGAAAGGTCTGAAACAAAGCTTGTCCATAACCATGACATTCCGAATAATCATAGCCCTGGTAACTGTTAAAAACATTTCAAATCTACACAGTTCTTACTCAAATTCATAAAATGATTTTATTTTGCTGTGATCTGTTAATTTATTTAATTCAGTGGTTCTTAATCTTTATCACTCTGTAGACCACATCATCAAAAAGTTTCACAGACCCACACTCGGCCACCCAGTTTTACAACTTCTGCTTTTGAAAATGTTGCATTCTGCAGACCACTAAGAAAAGACCCACAGCTGTAGAATCATCTGTATTATTGATTTGTGTATGGCCAGCCAGGTCGCAAAACATTACATTTTAGGATTCACACAGCAAGCATATTTAAATTTTCACTGACCAGTATTAAGCAAACTGACAGATTAGCGCTGAGCTTTCTTCCCTCAAAAAAAAAAAAAAAAAAAAAAGAGCGAGACAGAAAAAAACAAGTGACCCTACACTTTATTATAAGAACCTTGTACCTCATCTAAAAGTAGAATCACCAAAAACCACTTTTGTCCTTCAAAAATCTCTGAAGAGAGATTAAGAGCAGCTTCAAAAGCTTTTTAAATAATTTATTTTAAAAAATAATAAGGTATGCCTTTCTCTCACCTTATCACCTACTGGGAACTGTAATGTGTGCATTAGCTGCTTCTTCCTGTGTTACAGACTGTTGGGCAACAAACCTCAGTGATAGGCAGAACGTGAATTCAGCATAATTTGTTCAGCACTGTTAATAGCCAGAGAGTCATATTTTATTCTTTGTGTATATTATATGCAAATAACATTATGAAGGTTGCAAAGTCAAGAGCTCAAAAGTTAGGAAATGCCAAAATTAAGGTTTAATAGATACAAAAATTCATAGATTCCAAGGCCAGAAGAGATCATTAGGATGGTTTGGGATAACCTCCTGGCCTAGTTAGGCATAGACCTAGTCTGACCATAGACCTCCCCCCCTCCCAATTTTTTTTTTGAACTAGACCATATCTTTAAATAAACAAAACCAAAACAAACTCAAGGGTTGTACCCTGAAACTAAAGAATTGCTAATAGAGTACCTATTTTTTAAGAAATGGGAAAAAAAGTGACCCAGGAAACCAGGCCCATTAATTTGACCTCAGTTGTATGCAAGGTTTTTGAACAAATTTTGAAAGAGAAAGTAGTTAAGGACATAAAGGTAAACAGTAATTGGGGTAAACTGCAACATGGTTTTATAAAAGGTAGATCATGCCAGACTAACCTGATCTTTCTTTGAGAAGATAACTGATTGTTTGGACAAAGTAAATGCAGTAGATCTAATATACCTGGATTTCGATAAGGCATTTGATACAGTTCCACTTGGGAAATTAGTTAAATTGGAGAAGTGGGGATTAATATGAGAATTGAAAGGTGGTTAAGGAACTGGTTAAAGAGTTAACATGTCATACTGAAAGGTGAACTGTCAGGATGAAGGGAGGTTACTAGTGAAATTTCTCAGGAATCGGTCTTGGGAGCAATCTCATTTTTCATTCATGACCTTGGTACACAAAGTGGGAGTGTGCTAATAAAATTTGTGGATGACAAAGTTGGGAGGTATTGCAAATATGGAAGAGGACTGGAATATTATAAAAGAAGATCTGGATGACCTTGAAAATGAGTAATAGAAATGTTAGGAAATTTAATAGTGCAAAGTCATGCACTTAGGAACTAAAAACAACATTTGTTGCTATAAGCTTGCGACTTATTAGTTGGAAGCGACAGAGGAGGAGAAAAACCTGGGTGTATTGGTTGATCTCAGGATGAGTATTAATGGCCAATGTGATGTGGCTGTGAAAAAGGCTAATGCAGTCCTAGGATGCATCAGGCAAGGTATTTTGAGTAGAGAAAGGGGAGTGGTAGTACCATTATAGAAGGCACTGGTGACACCTCATCTGGAATACCAGGTGTAGATCTGGTCTCCCGTGTTTAATAAAGATGAATTAAAACTGGAACAGGTGCAGAGAAGAGCTACTAGGATGGTCCAAGGAATAGAAAACCTACCTTATTAGAGGAGATTCAAAGAGCTCAGTTTATTTAGCCTAACCAAAAGAAGGCTGAGGTGAGATATGATTGCTCTTTATAAGTACATTAGAGGTATAAATACCAGGGAGGGGGAGGAGTTATATAAGTTAAGTGCCCATATTGACACAAGAATAAATGGATATAAAGTGGTCATCAATAAGTTTAGGCTTGAAATTAGATGAATGTTTCTAACATCAGAGGAGTGAAGTTCTGAAACAACTTTCAAGGGGAGTGATGAGGGGCAAAAAACCTAACTGGCTTCAAGACTGAGCTTGATAAGTTTATGCAGGGGATGGTATAAGGAAACCATCTACAATGGCATGTTGCAAATATCTCCAATGGCCAGTGATGGGATACTAGATGGGGATGGCTCTGAGTTACTAGAGAGCATTCTTTCCCAGGTGTCTGGCAGCTGGGTCTTGCCCACATGCTCAGGGTCTAACTGACCTCCATATTTGGGGGTCAAGAAAAAATTTTCCCCAGGGAAAGATTGGCAGAGACTCTGGGGAGACTTGCAGGTTTAAACTAGTTAAAATGGTGGGTTTTCTGTAACTTGAACTCTTTAAATGATTATTTGAAGGCTTCATTAACTCAGTCAGAGATTAGGAGTCTCTTCCAGGAGTGGGTGGGTGAGGTTCTGCGGCCTGCAATGTGCAGGAGGTCAGACTATATGATCATGACGGTCCATTCTGGCCTTAAATTCTATACTGCAGTTACATGGATTGAGCTATTTAGCTCACCGATGTCTACACGAGTTACAGTCACACTCCATGATTGCAATGCAGACATACGCTTCCATTTTTCTCTCTTCAGGACTGTATTATGAGCTCATACGGTACCTAGCACAATGAAGCCTTTGCCTGTAGGCATTGCCAAAATACATATAATAAATAATAAAAATTAGGCCCATATGGTTCATAGACCTTGTACTAGCTCTCTGCATTGGAGTAAATTTCATCTAAAATGAATACATTCATGACATTACATTTTCATCTTGGGAAAACTCAGCACACTTACTAGAAAATCCTAGTTTGAATCCCAGCTAATTCAATACTGTCCCCTCCAAGCAGGGGTGTCATTGGCTAATGGGCAAGGGGAGCAGTTGCTATTCCCATCACAGCACACCAGACTTTGGTTTGCTCCTTGAAGACTTTCCCTGAGTCTATATGTTCCAATTTGTCTTCCACTTTTTGTGCCCTCCCCCAGACTTTACAGGATATAACAGTGACCACAGTAAGATGTTTTATAAGATGACAATTTTGTCCTCCCTCACCTGGCCCAAACTTTTCTGAAATGATACCACCTGCTGCTAAGAGGCCTCCAACTTGCTTCTCTGCTCCCAGCAGGAGCACACTTTCTTTGAGGGAGCAGAATGGGTTGTATTGTTGCCTGGTTGGAAAAAAGTACCTGTAGCCTGGCATAAAAACAGGCCAATGACAGTACAAGCCTGGATGATTTCAGCATCCCAGGCATGCTGCACCATGTTGCCCTTGATTATTAATTATTATTATTATTATTACAGAAAAATAACTGAACATGTATGTTGAAACACCATTAATTTTTACACCCAAATTAAAATAGCCTCAGAGTTGCTGGTATTAGCTTGTGTATGAAAAATTGTATGCAGTTCTACTTCCCAAGCCCATACTTTTGTTTTAAAAATTCTTTGTGGAGAAGGTTTGAATCTCTGGAAAATTCTAATTCAGCATAAGTATAAGCTACTTTAAAACCTCACAGGTCAAAGAACACCTGTTTTTGTGACCTCTATGGATGTAAATTATAAACAAGATTTCTTATGAGCACTCAAGATGGTAAAGGCAAAAAACCCAAACATTTCTGATGCCTCGTGTTATTAGCAGCTTTCAATAGTGTGCAAAGAAACATAATGCACCACTTACAAAGGTATATCTTAATGTAAGAGAGGGATCTGACATTTACTTTAGAAGGAAAGGGCTTTATTTAGATATATTGAGTATTAAAATATCCATAGCGCAGTTCTTGTAAAACTGATTCCTGTTCACTTAAGCAGTTCAGTGCTTCTCTGGTAGATATACATCTGCCACTTATTGGATACAAAAAGCTGCTCTGATTCATCTACTTTAGTTAAACTTTTATCAAGGAAAAGCTGTTTTCAACTGCAGTGGATGAGAACTCTGTTTGAGCAAAGCATTACAGGTTGCTCACTGGAATTGCTAATGTGCAGAAGTAAAACCTGATGAAGCAGTACAGTTTTGTGCAACACACTGGAAAAGGTTCTGGGAAATAGAAAAAAAAAGGCATACAAATAGGGTGTGCTATTCTGGCTACTATTAAAATGCTACAGGTAAAATACTCTTTTGTATCTATTATCAGAGGGGTAGCCATGTTAGTCTGTATCCACAAAAAACAATGAGGAGTCCGGTGGCACCTTAAAGACGAACAGATTTATTTGGGCATAAGCTTTCGTGGGTAAAAACCCACTTCTTCAGATGCATGTATCTGAAGATGTATCCATGCATCTGGAGAAGTGGGTTTTTACCCACGAAAGCTTATGCCCGAATAAATCTGTTCGTCTTTAAGGTGCCACCAGACTCCCCGTTGTATCTATGGTAATCCTACCACAAGATCATCTCAGAGGAAGATCTCAATTTACTGGTAAAAACGTCAGTGCCTATGACTGATTACTATCACAGTATGCTGATCAATTCACTAGTGATGAGCCTCTGCTCTTTGTACACTGGTGTATTGGCAGAAGTGACCAAACAGGTCTAGCCCTCATGCAATTTTGGCTTGATGGAACCTTAGCTGCAAATTTGATCTGGTTTGGATAGTACTCAGGCTTAATTGTCACGTTCCAAAATTCAGGGAAGGAGAGCTCAATTTTTAAATGTATTGACACTTGGATCTGAACTGAATTCTAAGCACTGGGTAGCAAAGTATTTGACAGCTTTCATTTTAGCCTTGCAGGTCATGTCCTGCCTGCAAAGTCTGAGTGGTAGGCATAAGAGCAGAGCTAGCTATTGCAAAGAGAGGTTGAGGAGGAAAGGACAGGCAACAAGGGAGGGATGGAATGGGGAGTTGAAGTGAAGGACAGAGGGCAGCAATGGGGTGAGGGGGAGTATGGGTGGGAGACAGTGAGAGGAAGATATAATTAAGCTAATGGATTGGGTTACAAATAGTTGATAAAGACAGAAAGGACCAGAAGGCAGAGTATGATGTTGTATATTGAATGTATGTGTTCCCCCCTAACAGGTTCAGATTTGGCAGAAAGCAAGCTTTCTATCTTCCTTACAATGAGTTTATCGGCCTAATGGCTGGAAAGCCTCTCTGACAGTGAGGATGACAAGCTGTCATCTGCCCCCTCCCTTACATATACATACCCCATCACAGTAAATGCCAGGCTCTTACCTGTCCCTCCTGCCTTCCTGGTGGTACAGATGTCAGGTTGACACCTGTACCTCCACCAATAATGCTGAATGTTTCCCCATCCATTGCTCAGGGTTCATATCCGAGGCTTCCAACTGAAGAAGCCCCCAGTCACACAATAGAAAGGACAAGTGAGCCAGTCAGGGCCTAATCTCAACCTTCTGAGAGTGGCCTGGAAGCATTCAATGGGTTGCTGAGAGCGTGGGCAGGGGTGCTGAGAGCCATTGAACCAAACTGTAAACCCTGTATATGATGGAAACCACTTCAATCCAGGGGGTGCACCAGCACCCCCAGCACCCCTAGTTCCAATGCCTATGAGCGTGGGTTTCCCATGCATCCTCTTCTCCCTGCTGCTGCTGTACCCTGGAAACCTGGCCCACCCTAGATTACAGGTCTGTACACCCCGCTGAACAGAGGAGAATCTCTGAACTGAGCTAGAGCTGGTGAAAAAGTCAGGTTAACCAGAGGCACATACAGAGAAGCTCATCGAGTCAGCATTGCTAGCAGTCAGCAACTTGGCAGAGTGCACCAGAAGGGAATACCTGCTCTGTGAAGCCAAACTACCAAAGAATGGAGGAAGTTTAAAGTTGTATTTGCCTTTCTTACATGTCCAGGGCTTGTCCTGTACAGGACATTTCCTAGTTGCCACAGGGGGGATTCTTTCCTAACACCTGGTTGGGAAAATTACTGAAGGCATAGAAAACATTTCTGAAAATCAAAAAGGAAGTTCTGATTTATGGAGTAAACTCAGCAGTAATATTAACGGTGCATTCAAAGTTATTTGAGTTCAGAAGAAAAGAATCCTAAATCCCAGACACTATATGCCTGTTGTGACCTTGTAACTAGAGAAAGCTGCAATGATTATTTACATAAAGAACTATAGAAAAAATATTTTGGAGGGAGTGGAGAAAAGATTATAGACGGTGCTTATGCTAAAGGAACTGTGTTCTGTGAAAATAGCATTGCCACAGAGAGATTAAGGATAAGTGTATTTACACGTGTCGGACTGGAATCTTTTGTTCCTGAAAAAATAAGAGGAAAGATTGAAAGTATACTCTAGCAGTGAAACTAAAAACTACTCATTAGAATACTCCTCAAAATTCAATATACAGTCCCCAATCCTACAAAGATTTATGTACATGCATAACTTTACACACTTTAACTTGTCCCAAAGTGTTGTCCAATGGATTGGGGGGTGGGGTGGGGGGGAAGGAGGTCCCATAATTTTGAAATTTCATTGAACAAAAAAAGAGTATGAAAATGAATTACCCCCCAAAATTGTGTTGTCATCTTAACAATATTTTTCTACAGAAACACGTTTTCTGCAAAAAAGCAATTAAACCAGCCCTATGCAGAACATCATTTTTATTTGTAATATAAGGTCCATATATTACTGTATAATTTATTTCATCCAATAATCTGAAAGTGTTTTACTGGCATTATTTAATCAATCCTCACACCCTCCAGGAGAGAGATCTATATCCCCTATTGGACAATGGAGAAGTTAAGTAAGTTGCCCAACATCATATACACACAGTTTTGGCAGACTCAAGCCTCAGGAAAAAACTAGGAATCCTGATTTAGTCCCATGCTCTAACCACTGGATGACATTCGCACAAATCTGAAATAGATAGTTTACAGGTGATCTGATGTGGACACATTCCATTATTTACGCTAGAAACGCTAGATTCATTTCAGCTAAGTGGATTTTTTCCAGAGTAATTATGCAGCACCTGTCTTTTTTTATTGACCTGGAGAGGAAAATACTCAGTCATAAGAGGAATGACGCCTTTGAGGCAACTACAGGAAATTATCTTTGCACAGCATCTGACCTACATTTTTAATTTTTTTCTCTTGCGTTGTTTAGCGTTTCTGCCAGATGTGAATTTAATAATGAAGGCTCATGTCTAGAAAGATACTAAGTGGCTTGGACAAATTCAAATGCAGCATATATAAGTTTTACTAATATATTCTGAAAGGGGGAAAAACTGGCACATGTGATGCTTTGAAGCATCAGTCTTTCCAGTTAGGTGCTCATTTGCAGCATAAACACCCGCAGCATACTACTGTCTGGAAGGAAAGGGCGGGAGAGGATATAAGTGTGTGTATGCCTGTGAGTTGATCCAAAGACTCACCTGGAGGAACTTGACTTGAGTTTTCCTGCTCAAACAAAAATGGGAGACACGTAGCATATAGCTATAGTGACAACAGCTCTGCTACAATGCATTGTAAATCACTAATAATAGAATACAGTTCAAGGCTTTCTAGCCTTGCCTTTTATGCTACTGACTAAATCTACTAACAAATGTGTTCTTCTCTATTTCTTAGTTTTATTTAGATTGCACATACCATGGCAGACTCTGTACTTGTTGCAAGATGACATATCTAAGGAGAGGATGAGGTTCATGCGGTCTGGGTCGAGGTATCGGCCAGACAATAAGAATGCAATCACACCAGCATGCTCCCACATTCTGTATTCCGTCAACCCACTCCTGGAACCTGATGAAACTGCTTTATTTGCAGCTCGAGAGGGGCCTGAATCAAAATTCCAGAGATGAACAATGCTCCCCCACCCTGAGATTCTGAATCCAGATCCAAATCCACATCTTGCAAATGGCTCTTGGCCTCAATGTTAAAAAATGGTTAGTTATTTTGGGTGTGCCTCCATGTAATGCAGCACATAAGCATTTATGCACATGCTTACATTTCAGCACAAGTAGTCCTACTGAAGTCAGTTGGACTCCGCATTTGTTCAAAGTTAAGCACACGACTAAACATTTTCCTGGACCAAAGCCTGAATGCTCAGCACCTTTCAAGATCAAGCCCCAGTACCTAAATATGGATGTAAGTGCCTAACTTTAGGCATCCAGGATTGAAAATGGTGGTCAATATACATTAATGATTATGGAATGTTTCTATGTGTAAGTTCAAAAGGATGTGTATATTTCTTATATGCAGTACATTGTAACTAACAGCTGTATCACACTTAAAACTGCAGTCACCATATTCAAAGATCTTCCCTTGCAGGGAAAAGGAAAGACTGTAATCAGTCTGCATCTATATGATTTTTTGAGTTATAGCATCACCTTGTGGAAATAAAGGAAACAACAAATGAAGTTCTGGAAGAAACAGTTTGCTGCCTCTCTAAATCAAGAGAAATGTTCTGCTGATGTAAGAAGGTACAACTCTACTTGCATTGATCATGTTGTATAGGCTTTAAGGCTCCATTTCAGCAAAGCACTTAAGCACATCAGTAAGTTTAACAATGTACTTATGCCAGTGCTATTCAGCCAGTCACTTCAAGCAATCAAATTCAATGGGGCTTAAAGAGGTGTTTAAAGTTAAGTAGGAGTTTAGGCACTAGGAATAACTGGTGCTGATGCTGTTAGAGAATATGTCATCTGGGGATGAGTGTGCTGTTTTTGAAGCTTTTGCTTGTAAACCAAACACACCCACCCCTGTACATTATATTAGTCTTATGTGTGATAGAAATCAAATCATGCATTCTCTCTCAAAGGATTAGGCCTGGTGTACACCTAAAACTTAGGTTGACCTAGCTACATCACTCCGGGATGTGAAAAATTTCACTCCCTGACCTAGTTAGGTTGACCTCACTCCACTGTAGATGCAGCAAGGTCAAGGGAAGAATTTGTATGTCAACCTAGCTTCTGCCTCTCAAGGGGGTACATGCAATATAACAATAAAAAAAAACTTTATGTTGCTGTAGTGTCTATACTATAGTGCTACAGTGGCATGGCTGCAGGACTGCATCTGTGTTTCTGTACTGCCAGATTGATATTCCCATAATCATGGTAAACTGGTAAAAAGTATTACATGTAACTCTGCTATAATTGTCCAAGAGATTGAGGAGACAAGTCCATGTAAGTACCATACTGAAAACATACCCATTTATAGTACCCAAATATGCAGATATACACGATTAGTCCATGAAAACATCATATAATCTGTATATATTTTCTGTCTTTTGGTCAGAAATGTTTGTCCTAGATACTATAAATAGAGCTGACTGAGAAACAGAGTTTCTATTGGATGAAAAAATTGAGGTTTCATAAACATTTTTCCCCCCTCAGAAATTGGGGCAAAAAGTTAGAAACAAAAATTTTCATGGAATGGAAATTCCACAATGTTTCATTTTGGAAACACTAAAACATTCCCTTTTCAAAACAAAATATACTCCCCAGCATTCCTGGATCCCCAGCTGCTTGCCTGCTGGGCTGCCCAGCTCCCAGGCTCCGGGGGCGGCCGTGGCTCCCTGGCTAGACAGGCCACCTAACAGCCCACCCACCAATTTGGCAACGGAGAGATGACTAACAGGAAGCCTGACAGAACAGGGAGCGGGCTGCCTGGGGATACCAGGGAGCTGGGGAACACTCCTGATGGGCTGCTGGGGAACCAGACAGTCCACCAGGAGGCCTGCAGAGACACCAGGCAGCATGTCTGCCTGCCTGCCTAGTTTCTGCTGTAAGTTACAATTCAGTGGTCCTGTTTCTGTAGAATGTTTCAATTCAATTGAACCAAAAAAATGGTTGTGTGGGAAAATGTTTCACCAGCTCTAATTACAAATATGGAGTGATACAGTTTTATAATTATAAGAATTCAACAGAGAATTAGAATCAGAGGGGTAGCCGTGTTAGTCTGGATCTGTAAAAAGTAACAGAGAGTCCTGTGGCACCTTTAAGACTAACAGATGTATTGGAGCATAAGCTTTCGTGGGTGAATGCCCACTTCGTCAGACGCATGCGTCTGACGAAGTGGGCATTCACCCACGAAAGCTTATGCTCCAATACATCTGTTAGTCTTAAAGGTGCCACAGGACTCTCTGTTACTTTTTACAGATCCAGACTAACACGGCTACCCCTCTGATTCTAATTCTCTGNCAAGCCTCCTTCTGTGATAGACAGTCCCTTATACCAACAATATGCAGGTTACTTGCAGTCCCAAAGGAACAGTCATAGAATATCAGGGTTGGATGGGATCTCAGGAGGTCATCGAGTCCAACCCCCTTGCTCAAAGCAGAACCAATCCCCAGACAGATTTTTGCCTCAGATTCCTAAGTGGTTCCCTCAAGGATTGAGCTCACAACCCTGGGTTTAACAGGCCAATGCTCAAACCACTGAGCTATCCCTCCCCAACCCCCTACCGCTGCTCGCTTATGCCCTAGATCTCTCAAACACAATGCTTGTCGCCAACACTGTAATAAACTAACTAAAGATTTATTAACTAGGAAAAGAAAAAGAATGATTTACAAGCTTAAAGCAACTAAACAAACATGCACAATTAAGTTACAGTTTTAGATTCCAAAAGATAATAGAAACTTCTATAATAAGCAAACTCCATATATCCTTTAGGGCTAACTCCGGTAAAAAGCCAGGGGGGTCTTTTGCTTATGCTTGGTGATTCTTACCCTTTAGAATCCAAGAAGTAAAAAAGAACCCTAGCTTCTCCTTGTCAAGGATATTTATCCTCTTCTCCCCAGAGCCCAAGCTGATGGTATGAGTTCATGCACAGGTTGTCACTTCCTGGAGGGGATGAGGCGGACAATTAACAAAGTCTTTGTTCTTTTGATGTTTCACAATGGTTCATATGGCTTCAAAGGCCTTCTGGTTTGGCAGGACCTATCATCATCTGTAGGAAGCCATCATTTGCATTAGAGAAGACTTCTTTTCTGTTTGATGAATTACACAGTTAGAGGTTTACATCACAAACATTTTCTATTGCTTTACATGGGGTACAGATAAGACAGGCTAATACATGCAGCATCCTACAGGCAATTCATAAGATCTAAACACCAAACATATTCTTACAACTCTAAAATACTAACATACAGGCAAGCCAGACTGGTTTCCAGTTATGCATTTGTAAGTATTTAGTGAACCCTGGGGCCTTGGCATCAGCTGGCACCTGGTCTACTAGCATCACAGAAGGGCCTTGGTAGTGGTGGGAGTAGTATGGTGAGAGCATGGCAGGGCTCCATTATGCTATGTTGCTGCCTTAGGGACCTTACCAGAGCTGAGCAAGTTAGAGCATCTCTTAGGCTGTCCTGATACAGAAACAGGGACGTATGGCCCATGCTTGAATTCAGGGAGAAATTGCCCACTCATATACAGGGTAAATACTAGTTACACACTCTTTTTCTCCTCCTGTTTTTAACTAGGAATGTGTTCCAGATATAAAATTCAGAGCTGAACCCAGAATGTATGCATGCTTGGATCTGGATTCTGCTCATTATAGAAATACAAAGTTGGGAAATTTGGTTCTGGATCCTGATTCAGATCCTGAACTACCCCTTCTAGGCCCCCAAAGTTTAGCAGTACCAAGCTAGGTTTTTAAGTCAGACCCCTCTCTGTGTTAGATTCTCAGTCTCTAAATCTGGAAAGCCCAAAGAAATATTTTTTTAATTTGTTACTTAAATTTAATTTTTACTGTAGAGAGTAGGAATGTTGTAAGTGTATAAATAAAACAGGCTATGCTCTCATACTGGTCCAAATCCTTCATGCTCTTTAACTCAAACTTTCATTTGTGTGCACACAAGGAACGTAGGATTGAAATTGTGAGGCCATGTCACAGGGTACACTCACCGCTGGGGCTTCTCCTTGTGGCCGGATCTTGCAATTAGCTCCACTCAAGTCTCATATCCCCTTCCTCACACTGGGGCCCCTGTATCTCTCTCTGGGACTCAGGATGCTCCCTCTTCATGGCTCAGCCCTCTGGCACCTCACTGTACGGTCCTCCCCTTCCAGTGTAGCACAGTCCCACTGAATCAGCTGTCTCAAGCAGTCTTTTGTTCCATTGCCCAGTCTGTGCCACTTCCCAGTGGCTGGTAGGGGAACCAGGGCCCTCTCACTGCTCCAGGCTCCACTACAGGGACCCTATGTCCAGCAACTATGGTCTGTTTGCACTCAGACCCTGTTGCTGTTTCCCCTGGGCTCCTTCCTCCTTCTCTGCTCTTATCCTCTGGCCTTCCCCAGGAGCGCCACCAGCTTTTCCGGCGCCCTAGGTGGCGGAAGGTCCCGCCCCCGAAATACCACCCCCCAACAGCGGCGGCAGAAGGTCCCGCCCCCAAATTTCCACTGCCGGCCGGGGCGCCGGCGCCCCCGAAATAGTAGCTCCCTAGGCGACCGCCTAGGTCGCCTAATGGGTTGCGCCGGCCCTGGCCTTCCCCCTCTCTGGGTTTACCGGCTCAAACACCCTCCTCCCAAGGCATGATGGCAGACTAACTAATGCTGTATCCCCAAACCCACCTCCATTCTCTCAGGGAGTGACTTCAGACTACTTCCCTTGCAGCACCTTTCAGCTGCTAATTTCCTGGCTTTATACCAGCCCAGCCTATTTCTTCTCAGCTGGGTTCTATCTTCAATCAACCTTTCAATCCCTGATTCATCCCCAGGTGCAGCCTATCTGCTTAACCTCACTTAACCTGCTCTGTTTTGTCTGGGTTGGACATTGCATCACAGGCTACACGATGTGGAAAGTTCAGCAGAAATTGCTAAGCACATTGTACTATTTGAACATGAACTAATAGGTGGATTTCTTGCCATTAACTATCATGCTTATAACTGTCAGGATAAACATGCAGGATGGCTCAGTACTATTTTTAATCCCAGAGTTAGCTTTGTGGACAGCTCTTTGTCTCTGTTCTATCATGTGGCAATGAGTTCCACAGGTTAATTATGTGCTATGTAATAAATGTTAACTTTTCTCAGTTTGAAATTTGTTGTTTTTCAGTATCATTGTCACCCCCTTTTTCTCTTATAAGAGGTAAATAGCAACACTTTTATCAGTTATAACACAAATAATTTGTTCTCTAATTAATCCCTCTGTTAATGCTTCAAATTAACATGACTTTGCAATATTACATAGCTCTGTAAACTAATGCTCAACTGTCCCCAGCTGGCAGCTGGCTTCTTGTAAAGAAAATACATCTTTCCCAAGTGACATTCTTCCACGATTCACAGTATTCTTAAAACTGTTGAATTGTCTTGGTCCGTCCCCTACATGATGCCACTGGAATATATTGTATATCTCCAAAGCATCTGGGCCACACGGACCACTGGGAACAATTTTACACACTCAGATTCTATTGCAATAGAAATTACTATAAGGAAAATTTGCAAGTGCTGCAATCAATTGCTCCTGTTCTCTGCCAGATTTCCCTACAGCTGGTGAAACTTGGAATTTCTGATTTGTGAGAAAGTGGGATATTTTGAAGTTTGGTTTCATTCCAATGAATGGGCATCCCAGAGGATCCAGCTGTCCCAGAAGTGTGGAAGCTCTGAGGTCCCCAGCACAGGCAGTCCACATGGAGAGAGTGACCTGCAGCCACAGACCTGGGAGCCTGTCCTACCCTGGCTGCAGCTGGGATTCTCAGCATTTCCAGGCTACCTGCTAAAGAGCCAGAAGCTGAGTCCCAGCTACAGGCAGGGCTTCCAGGACTGCCAGCTTCCAGGTGCATGGCAGGAAGCCTGGAAACCTTAGAAGCCTAACCTGGCAGGGCTGCCCCAGAGCTATGATCCCTAGAAGCCTGGGCTCCCCATCAACCTGCCAGATGAACTGGTTTTTGATGGAACTCTGCCTGTGATTCAATGCAAGGTCACTGAACACAACTCACTTTCACAAGAACTTTCAGGTTTGACAAACCAGCAGTTTCTAATGAAGCTGTTTGGCTGGAAAATTTTTAACCAGACTGTGAAGAAGGTGGTTTTATTTCATCTGTTTTTACCACAGATTCAGTTTTCTTCTGGCACCATGTAATAAAAGTGGGATACACCTTGCCACCCTCCATCTTACCAGGAGGGCTAGTAAGAGACTGCTCTTTATTTTCTGCTCCCATTCACATAACTTGGGTCAGAGTTACAAAATGTCACTGATTTCAGTAGCTACTGTGACACCAGATTCATTTCCTCTCTGAACTAAACAGCCAGTTGCTTCAATCTCTGTTTATATGAACATCTTTTCAAGCCTCATATTATTTTCATTGTTCATCTCTGAATATGGTGACCAGAACAGCCCACAGTATTTCAAATGAGTGAGTCCTATGGATTTATTTAGTGGTTACAGTTCAGAGATTCAGAGATTTTAAGGGCAGAAGGACTTTAGCTCATCTGTTCTGACTTCCTATATATCACAGTCCATAGAATTTTAGCATGACTAAAGCATACCTCCGAGAAAGGCACCCAGTCTTGATCTGAAGACTTCAAGAGATGGAGAATCCACCACTTGGTAGTTTGTTCCAATTGTTAACCACCCTCACTGTTAAAAAATAATGTGCTTTACTTGTAATCTGAATTTGACTGGCTTTAACTTCCAGCCACTGGTTCTTGCTATGCCTTTCTCTTCTAGATTAAAGAACCCTTTAGTACCTGGTATTTTCTCCCCATGAAAGTTCTTCTAAACCATGATCAAGATGCCTCTGGGTCTTTTTTGATAAGATAAATAGATTGAGCTCCTGAAGTCTCTCACTGTAAGGCATTTTTCCAGCTCTGAAGTCATTTTTGTGGCTCTTTTCTGCACCCTCTCCAATTTTTCAACAACTTTTAAAAAAGCTGGACTCCAGAAATGGATGCAGTAGTTCACTCTCAACAATGCCAGATACAAAGGTAAAGTCATCTCCCAGTTACATTAGAACACAGCAGTGGGTATTCTTTCCAATGTGCATTACCTTACACTTGTCAACACTGAATTTCAGCTGTAATCATCATGCTGCCTATTCATTTAGCTTTGTTAGATTCTTCTGGAGTTCCCCAGTCTTCTCTTGTGTTGAATAACCTAAATATTTTTGTGTTATGGGCATATTTTGCCTCCTCCCTTTTCATCTCAGTCCCCATTCTATACTTAAATGCAGTAACACTGCATCTTGTATTGTTAACCTTATAATAATTCATTACCCTGCAGAAGGGTGATTATCAGTGTTTGTATCTGGTTTGCAATTATCTGATGCCTTATTTAAAAAAAGAGATGCAATATGTGTAAAGTTTTTGTTATATAGATCCATTCCAAAGCCCATTTGTGCTTTCTATTGATTTCAGTAGGCTTTAGATCAGGCCCTATACCTGTTTCCGTTTCCCTCTGTGTAAGTAAACACATATACCTCCAATCATGCATTGCATCTCATTCAGGCAGAGCTGGGCCTATACAGAGCTCCACTGACTTCAAGAGGGCTTAGTGGGGTTTCCACAGCCCATCTGTGCAGGACTGGCTCCTATATTTGTGTTCCCTAGGACAAATCCAGCAATCATTCACAAATGTATTTCCATTCCTTTAAATAAGACTATTTGCTTCAATAAGTATACTAAGATTTGGTCCCATGTGGGTAGAAATTTGAAACTCTTTGGCCTTTATAGATATTTATATGTAAAATTTCATAAATATTCCAACACACAAACATCAGAACTGTTGGCTGCAGAACGGTATGAATGTAGGTAGTTTCCATAAATAGAGGAGGGAGAAAAGGGGTTAAAAAAGACAAAAGAAGAATTGTCTAGGACAGGTTATTCACGTTACAAACAAATCCACTAGTGGCCACTAGGTGGTGCTCTGATTCTAAATATCAAGTGTGGGAATAAAAATACAAGATGGCAAATAAAATTAAAACCATGTACATTTTCCTATTAATTTTTATTTTTTTCTGTCTAGTATTATTTAATCCATAAGTTTGTAGGCTCCAGCACTAAGCTAACTACAAGAGTGTGAGGGTGATAAGGGTTGTGCACAAATCCGATTTTACTTGAATTCTGAAATGTCGGAGGGTCAGTTGCCAATACTCCAATTGATATTGAAAGCACTTGTCTCAGTGTTTTCAGTGGGACTCCAGCTCCAAGGCTATACTCTCATTGACTTCAGTGGCCTCAGGATTTCACCTAGGGGGAGTATTATAAGATAAGGGTGTAGAATATGGACCAGAAGTTATATTACTGTTAGATGTGCTGAACTTAATAGAGGATTTTTTATTATTATTTAAAATGGCAAAGACAATAGATTTGAGAGATACTGTCACCAGCTTTCTCCTCTAGGGCACCCCCTAAGGGACAGGACAGGGACTTTGCATTCACCCAGCTGTTAGTTTGTGCCTCCAGGTGTTCTGCCACACTAATCCCATGGTAAGAGGCTGAACTCCGGAGAGCCCACCTTTTCCAGAGCTGGAGACAGACAAAAAAATGAACACCAACGAACTTTCCCATAGGCATGGCAGGTCTCTCCTTCTTCAGGAAGGCTTCTGATAAGCTGTGGCTGAAATTTTGAGACTTAACAACATTGCACAGTACCAAGTCAATGCACTGGTTCTTGAAGATACACAATTTATGAGTGCTCATAGCAAATCATCAGAGAGATTGCCTTACACTTCACTAGACTTTTACACAAAACACAAGACCACGATGTTACTACAGAACAGAGAAACCTTCTGAAGGGATCACCAGGCTTCACATCATATAAAAGACACTGAGATCAGTAGAATGACAAACTTCACGCTACAGCAAGTAGTGCTCTCTTACTTGAAAAAATATAAACATGAGTATCTATAATTAACATTCATGAGGATATGTAGTTGTACAGGGATAGGTGAAGTGACTGAGAAAAATTAAATGCCCATCCTACTCAGAATCTTTTTCCATTTGTAGAACAGATGAATTCCAAACCAAATTTCTTTGAAGGTTCTTTCCCTCCCACCCCCACTATGTTTCAATTTCTGTTACCTTTTGCACTCTGTTTTTTTAAAAGCAGGATTGGAAGTGTCAAAATACCATGAGGGCAGCCCTTCTCGTATTTCCAGGCTCATAGGAAGCAGGAAGTACAGAACATTTAAACAAGACCAGTCTCCAACCAAATTTAATAGACTCATGACATTTAGATAAGCTGGTTATTTTTAAAATTAGCATTTGAACGAAACCTAACGTCCACCCTTTCCAGGTTCATTTATCATGAAGGCCCCAATCCTACAATGAAATTCATGTGGCTGGATCCCCTGCTCTTCCCCCCAGCTCCTCATATAACACTTCCTATTCTTCCACAGTCTCCAAACCCAGCACTCTATCTCCTTTTGCCCCTCAGCATCTTTCTCTTAGCACCCCCCCCCCACCAAAACCTAAACAAAACCCCCACATATCTTTTAATATAGTAGCCAGGTATATTTTACAATATTTTTGTGATAAATGAAGGGGTGGGGGTAGCTCCCTTTTATGGACACCCAGCCAGCCAGTTAGCTATAAAATTCCTCTTAGTAGCTGTTCTCTACTTGCTTTACCTGTAAAGGGTTAAAAAAGTTCCCAGGTAAAGGAAAGGGAGTGGGCACCTGACCAAAAGAGCCAATGGGAAGGCTAGAACTTTTTAAAATTGGGAAAAAACTTCCCTTTGTCTGTGTGTTGTGGTTCTCTGGGAAAGAGGGGAACTGGGAGCAGGTGTGCATGTAAGTGGGAACAATTCTATTAGTCTTTATTCTTCATCCCAATTTTCTCTGTTCTCTGTGGTGTCTTCATAAGTCTATCAGACACTGATCTATGTCATGGCTCTCTGACATCTCCCAATCTCTCTCTGCCTCCCAGTGGGCCAGGCGACACTTGAAGCATCCCTCCCACACCTTTTTTAACATTTTTAAATTGCTTTACTAAAGGTTATAAGTTTTTTGTCTAGGCCTTTCTGAAGCTGAAATGATTGCTGCAACGTTGTCCTCTCCAACCTTCCTGCTTCCCTCCAGCCTTGCAACAGAGGCCTCCAGCCACATATTTTTAAAGACCTGAAAGGACTTATTCATCATCTATAGCAAACAGTAAAGTGAAGCTCCTTTACAAAATTGACCACTGTACACAGTTCAGATTTCCCCTTCAGTCTTGAATATATAAAATGGATGGGTGAATCAGTCCTGAAAAAAATAGGAAATAGCCCAAGTTTCAACCCAAATAGACCTCAAAATTTTATCTTTACATGCAGATGAGTGCAGATTAGGATACTCTGTCCCTGTTTGTTTTATATACTTTTAAACAAACTCTATTCTTAGCATCCTCTATCCTGCGACATCCATGCAGCGAAACCAGACCTGTTATGCTGAATCTCGGTAGGCTTTGCATGCCTGCAGGGGCAGCCATTTACTCCTTAAGGCAGTGTGGTGTATTTAAATATGAACCTATGTAAGGCTTTTGAAAACCTGTTAATACACTAATAACAAACCTCATAGGAAGCTATTTTTAGCCCTAATTGTTTTTTTTTTTCTCATAGGCCTGAAGGCTTGATCACTATAGTATTTTCTTTTGCACTTGTCGAAGGTTTTGACTCATTCCATTAAAGAAAAACACTCTTTTTTGATGTGTGGAACAACTCCATATTATTTCTTGTTTGGTTCAAGCAAATCTTAATTTATGCCCTTCTAAGAGAGACGCTTGAATGCATCTCATGAATTTTCAGCTGCGAAAGCTGTTTTCCAAATTATTGCAGTAGTTGGTAAGAATACAGGAAGTGCTGTTAATGGAATCAAAGAGGAGTTTTCTGCAGGATTACTTTGGAATATGTGTTGCTAAAATAAGGAGGTAGAAGCTCAGCTGGTGCAAACTGTCGTAGCTCCTTATTGTGACTAATTACACCAATTGAGCATCTGCCCCAAAATACACACAGACTGTAAGTAAATTTCACCTCATGGCAATGTTAAGGAACTTGGAGATATCACTGTAAATTAAAATTAGGGCTGTCAAGCAATTAAAAAAAATAGTGATTAATTGCACTGTTAAAGAATAATAGAATACCATTTATTTAAATATTTGTGGATGTTTTCTACATTTTCAAATATATTGATTTCAATTACAACACAGAATACAAAGTGTACAGTGCGCACTTTATATTTATTTTTGATTACAAATATTTGCACTATAAAAACAAAAGAAATAGTATTTTTCAATTTACCTCATACAAGTACTGTAGTGCAATCTCTTTATCATTAAAGTTGAACGTACAAATGTAGAATTATGAACAAAAAATAACTGCATTCAAAAGTAAAACCATGTAAAACTTTACAGCCTACAAGTCCACTCAGTCCTATTTCTTGTTCAGCCAGTCACTCAGTCAAACACGTTTATTAACATTTTCAGGAGATAATGCTGCCTGCTTCTTATTCACAATGTTACCAGAAAGTGAGAACAGGCATTCACATGGCACTGTTGTAGCCGATGTCACAAGGTAGTTACATGCCAGATGCACTAAAGATTCATATGTCCCTTCATGCTTCATCCACCATTCCAGAGGACATGCGTTCATGGTGATGACCTGTTCTGCTTGATAACAATCCAAAGCAATGTGGACCGACGCATGTTCATTTTCATAATCTGAGTCAGATGCCACCAGCAGAAGGTTGATTTTCTTTTTTGTGTGGTTTGGATTCTGTAGTTTCTGCATTGGAGTGTTGCTCTTTCTGAAAGTATGCTCCATATCTCATCCCTCTCAGATTTTGGAAGGCACTTCAGATTCTTAAACCTTGGGTCAAGTGCTATAGGGATCTTTAGAAATCTCACATTGGTACCTTCTTTGTGTTTTGTCAAATCTGCAATGAATGTGTTCTTAAAATGAACATGTGCTGAGTCATCATCCAAGACTACTATAACATGAAATATATGGCAAAATGCGGGTAAATCAGAGTCAGAGACATACAATTCTCCCACAAGGAGTTCAGTCACAAATTGAATTAACACATTAGTTTTTTAACGAGCGTCATCAGCATGGAAGAAAATCCTCTGGAATGGTGGCCGAAGCATGAAGGGGCATACGAATGTTTAGCATATCTGGCATGTAAATATCTTGCGACACCGGCTACAACAGTGCCATGTGAATGCCTGTTCTCACTTTCTGGTGACATTGTAAATAAGAAGTGGGCAACATTATCTCCTGTAAATGTAAACAGACTTGTTTGTCTTAGCAATTGGATGAACAAGAAGTAGGACTGAGCGGACTTGTAGGTGCTAAAGTTTTGCATTGTTTTGTTTTTGAGTGCAGTTATGTAACAAAAAAATCTACATTTGTAAGTTGCATTTTCCGGATAAAGAAATTGCATTACAGTACTTGTATAAGGTGAACTGAAAAATACTATTTATTTTGTTTATCATTTTTACAGTGCAAATACACCGCTACCTCGATATAACGCAACCCGATATAACACTAATTCGGATATAATGCGGTAAAGCAGTGCTCGGGGGGGGGGGCGCTGTGCACTCCGGTGGATCAAAGCAAGTTCAATATAACGCGGTTTCACCTATAATGCGGTAAGATTTTTTGGCTCCTGAGGACAGCGTTATATCGAAGTAGAGGTGTATTTGAAATCAATAATATAAAGTGAGCAGTATATACTTTATATTCTGTGTTGTAATTGAAATCAATATATTTGAAAATGTAGAAAAACATCCAGAAATATTTAATAAAGTTCAATTGGTATTCTGTTGTTTCACAGTGTAATTAAAACTGTGATTAGTCACAATTATTTTTTAATCGTGATTAATTTTTTTGAGTTAACCATGTAAATTAACTGCAATTAATCCACAGCCCTACTTAAAACGTAAGACAGCTAATCCTTATTTATGGCCATGAGATTAGACCCATCTGTAAAATTACCAAATGCCAGAAAAGTCAGCAAAAACAAAACACAATACCCAAATTGGGAAGCACTGGACTGGGGACCCAAGAGTCCTGGGCTAAATACCTGCCTATGACATAGACTTACTGTGTTATCTTGGGTAAGTGTCTTAATCTCTGTGCCTCAGTTCCTTCACAATGAGGTTCAAACTCTTCTTTCTCCCACCCTTTTCTTGTCTTGCTAATTGCACTATATATTTGTACAGCAGGTAGCACAATGTGACCCTGATCTCTGTCGGGGCTTCTAGAGATTAGTGTAATACAAATAATAATAGGTTAGAATTATATTTAAATTTTCATAAAAGTGAAGGGCATGCTTTTTTAAGCTTAAACTGGAATTCACGTTTTTTAAAACTATGTCAAATTCAGGACATTTCCTTAGAAGGCTGCCTTGAAACACTTGTGAAATATCATGCTTGAAAAGTGAATGTGATGGGGTGGACTAGGCCCAGAGGCCCCTTGCTGGAGGCCTCAGGCTTCTGCCACACTCATATCAGGTAAGGAGCAGTGGAGAGATCCTCCAAGCAGGCTAGAGTGGCTGCAGGGGAATCATAGAATCAGAGAAGATTAGAGTCAGAAGAGACCTCAGGAGGACCAACTCAAAGCAGGACCAACACCAACTAAATCATCCCAGCCAGGGCTTTGTCAAGCTGGGCCTTAAGAACCTCTAAGGATGAAGATTCCACCACCTCCCTTGGTAACCCATCCCAGTGCTTCACCACCCTCCTAGTGAAATAGTGTTTCCTAATATCCAACCTAGACCTCCCCCACTGCAATTTGAGACCATTGCTCCTTGTTCTGTCATCTGCTACCCCTGAGAACAGCTGAGCTCCATCCTCTTTGGAACCCCCAGTCAGGCAGTTGAAGGCTGCTATCAAATCCCCCCTCACTCTTTTCTTCTGCAGACTAAATAAGCCCAGTTCCCTCAGCCTCTCCTCATAAGTCATGTGCCCCAGCCCCCTAATCATTTTCATTGCCCTCCGCTGTACTCTCTCCAATTTGTCCACATCCTTTCTGTAGTGGGGGGGAGGGAGGTGGCAAAACTGGATGCAATACTCCAGATGTGGCCTCACCAGTGCCGAATAGAGGAGAA
This sequence comes from Platysternon megacephalum, assembly GCA_003942145.1. Classification (NCBI taxonomy): domain Eukaryota; kingdom Metazoa; phylum Chordata; order Testudines; family Platysternidae; genus Platysternon; species Platysternon megacephalum. The sequence goes on from QXTE01000034.1 coordinate 11,512,839, forward strand.
TAATCACTGCCCTCGATCTGCTGGCAATACGCCTACTAATGCAGACCAATATGCCGTTAGCCTTCTTGGCAACAATGGCACACTGTTGACTCATATCCAGCTTCTTGTCCACTATCATCCCCAGGTCCTTTTCTGTAGAACCGCTGCTTAGACAGTCGGTCCCCAACCTGTAGCAGTGCATGAGATTCCTCTGTCCTAAGTGCAGGACTCTGCACTTGTCCTTGTTGAACCTCATCAGATTTCTTTTGGCCCAACCCTCCAATTTGTCTAGATCACTCTGGACCCTATCCCTACCCTCCAGCGTATCTACCAATTTAGTGTCATCCGTGAACTTGCTGAGGATGCAATCCATCCCATCATCCAGATCATTAATGAAGATGTTGAACAAAACCAGCCCCAGGACTGACCCGTGGGGCACTCCACTTGATACCGGCTGCCAACTAGACATCAAGCTGTTGATCACTACCCATTGAGCCCGACAGTCTAGCCAGCTTTCTATTCACCTTATAGTCCATTCATCCAATCCATACTTCTTTCGGTTGCTGGCAAGAATACTGTGGGAGATCGTATCAAAAGCTTTGCTAAAGTCGAGGTATATCACATCCACTGCTTTCCCCATATCCACAGAGCCAGTTATCTCATCATAGAAGGCAATCAGGTTGGTCAGGCATGACTTGCCCTTGGTGAATCCATGTTGACTGTTCCTCATCACCTTCCTCTCCTCCAAGTGCTTCAAAATGGATTCCTTGAGGACCTGCTCCATGATTTTTCCAGGGACTGAGGTGAGGCTGACCAGTCTGTAGTTCCCCGGATTCTCCTTCTTCCCTTTTTTAAAGATGGACACTATATTTGCCTTTTTCCAATCATATGGGACCTCCCCCAATCACCACGAGTTTTCAAAGATAATGGCCAATGGCTCTGCAATCACATCAGCCATCTCCTTCAGCACCCTTTGATGCATTGCATCCAGCCCCATGGACTTGTGCATGTCCAGCTTTTCTAAATAGTCCTTAACCTGCTCTTTCACCACTGAGCGCTGCTCACCTCCTCCCCATACTGTGCTGCCCAGTGCAGCAGTCTGAGAGCTGACCTTGTCTGTGAATACTGAGGCAAAAAAAGCATTAAGTACTTCAGCTTTTTCCACATCATCTGTCACTTGGTTGCCTCCCCCATTCAGTAAGGGTCCCACACTTTCTCTGACCTTCTTGTTGCTAACATACCTGTAGAAACCCTTCTTGTTACCTTTCACATCCCTTGCTAGCTGCAACTCCAATTGTGCTTTGGCCTTCCTGATTATACCCCTGCATGCTCGAGCAATATTTTTATACTCCTCCCTAGTCATCTGGCCAAGTTTCCATTTCTTGTAAGCTTCCTTTTTGTGTTTAAACTCACCATAGATTTCTCTGTTAAGCCAAGTTGGTCGCCTGCCATATTTGCTATTCTTTCTGAACATCAGGATGGTTTGTTCCTGCGCCCTCAATAAGACTTCTTTAAAATACAGCCAGCTCTCCTGGATTCCTTTCCCCCTCATATTAGCCTCCCGGGGGATCCTGCCCATCAGTTCCCTAAGGGAGTCAAAATCTGCTTTTCTGAAATCCAGGGTCCGTATTCTGTTGCACTCCTTTCTTCCTTTTGTCAGGCTCCTGAACTCAACCATCTCATGGTCACTGCTGCCCAGTTTGCCACCCCACTTCTACTTCCCCTACCAATTCTTCCCTGCTTGTGAGCAGCAGGTCAAAAGGAGCATGGTGCCTAGTTGGTTCCTCCAGCACTTGCACCAGGAAGTTGTCCCCAACACTCTCCAAAAACTTCCTGGATTGTCTGTGCTCTGCTGTATTGCTCTCCCAGCAGATGTCAGGGTGATTGAAGTCACCCATGAGAACCAGGGCCTGTGGTCTGGAAACTTCTGTTAGTTGTCCGAAGAAAGCCTCGTCTACCTCATCCTCCTGGTCTGGTGGTCTAAAACAGATGCCCACCATGACATCAGCCTTGTTGCTCTCGCCTCTAAGCTTAAACCAAAGATTCTCAACAGGCTTTTATCCAGTTTCATACTGGAGATCTGAGCAATCATACCGCTCTCTTACATACAGTGCAACTTCTCCACCTTTTCTCCCCTGCCTGTCAGCAGCCAATCAGGGCCCAGGAGGGCCATATGAAAGGAGCTGCAGAATAGAGCAGCAGTTAGTTGCTGCTGGAAGCTGGAGAAGAAAGGACTGCATGCCTGGCTGGCTGAGGGAACTGCAGCACAAAGGACAGCTAAGTGGGGGCAGGGACCAGGGGATCGAGGGGCTGGCTGCTAAGACTGAGCCAAAGAAAATTTGCTAACAGGGACCGGGGAGCAATGAAAGAGCTCCTGGCTGACTGCAGATACTGGGTAGGGACTGAGCCTGGGGAGGGCTGCAGGAAGATAATGTCTACAGGGAGTAAGCCCTGGGGATACATCCCCATATCAGGGCTGGATTGGTTTAAAGACCACAGACACACCTAACCAGATTGGGTGCTTGTGAGAGTGCTTTTGTGATATTTACCTGGGCAGCCATTATAATAGTATAATAGTATAATCCTTACGAGTAAGAGTTCCCTACACCCATTTTTGAACAGATGTAACTCACATGAGATTCCAGAGAAGAAGAACCTCTTTTCTAAACAGGGGTCAAATAGTGGGTTAGTTTTTTATGGAGCTTTCAATAGTTTTGAATAGAATTTCACTGGAGCATGTTCATAGTCTAATTTATATTATTTGCTTGTTCAAGAATAGTTGAGTGAGCAACGTTTTGTTCGCATACCTGCTCTCAGAAAGCTCACCTGTAGCTGAACTCAGGTTTATGATTAAACAAAGCTGGTAAATTAGGACCTGATCCAAAGCCTACTGAAGTGAATGACTAGACTCCCATTGACTTCAATGGTCTTTGGATCAGGCCCATGGTATGTGATATTACAGAACTCTCTGGGAGCAGCAGTGTCATCCTCTTCTGTGGGTATGTCTAGACTGCACACTAAACCTGGGCTCTGACTCAGGTATGAGCCCAAGCTTCTCTTCCATCCAATTCCACATACAAAACAGCTTGTCTCAGGTCAGCAATCACTCAGGACCCGGGTCCTAGCACCCTGGTAAGGTGCTGGGTCAGAGCCCAAATCGTGCTGGGACTCTGGTCCAAGCCCTGTCATTTTGCATTGTGGAAGCAGGTCATGCTGCAGACCTGAGTCAGAAGGTCTATGTAGTGCAGAATGGACATGTTAGCACAGTATAAAGGCCCAGGTCCAGCAATTGTAAATCTAGGTTTACAATGCATTGTGGATGCTTAAGCACGGGCTTGGAAACACTGAGTATGTCTACACTGCAATTAAACACCCATGGTTGGCCCATGCCAGCTGACTAGCACTTACAAAGCTCTGGCTTAGGGGCTGTTTAACTATGGTGTCAACATTCAGGCTTGGGCTGGAGCCCAGAAGGTCCCAGGGCTTGGGCTCCAGTCTGAGCCCAAGCATCTACACCACAATTAAATAGCCCCTTAGCCCGCGAGCCTGAATTAGCAACACGGGCCAGCCATGGGTGTGTAATTGCTGTGTTGACATACCACTGAGCCCACAAGCCCAGGTTCCACAGACCCAGGCTTAGTGTACATTGTAGACATACCCTTTGTGTCACTGCCCCTGCTCCTCTGAAAGCTGATTTCTCTTAGCAGCAGTGCAACTATTGTTGCTGTGTTCTCTTGAGCACAAGGGCTGCTGTCTACCAGCATCCCCTTGACACAAGGCACCAGAGAAGATACAGGGAATAGGTGGAACAATCATAATTCCTCTCTCTACCCTGGCTAGATGTGGAGGGGGATGCATATTGCACCAGACTAAATGGTGACCAAGGGTGGGGGAAGGGAGAGCTCACCAAGGAACTGAAAAGAACTATGCTGCCTGATACCCTTATTGGGACAATTCAGCACCACCCTCTGTTCTACATGGGGCAGTTATTAACTGCAACAATCTGGCCCAAAGTGGTTTTGAACAATTGAGATAGTAAACGGATAGAAAAAAATGAGTTAAATTCATCATATGAACTGATAGTTACAAATAGGTCAAGCTCTGCTAAGAAGACTGATGAGAAGTACCAGGTGTTTCCCTTATTGGCCGTAGCACAGCTAAATAAGAAATGGAACTGTAAAAGACAGTGATTGCTTGTGACATAATAAAGTACTAAAAAAAGGATTGGGAAAACAAACGAACAAAACTAAAACAAAACATGGTCAATTAGCACTTAGGAAGCTGTTGCAAATAACAATCTATGCCAGAGCTCTGTTCTGAAATGCCATATGAGAGAACAGAGCTGTTTTCCAGCAAAATAGATAAAATGTGTACAGGTCTCCTGAAGGCTATAAACACTTTTACTAATTGATTATTTGTGTGTCTGTGTCTGAGAATTCTTTTGACCCAGTTTACTAAAACATTAGACATACACACAGTGGAGAATAATTTCTTTGTCCTGAGTTTTATACACAGCTTGCATTACATCACTAAAGGTGTGTCTACACTGCAAGAAAAAACCCACAGCACCAAGTTTCAGAGCCCAGGTTAGCTGATTTGGACTCATGGGGCTTGGGCTTCAGGGCTATAAAACTGCAGTGTAGACATTTAGGTTTGGGTTGGAGACTGGGATCTGAGACCCACCCCTCCTTGCAGAGTCTCAGAGCCCAGGCTGAAGCCAGAACTGAATGTCTACACTGCAATTTTATAGCCTTGCAGACTGAGCCCAGCAGGCCCAAGTCAGCTGACCCCAGCCAGCCACGGCTGTACAGTGGGTCTTTTAATGCAATGAAGATGTACCCTCAGGGCCAAAATCAGAGGAGTAAAGGGAACAAGAGTTAACTATATGAGAGGATGTTTTGGAAGCTTCTGTATTCTTACTGTAAAAGAGCAATTCTCAAAGCATGGGGCATGGCCCCTTGAGGGCTATGGTAAAGGTATGAACTAGGAGTAAAATCCTGGCTCCATTGTTTTGCTAGTATTGAATTAAGCATGTGTTGCTATTCCATTATAAGATGTAACCAGACCAATTTATTTCCTTATAAAATACTTCTTTATATCAAATATTGCATGTCATGAAAGATCCAGGCTCAGGGCTTGCTCTTAAATGTTATTGGAGTTGCAGATTTGTATCAGTGTAACAGAGAGTAGAATCTGGCCCATAAACTAACAACAAAGAGGGATTTTGTTCTTTGTTTAATAAGTGTTAGGAACTTTTCCAAGACATGCTGGGGGCGGGGCTTCTCTGCTTAGGGGTCCTATAAAGGTAGCCAGCCAGTCAGGCAGCGGCATAGACAGCTGCAGCGGCACAGGAGCCAGCAAACAGAGCTGTAAACAGGGGAGTTTCAGTGGGAGTTCGTGGGGGAGACTAAGAGAGCTAGGCAGAGGAATAGACAGGCTAGTGAAGGGAGTGGGTGGTGTTCTGCCGGTGTTTTGGTGCCCGTTGGGAGTTTGTTTTGCTGTGGGTGGTGGTGGTTTCGTTTGTGTTTCCCGGACTAACAGGTTTTAGGTGGGAAGGCTATGACCGATACAGAGGCAGCAGTGGAAGACACAATGAGGATGACTGGATGTGGAAGCTGCGGCATGTACATGATCCTGGATGGGGTATCTGAAAAGAGTTTCGTCTGCATGAAGTGCCGCCTGATAGAGCTGATGGAAGAAAAGATCCGAGGATTGGAGATGCAGGTGGAAACTCTGGTTGAGTTTAGAAGGGGGTTCGAGCAGATGATGGAGCAAAGACATGAGGNTGGAGAATCGGACCATCACCCGGAAAAGGCAGGTCTACATGTTTGGGGACTCCTTACTGAGAAGAATAGACAGGCCTGTAACTAGAGCTGATCAGGAGAACAGAAGGGTGTGCTGTCTGCCGGGTGCTAAGATACGGGATGTGGACCTGAGGCTGAAAAGGATCCTAACGGGAGCGGGAAAGAATCCGCTGATTGTCCTTCATGTGGGAACAAATGATACAGCTAGATTCTCACTGGAACATATCAAGGGAGACTGCCAGGCTGGGGAAGATGCTTAAGGAAATCGAGGTTCAGGTGACCTTCAGTGGGATTCTGATGTTCCTAGAGAAGGGCAACAAAGGTGTGCAAGATTATGGCGATCAACAGATGGCTCAGGCAGTGGTGCTATAAGGAGGGCTTTGGGATGTATGGCCACTGGGAAGCATTCATGGACAGAGGACTGTTCTCTCAGGATGGACTTCACCTGAGTAAGGAGGGAAATAGACTTCTAGGATGGAGGCTGGCACAACTGATTAAGAGAGCTTTAAACTAGGAATTTGGGGGAGATGGTTGGGAGATGTCCAGGTAATCTCCATGCCAGAATTTAACATTTAGAAGGAAGAAAACAAAGTAAGAAAGGATACAGCCGTGGGTATGAGAATGGACATAAGGAGGAACGGTAGTGTAGATACCAGTCTGATAGGTGATAGGTGAATGTCTGTGCCTAATCGGGTAAAGAATGTCAGTGAAGCCAAACGGCAAAAATTAAGATGTTTGTACACTAATGTGAGGAGCCTAGGTAACAAAATGGAGGAACTGGAGCTACTGGTGCAGGAAGTGAAACCAGATATTATAGGGATAACAGAAACATGGTGGAATAGTAGTCATGACTGGAGTACAGGTATTGAAGGTTATGTGCTGTTTAGGAAAGACAGAAATAAAGGCAAAGGTGGTGGAGTAGCATTGTATATCAATGATGAGGTAGACTGTAAAGAAATAAGAAGTGATGGAATTGATAAGACAGAGTCTGTCTGGGCAAAAATCACATTGGGAAAGAAAGCTACTAGAACCTCCCCTGAGATAGTGCTTGGGGTGTGCTACAGACCACCGGGATCCAATTTGGATATGGATAGAGACGTCTTTAATCTTTTTAATGAAGTAAATACTAATGGGAATTGTGTGATCATGGGAGACTTTAACTTCCCAGATATAGACTGGAGGACAAGTGCTAGTAATAATAATAGGGCTCAGATTTTCCTGGATGCGATAGCTGATGGATTCCTTCACCAAGTAGTTGAAGAACCAACAAGAGGGGATGCCATTTTAGATTTGGTTTTGGTGAGTAGTGAGGACCTCATAGAAGAAATGGTTGTAGGGGACAACCTTGGTTCGAGTGATCATGAGCTAATTCAGTTCAAACTAGATGGAAGGATAAACAAAAATCGATCTGGGACTAGGGTTTTTGATTTTAAAAGGGCTAACTTTAAAGAATTAAGGAAATTAGTTAGGGAAGTGGATTGGACTGAAGAACTTGTGGATCTAAAGGCGGAGGAGGCCTGGAATTACTTCAAGTCAAAGTTGCAGAAACTATCAGAAGCCTGCATCCCAAGAAAGGGGAAAAAATTCATAGGCAGGAGTTGTAGACCAAGCTGGATGAGCAAGCATCTCAGAGAGGTGATTAAGAAAAAGCAGAAAGCCTACAAGGAGTGGAAGATGGGAGGGATCAGCAAGGAAAGCTACCTTATTGAGGTCAGAACATGTAGGGATAAAGTGAGAAAGGCCAAAAGCCATGTAGAGTTGGACCTTGCAAAGGGAATTAAAACCAATAGTAAAAGGTTCTATAGCCATATAAATAAGAAGAAAACAAAGAAAGAAGAAGTGGGACCGCTAAACACTGAGGATGGAGTGGAGGTTAAGGATAATCTAGGCATGGCCCAATATCTAAACAAATACTTTGCCTCAGTCTTTAATGAGGCTAATGAGGAGCTTAGGGATAATGGTAGGATGACAAATGGGAATGAGGATATGGAGGTAGATATTACCACATCCGAGGTAGAAGCCAAACTCGAACAGCTTAATGGGACTAAATCGGGGGGCCCAGATAATCTTCATCCAAGAATATTAAAGGAACTGGCACATGAAATTGCAAGCCCATTAGCAAGAATTTTTAATGAATCAGTAAACTCAGGGGTTGTACCGTACGACTGGAGAATTGCTAACATAGTTCCTATTTTTAAGAAAGGAAAAAAAAGTGATCCGAGTAACTATAGGCCTGTTAGTTTGACATCTGTAGTATGCAAGGTCTTGGAAAAAATTTTGAAGGAGAAAGTAGTTAAGGACATTGAGGTCAATGGTAATTGGGACAAAATACAACATGGTTTTACAAAAGGTAGATCGTGCCAAACCAACCTGATCTCCTTCTTTGAGAAGGTAACAGATTTTTTAGACAAAGGAAATGCAGTGGATCTAATTTACCTCGATTTCAGTAAGGCATTTGATACGGTTCCACATGGGGAATTATTAGCTAAATTGGAAAAGATGGGGATCAATATGAAAATTGAAAGGTGGATAAGGAACTGGTTAAAGGGGAGACTACAACGGGTCATACTGAAAGGTGAACTGTCAGGCTGGAAGGAGGTTACTAGTGGAGTTCCTCAGGGATCGGTTTTGGGACCAATCTTAATTAATCTTTTTATTACTGACCTTGGCACAAAAAGTGGGAATGTGCTAATAAAGTTTGCAGATGACACGAAGCTGGGAGGTATTGCTAATACAGAGAAGGACTGGGATATCATACAGGAAGATCTGGATGACCTTGTAAACTGGAGTAATAGTAATAGGATGAAATTTAATAGTGAAAAGTGCAAGGTCATGCATTTAGGGATTAATAACAAGAATTTTGGTTATAAATTGGGGACGCATCAGTTGGAAGTAACAGAGGAGGAGAAGGACCTCGGAGTATTGGTTGATCACAGGAGGACTATGAGCCGCCAATGTGATATGGCTGTTAAAAAAGCTAATGCGATCTTGGGATGCATCAGATGAGGTATTTCCAGTAAAGATAAGGAGCTATTAGTACCATTATACAAGGCACTGGTGAGACCTCATCTGGAATATTGTGTGCAGTTCTGGTCTCCCATGTTTAAGAAGGATGAATTAAAACTGGAACAGGTACAGAGAAGGGCTACCAGGATGATCCGAGGAATGGAAAACCTGTCTTATGAAAGGAGACTCAAAGAGCTTGGCTTGTTTAGCCTAACCAAAAGAAGGCTGAGGGGAGATATGATTGCTCTTTATCAATATATCAGAGGGATAAATATCAGGGAGGGAGAGGAATTATTTAAGCTTAGTACCAATGTGGACACAAGAACAAATGGATATAAACTGGACATTAGGAAGTTTAGACTTGAAATTAGACAAAGGTTTGTAACCATTAGAGGAATGAAGTGTTGGAACAGCCTTCCAAGGGGAGTAGTGGGGGCAAAAGACATATCTGGCTTCAAGACTAAGCTTTATAAGTTTATGGAGGGGATGGTATGATGGGATAGCCTAATTTTGGCAATTAATTGATCTTTGATTATTAGCAGGTAAATATGCCCAATGGTCTGTGATGGGATGTTAGATGGGGTGGGATCTGAGTTACTACAGAGAATTCTTTCCTGGGTGCTGGCNTGGGAAGGAATTTTCCTCCAGGGCAGATTGGAGAGGCCCTTGAGGTTTTTCGCCTTCCTCTCAGCATGGGGCACGGGTCACTTGCTGGAGGATTCTCTGCACCTTGAGGTCTTTAAACCACGATTTGAGGACTTCAATAACTCAGGCATAGGTTAGGGGTTTGTTACAGGAGTGGGTGGATGAGATTCTGTGGCCTGCGTTGTGCAGGAGGTCAGACTAGATGATCATAATGGTCCCTTCTGACCTTAAAGTCTATGAGTCTATGGGCAGCTTCGGCTGGGAGACCAACCAAAGAATGCTCACCAGATGGTAAAGGTTTCCATGTGGATAAATTCTGAAAAAGTTCTAAATCTATATAAACCAGAAGATTAAAAGAAGAATTTTTCATTTCCTTGTACTTTATATGTAAAATAATAATAATAATAAATAATAATAATAAAAAGAGAGAGAAAACTTGAACTCATAACAAGCGGAAAATGGCTCAGCTATAGGCCATGATTCACTACTGGAACTGAGTTATTAGCAATTCTACTTTCAGGTGTTTTAACACCAAGACATATTTTTCTTACAGGTAGCATATTCCTGCCATGCCCCTCTGTCATTCCAGAAAGCACTGCTCTGAAAGGGGTAATTCCAGAAATAAGGGCAAGAGGGGTGCTTTGTGGGAGGTGTGGGGGTGTGCAGAGGAAAACCAAGAAAAAAAAGGAAGTAAAAAAAAGCGTAGAAGAGTTTAAACTGGTGTAACATGCACCGCAATGAGGCTGAGAGAAGATGTAAGTTACACCAACTTCAGCCCCAACTCCTGATTTCAATGGGGACTGTTTAACGTTAAACATGCACATAAGTGTGTGCCAGGTCAGGGACTTAGGGCCAGATTTTTTATGCATCTGAAATCAATTGAAATCAATGGGAGTTAGGTACCTAGATGCTTTTGACAAAAACACACCAGGTGCCCACCCACATCTTTAGGCACCTAAGTACCTTTAAACTCTGGCCCCTATCTAGGACTCTCTAAGATTCTCCTCTGAACTTGACCCAGGACTTATCTTCTCCAAAATGGTGTTTTCCTTTGGGGTTAATGTTCTGTGACATTATACAGCATTGTGAGTAAAACACCTCAGACAGAAACTGTTATCCAAATAAAGATGGGCTGGATCCAAAGCATGCTGCAGTTAATAGGAAGAGTCCCATTGACTCCAACAGGCTTTGGATCAAACTCAGAGTGAGGAGCAGGAAAGGGAAGAAATATTCCATTGATGGGAGCCATCACTGGCAATATGGCTTAGTTGTCTCTTTGTATTGCAACAATCAATAGGGTGCACTTTTCATTGCTACAGTTACAAGGGAAATAACTAAGGGCCAGATTCTGATAACTTTACTCATACTGAGTAGCACCTTATTCCACCAATAGCCCCATTATGGTGGGACTTCTCATGGTGTAAGGTATTGTTTGTAGTAAGTATGGGTATCAGAGTCCTAAAATAAAGTAGGAGAAAGATAGGGAAGTGAGAGCTACATCCAAACTTTCTTTTTTGAGAATTCTGACTATGTTATGACATCTGTGGCATTTTAATACAACTTTAGCTTTAGGATCCTGGTAAGGAATCTTTCAAAATTTTGCAAAATGTTATACAATTCTGTGAACATTCAAAAAAGCATTGCCAGAACGATTTGACTGCAAGCCAATTAGTTGTAAACAAACACAACCCTTTAGTTCTTTGAGGAAGATAATGGATTAGGTCTTCAGAAGGTGTAAATTGGGGTAACTCTATTGAGTTAAACAGAATTGTGCTGATTTATACTTGCTCAGGATTTGGTCCAATATAGCTGAGTAGAAGGAAGTATGTGATACAAGGAAACTTAGTTTCTCTAAGCAAAGTTGGAGGGATGTGCGGTTATGCTGAAGGCAAAAACTAATGAAAATATCAGGGGGAAAGACATTTTTTCCAGCAATTTAGCTTTACTTGCAAAAAAATTCACATAGCCCTGGAGCAAGGATGATAACTTTTTTTAGCAGAGTGGAAAGTTTCAATATAGTTGTTATGGATTAAAATCTGTCCTCTTAATATCATTTTTTAGGAGAATCTACCTTGAAATTAGAACAGATTTGTGTCTTCTAAACCATGTGCTTGTCCTAAAGCTATTATATGGCATTAATTTAATCCCCCAATAAAAATATCTAGAAAGTTTTGCAAGTATCGCAAGTCAGGAATAAGTTAACTCTTATTTACAGTTTAGCTAAATATACTAATTATAATGCAACTGATATTCAGAAGAAAGGATCTCTGTTTACAAAAGACATGCCACATCTTGGCAAGAGGTATTACCCAGGAGGCTATGTTCTTTGGAATGTGACTAAATGTCAAAAGAAAGAGCTATTCACTGTGGAAAAACCAATGCACAAATTATTTTTGATGCATTGGTTTGATTAAAAAGGGGTCTCTCTCTTTACCCAGAGTATCTGGAACTCGGAGTCTTTAGAAAAGGAGGAATCTGTAGCTTTGGTTTTTTGTGTGGCATTTTTAATATATATAATTCTATTTACCTCTTCTACTGCCTTTTCCCCCCGCAAACTCTCTCAGGAATTTTAGACGTTTGGGATGTTCATGCAAACATTTTATCTCCTTTGGGGAATATATTCTGAGTTCTACTTCAAATTCTTCTAAAAAAAAAAAAATCTTTAAAAGAAGATATATGCTGAACCTTGTCAGCTGCTCACAAAGTTGAAGACTCCATGGGTAAACAAAAACTTCCTGATTCCAGAAGAAAATAAGTGTGTGGGTGGGGGCAGCAGGCTGAGGCAAGACCACAGGCTGGCTCTTAGACACAGATTTTTATGGGGAAAAAAAGAAACTCCATCTTTGAAAGCCAACCAGACATTCACCAGAGAGATGAACTGATTTATTTATTTATTTTTGAAAGAGGCTATTCAGTTCCATGGAGGACAGAAAACTGGCTCAGCTCTCAAAAGCCAAAGCAAACTGACACCAAGAATCTTTGCAGGACTGGAAAACAAAGCAATTTGCCTTGCTGGATGTGCATGGGTATAGAGTAGCACATATTTTGACAACTGAAAACTGTATCGTCATTATTAATGCAGGGAGGGGGTTTGTGCACATTGTTCTCCCGGGGCTTTTAAAATTGAATTATTGGCATGTTTATTGTCTTCCCAGTGGATATGCTATTTCAAAATAATGACCAATGGCCAAATGAAGAGATTAATGCTGAGAAATCAATGGTAACAGTAGACTTGATTTATTAAAAGGAGATAAGGGGAAATTTTCACCTTACCTCAACTCTTCCATGATTCTGATTTGCTCAGTACTGAAATAAATGAGAGAGATAGAGAGGAAGGGAGGGCACACACACATTATATATATATATATTATATATATAATAAAATGTTGGGAAGTATACTATGGGAAGTACAGATTTAAATGTTACACAGAATCTGATATCTCACAAGTGGCAATATATGTAGCCTGAATCATAAAGCAATTGAATATAGCCTTCATGTAAAAAGCCAGTGACGCTCAGTGGCTACTAAGTAGTAGCAAGAGGAGATGCGAGGCCCTGAAATAAGCCCTAGCAACCGCAGTTGTCATCAGTGCAGGTTCCATTGAGGAAAGTAGCCTCCAGGTTTTACAATTGTTCACCTTCTTCAACTTCTGTGGTAATTCATCTAACATTGGGCTATCAGAACAATGCAGATACAAATCTTGAACTGTAAGTGAACATACCCCATTTGTCCAATTTTCTACAAAATTATGCCTTTCATTGCTGGAAAGATGCATTTTTGGCAGTAGTTATATAAACTAAAATGTGGTATGCACAGTTAAAAGAACACTCTATAACCACTGCCTGAAAGATGTTAGCACAAAAAGTCTTTTCATGTCATTTCATTTATTTTAAAATAAATTACAGGTACTATAGCAAGGATAAATAACTATTTCCCCATGTCTGCCACAACTCTATTCATGTAGGTAGACAAGATTATTCCATTGCTGAACCACACTGACCTGAGTAGATTGCTAATACAATCGTTTCTGGGCCACCTCTCTGAGCATGCCTAGGTCAATCCTTTTTTAAAGGTGAACACATTATTTTCATTGAAGCAGCAAGAGCAGGACAAAGCTAGGGCCATGTGGATGTCTCTCTGTAAAAGGATTAATGCAATATGCGGACAGGAAGGAGTATGCTATTCCTCTGCCCTTAAACAAGAAGTTTAACGGCTTAAGTGCAATTCCACAAAAGAAATATACCCGTTTGATCCAGTTGCCCAGCAACACATGGTTTCTTCCTCTAGTAAATATATTTAGTTCTTGTATTCAGTTTTTTCTTATTACCATGGCATTGTGTGTAAATGTCATCTTTTCAAACTGCTCACAAAAGATACGGTATAACCACAAAGAAAGTTTGGATCCTTGTTTTAAAAATTAAACACCAACGCTTTTTATAAGGTATCTGTTTACCCTTGGGAAATAAACTTAATTTAAAAATCCTCACAAAAAAACAAACAAAAACAAAATCAAAAGCTTTGCTTGATATAGTTACCCAGACAACCTTGTCCTAATAACAGTCTGTGTGATGGGGAACAGCCAACAAAATTGAACGTCATGCGTGTGAGGCTTATTTGCCAAGCATAGTAAGCAACTGGATCATTTCATACAGAGATTGGGGAAATACAGCAATTCAAAGCCAACCAGAATTCAGACTTTTAACCTAAGAACACTGCTGTCTCAGGAGTCCTGATTTTCTAAAGTACTAGGAAGAAAAAAGAAAATATGACTGAATAAAGAGCAATTGGAAGGACAGAAGTAAGACACAGCTGTATCTAACGAGGTGAACAGAGGAAATAAAAGTTTGTTTTTTATGTTCAGACTCATTAGTTGAAGGCAAAATTCATACACACACCCTTGTGCATAGGGCCAGCACAAGGCTTGATTAACCATTTAAATCCAGGGGTGAATTTAACCCTGGGCCCTTAGTAGGCAGTTTGACAACTAGCAAATATCCAATAATGAATAAAAGCGGGCCCACTCTGTTTTGGATTTCGGATTTCTCTACGTTTTATAGTAGCGACACACTAATATGGCGGATACTTTCTCTTCTCAATCATCATTTATGGCAGTATCGATCCTGTCTCTATACAACATTGTTTTCAGAAGTACTACCCGCAACTGGCACTTGAGAAGCAAGTAATACTGTAGATTAGGTAACACTGGAATAGATTCACTGTTTCAAAACTCCTAGAAGAGTCTCTGGAGGCAAGGTGGGAATGATGTCGCACTGCAGTAGAGCTATGTTACAAAGAGCAACCAGCAAGGAGGCTACTTCCATTTCAGGCCATCTTTAGTGCTGAGAAGAAAAATAGAAACATAAGGACCCTAGATTTTTGGTGTTAGTTCTGCATAAATAGTTACTTCATGAACCTTTAAATCCACACCTCCAAGTGTGAATATTACATAGCACTAATCCTGCTCCCACTGAAGCCAGCTGAAATTTTGCAATTGACTTCAGTGAGAGCATATGAGAAAGCTGACACAGTGGTTGTGATTCAAGTTATTTACCTTATTTAGAATCTGACAGAGAAAGGAATCATATTAGTTGTTTTCATTGGAATCCACTTGTATAACCCACCTGGTCGTTGCAAAGCACTGCACTGTGCCATATGAAAATGTGTTATTTTACATCATCTCATTATACATAATGTGTCACTGCTGTTAACTTCTAACTCATTCAGACATGCAGGGATCACAAATGCAGACGTCAGATGTGATTATTCAGTGGTGTCAATTCCACCAAGACTGGTATAACATTTCAAAATGAAGGCCGGTTGTATTTGCAGATAAGATGTCTAACCATGTTCCCTTTTACAGTTTTCCAAGGTGAAGCACTTTAATTTTGATTTTATTTTTAATCCAGTAAAGAAAAGGATCTTCATTTGCTTTCTTAAAAAACCAAAACATTAACTGTGCCTAACACAACAGAATACTGGGTGAATGCTAAAACAGATCATATTGGATCAGACTGATGTAAAAACAATACATTCATATAGCACCTTAGTGAAGTCTCTTCATTAGAGAATATATAGTACAAGGAATAAACAATGATAAGTAGCCAGACAACTACTTTCACTTGGGTTTGTAGAGTAAACTACAGCAAATTAAGGCTAGATTCTTCCTCCTTACTCATATTAAGTAGTAGTTTACTCCTCAACTGGTCCTAGTCAAAGGGACTACCCACTATGAATAAGGATGGAAAAAACTGACTCTTAGTAAAGAAAAAAAAGCCCACGGGCATTACATTTTAAGAAGTCTATTTTCCCTTTGATGCACATATGCAACTCCAAGTAATGCCAGTGGAATGATACATATATGCCCAGTGAAGAATGGATGCATTAGTATGCAGGCTACAGTATCATATTTAAAAAATGGTTCTACATTTCCATTTCAGTACAAGGGAACTGGACATTTGATCCACGAATGAACACAAGAAATACACAATAACAAAAACATAGAAACACCTGTACTCACCAGTGAATAGAGCTGTGTGAAACTACCAATTATTTGCTTCATCAGTAGTCACTAGTAAAAAAAAAAAGACAATCCAGTACTTTGGGGAATGTCGGTGAGAATTCACAAATATGATTAAATAGTGTCCCTTTTGCTAAGAAATAGCTTTTTTTGCAGGATGCATAGGAAAATGCTAACTTTTGAAAAACTCTTATTCTTGTAAATTTATTCCGGGGGGGGGGGGGGGGGGAATTATTTTCACAGAAAAAAAAATCACGTATAAAATTTGCCAGTCACATTCACAAGGGTTAAATTTATCCTGATGCAGAGGGACAGCATTAGTCCCACATAAGACATGAAAATAGGCTTTAAATGGGATTTAACTGATGGGAGGGACCTTGTGCCATTCCTCTGCACTGGGGTGAATTTCACCCCCCCAAAATTGTTGTCACAACTACAAAATAGATTGTTTTTCAGTGAACATAGCAACATGTGCTTTCCCCCCCTAGCTTCATTAATAGTAAGATTTTTTTGGGGGGCAGGGGAGCACAGCTCAATAAATGATTTTAAAAATATTTACTATTTATGGTTTAAAAATAGCTATTAAATTATTTCAGGTTTGTGCAGAGAACATTTAATTTATTCTAAAACATTCAAATTGAATATGGCTTTGATTTCATGGGCATCTTAAGCCTTGGGATTGTGTTTACTATCTGTGCTAATTCAAAATGTATTTGTTTTGGAAATTGCACATTTATATATAACCAGGTAGCTAGTTTTTACACCAGTTTTCAGGTATTCAGTGCTCCTTATTGAAATTTCTTTGTCACTAATGGTAAATGAAGCAAAAAAGAATTTATTGTGTGTTTAAAGGAGTATTAGGGTTGACCATAAAATTAGCTGGTTACCATGGAAAATAATTTAAAATATAAATAGCAAGTCTTTTATGTATATTTAGATAAGTTTTGGTTTAAGCTTAGTGGGTATTTTTAATTTAGCTAAACTGCAGTGGTGTCTGAAGTTGAACTGCCAAACTCTATTTAAAATATCGTGTTTTCACAGAGATTAGAGTTCTGGGTAGGTATTAAGAAACAAGAGAAACAAAGACTCTTCTCTTTGGGAAGGGGACACTTTTGTGTACTTTGTAAAGGTATTTACTAGACCATCTATTTTAAAGTACATTGCTGCTGTAAGTAGGGATTTGCCAAACCTGCATCTGAATTTAGTAGGATTTATGAATCAGGAAAAGCAATTAGATTGCTGCTTCTTGTAGACCTGTGAATAATCTGCCCTTATGAAATAGCCATGTCAGGCTTGCTAGTATGCAGAGTACAATATTTAGTTCACTTCCACTTGGAGTTTTTGGTCAGTACAGGCATTCTTGCAATTTAATCCTTACCTCCTAGATTCAACTGAAACCAGCACATGCAATTTGATGATTACCACAATATTCATGAGACTAGTAATATAGTGTTAATCTGTGCTGCTATTGATATACTTGTGTAGCTCTCAGTATCTTTAAAGAAAGTTTTTGGAATGCCTTAAAGAATAAGATCTCTTATGTCCTCTGATGGGACACTAGATAGGGTGGGATCTGAGTTACTACAGAGAATTCTTTCTTGGGTGTCTGGCTGGTGAGTCTTGCTCACATGCTCAGGGTTTAACTGATCGCCATATTTGGGATCGAGAAGGAATTTTCCTCCAGGGCAGATTGGCAGAGGCCCTGGGGTTTTTTTGCCTTCCTCTGCAGCGTGGGGCACGGGTCACTTGCTGGAGGATTCTCTGCACCTTGAAGTCTTTAAACCACAAGTTGAGGACTTCAATAGCTCAGACATAGGTCAGGGGTTTGTTACAGGAGTGGGTGGGTGAGATTCTGTTGCCTGCGTTGTGCAGGAGGTCAGACTAGAAGATCATAATGGACCCTTCAGACCTTAAAGTCTATGAGTCTATGGTAATCCAGATGTGTTTATATATAATATGTATTGTATACATATGGAGTCTGATTCTGTGAAATATTAAAGCTCACAACTCCCACTGAATTCAATAGGAATGGAGGACAATCAGCCCCTGTCAGTAGGTGCTCAGCACCTCAAAGGAACAGGTCTAGGTAGTATATAAATATATAGACCAAAACATCATCTGGGGACATCTGGAAACATCTGACATCTGGGGACATCATCTGAGCTCCTAAGACAATTTATTCAGCGTTGAAAAATCTGAAAAAATTCAAAACTAACTTGGCAAAGTATTTACTTCTCACACATCCAGCAAAACCAGGATTCTTGCTTTTGCAAATAGTGGGAGATGTTTCACACAGCGCTATTGCAGAGACATCAACCAGGGAAGATCAGTGATCACCTTCAGCCTCGACTGCTGAACCTTATAGATCTTTCATTTGCATCGGATGAGAGATGGACATCTAAACCAATGGTGGGCAACCTGTGGCCTGCAGGCCGCATGTGGCTCATCAGGATAATCTGATTGCTTCCCGCAGCTCCCATTGGCTGGGAATGGTGAAACGCGGCCACTGGGAGCTGCGGGGGGCCATGCCTGCGGACGTTCAACATCAGCAAAATGTCTTGCGGCTTGCAATCAGATTACCCTGATGGGCCCCAGGTTGCCCACCACTGATCTAAACACTGAGGGCAAAACTCTTCTCTCGGACCATACGGTAGTGCTCAGCTTTGTGCAGTTCTCCCACTGACATCACTGGGAGCTCTGAATGTGCTGGAAGAGAGAATATTAAAGATGAAAACTACTGCCATGCAAATCCAAAAGGATAATGTTGTCCTTAAAGCTCAGGGGCTGATCCTGCAGTCCTTATTCAAGCAAAACTCCCATTGACCATGTGACTGCTTGAATAAGAATTGCAGGGTTGGGCCGCATGTGACAGAAAATACAACTGGTGACCCATTTCAATGCTAGGACCCTGGGAGAAGAACAAAGCATATTTGTTGAGACAGGATAGTGGATGCAATTAACTATTTTTACAGTATTGTCATGTCAGATCTATAACTGTACATGTATTTTCATTTAAAATAAGTTGCAATGTTTAACCACACTGTTTTCTTACAGTGCTCAAATGAAATTGCAAGCTCCATTAACGGACTTTCATTATCACAACTGTCTTTCAAACAAATACACCACCAACTATTGTACAAACATGTACTACCATCTGATTATTAATTTATATGTGCATACGATGGAGTCAAATTTCATCTGACGACATACTGGTCAAAGCCTACAAAGCTTCTGAATAATGGAAAAGCATTGGCTTTGTTTAGTACAGCAGTTCTTCCCAAAGGAGAAATTAAAATAAAAGAGAAGGATTTCTGAATCTTAAGTGATGGATGAGAACTTGTTTGCATTTCCTATAAAATTCAAACATTCCAACAAACTAGTGTTTGTATATTGCCTGGCGGACTAGTACAAAATACATTGCTTTTGCTTGTTTTATGATTTCCCCAGATTTCCAGTGTCAGTAGTAAATAATTGGAAGTCAGTCAGTCTCCTTGGGGAATGACACCAGTTGGGACCTAACCGATGGCATTCACTCCACTGCGAAAGGAGGAGGACCAGCTTCAGTAATTTTGCCTTATTGATTTGGTGGCTGAGAAGTCCAAATGCTAATGCTCCTAATGATCAGCCATTCCTTTTGACTTTTGGTAACAAGTATTCTCATGCAGTTAATATCAAATAGAACTTTGTGCTCCACATCTGTCATTTCAAAATTTCCATTTTTGAACTCCCCTAGTCTCAAGTAAGTAGTACATTGCCTCCCTTTTTTGCTCCCTACAATCTTTTCCCCGACTTCCAGGGCTCCATGATGCAAGATGTCATTTTGCCGGTCTTCTGTTCCAGTGGTAACTTTAATTTTACTGATTTTAATAGGCTTTTCAAATACAATCACATAGAGATCTCCAGTAGAAGGAGCTTTTCCCCAGAAGTACTCATCAATGCTGCTGTAAGCCTTGCTTGCCTCATAGTTTTCAAATACATTCATGTTGGTGTGAAGATTTGCGGGCGGGTTGTCAGGGATGTCAAACGAATCCTCTTCAAAGTCGTCATCCTTTAGCTTGTTCTCAGCTCCTTTGTAGGATGAATAATATCCCATGTGCTGGAATAGAGATGGCTTAAAGCGGATGACATCTTTTTGAGCTAACAACCCACGGAAATGGATTAGCAGCCAATCACAAGGCATTTCCTGGTAAAACATCAGCAAAAAATGAGCCAGGCGTGGGAGGTCATGGGAGTGGTATAGCTTTCCAATATAGCCCAGTTTGGAAAACTCCAGAGTCACCCAATAGGAACCTTCTCGCGAGGTAATTACTTTCTTAACAGCAGTCAAGAAGTTTTTAGAGCATCGAACGTCATCTTCTAGCATGACATAATAATCAGAAAGATTAGCACAAAAGTTAAGCAGGAAAGCATAATCTACATTTTGTTTGGATCGGAACTTCACACGGTCTTCTGGGTCATTGTAATTTCTCTTAAGGCCATCCAGTACTGGATAGTACTCCTCAGGGGCATGGATAACCATTAACCTGCCAGCAATGATGTGATGGGCGAATTTCTGTGAAATATCCTGGACCATCCCTTCACACCAGGATGAGTCAAAATCTGCTAGGTGAACCACCACCGTAATTTCCTTCAGTTCCTCATAACTTGACTGCTCAAATATGGACTTGATCGTCTCGAGCAAATAATTCCCCTTTTTCCGTTTGACTGAGGATAGTCCAATTGTAAGATACCCTGTGCAAAAGAAAATTCAGAGAGAAAGATTAACTGAACGTGAATCAGGCTTTGAAAATCATATAGCAACAAAGCTAACCTCCAGGCCTGTAGTGTATTAAATACACCTTCTGAATGATGAAGTCTGGAATGTTTGATATGTAAACGTATTAAGCTGTATGCTACAAAGACGACTTCTATGCTTTTTCATGAAAGAAGAATTGTATTGTAAGCAATTTGACATATGGAGACTATTGAATTAAACATTAGTTTCTTAACTGCAAGAAGTGTTGTGAAATGGACTAAAGCCAAAGTGATGTTTGCATATATGCCTATTAGAAAAAAAGAAATACATATAGACAATGTTAAAGCTATAAAGAAATGGGATTGAAAAGTAATGGCTCACAAATTGTTCTTAAGTCAAGCCATTATGAAAAATAGCACAAAAGTATGAGTTAAAGAATAATTGCCTTGTTTTTACCATTTTAGGGTACAATAACAAACTTGAATACATTTATACATAGTTTTGAGGATTTCTAAACTTTTCATGGATGATTTCTTCTAGCATTTTCAGTTTTAAAATATTTCCCAATTCTCTCATTTTTCCTTGTTAGAATTCCTATTACAAACTTCCTTTATATTTTCAGTAAGAAATAGACTGGGGTATTGAATTTGAGACAAGTAAATCAGATTTTACTTAAAAGTACAATACAATTTACTACTGAATATTTGTGTTTCTATAAGTAGTTTTTAGTGCATTTAAAATCTTTTGAGTGAGATTTTGCCTTCTGCGGTATTTTGAAATAGCTCTTCTTGCACATGTGCATACAGCATTAGCTTAATTCTTTCAGATATTTGTTAACATGTACTCCAAATTTATTATTAGAATCTAGCTGTTTGGATGGAATGCAATCTCTGTTGGAATTGTGAGCAACTACACTTTTAAGAAAATCAGTTCATCCCCATATTTTCTGTAAAAAAGGTTCATGTTAAAACTAGTATGCTTCATTTCCATTGCAGTTGACCAAAACTATACATAAATATTTTGATTTGCAAAATTTTGCAGATAATGTGAGCATGGGTGAAATATTGCGATCATGTTCCAATGAGGTGTCCTGTGGCCTTCCTCTAAGCTGTCTACTCAAAATGGAGTTGTAGTGGGGTGTAGTACAAATGCCATCAGTCATCAGCACTGCCTACACAACCCCAAACTTCTCAAACCTTATTTCAACTAAAATTTACATTGCAACCCTGTCCTAGGAAGACCAACAACTCACAGATGTCTTATTTTTCTCTCGGTGCTTGGACTTATGCATTGAACATATGCTTGGACTTCTCCATTCTGACCCTCATTTCCTTTGTTTGTGTGTGTGAAATGATTGATTTGGTGCCCCGAGGTGACCTGTCGAAAGCCAAATATTGGCATGTTTCAGTGTGAGGGTGAAAGTCTTGACTCCTGCCTAAAGTGAGAATATTAGAGAGATGAGGTGGGTGAGACAATATCTTTTATTAGACCAACTGCATAAAGTCAGAATATCCAGACTCTCTGGAACTGTCCTACCTGGGGCCCGAGTGCAGGGAAATCTACCCCATCCCCCATTGCAGGGTATAGTGCTGTGGCTCAGTCCCTCTATGGTCCCAGTTTATGGAATGACCTTCATGCCCTATATATGGTTGTTCCCAGATATAGGATCCACATAAGTGAGGATTCAGTGGTTCTACCCATCTCAATCCATGGAGACCCAGAAGTGCACCTGCATTGTTCCGCTGTATCATCCCTGTGCAGAAGTACAATGGGAAATCTATGGAACAGGCAGCATTGTGAATGTCACTCCACAGTTCTAAAATTAAATAATTAATTTATGTAAAAAAACATCTGAGGTAACATCTTACTTCATTTAATGAAAGTCAGATTCTGGTTACTTACTTTTCCTTGGCAAAGGTGTGCCAGCTAGATAGCGATAGGAAACATTTATAGATCCTGAGAAATTTGACAAGTCTTTAAAAGTGTGAACATAGCGCTCTGAATTAAGCTGGTGTGTGGCTGTTTCTCTGATTAATTGCTTGTCCCCTTCCTAGTAAGATGAAAAGAGAAAGAATGATAGAGAGCGCATGGGAGGGGGATACACAGAGAGAAATATATTTGTGAATGCCGGCTAAACAGACAAGGGGGCCAGACAAATTTCAAAGAATAAACGTTTTCAAAGTTAGTTTTCTGGAAAACATTTAAATCTCACCTCATTTTAAAAATACGTTATCTGAATATTATATATTTTTGGTAACAATAAATCTATTGTATAGTTTCAGATTAAGAGTAATTGGGAAAGAGAAAAAAGCCCTTTGGCACAGAAACATTGAAGATCTAGTTTTCTAGAAGAATTGATAGCACTACAGTATTGCCAGAAAGGTGCTGCTATATTCAAAGTAGGACATAATCCCCGTCAACAGTACAGTGGGGAAGTGTTTAACTTTTATTTTTTGTGATATTAGAAACTGTTGCAGATGACCTAAGACCTAAGGCAAGACTGTACCACTTTGGCACTTTCCTGAGTACGGACCATTCCATCCCCAGATCCTTGATGTGCAGGGGAAGTGCACAAACTGTACTATGCTGAAGGATGCCGGTGCCTGCACCCACTGCGTGCCCTGCCACCAAAATAGACTGGTGCAGAGAAAGGGTAGGGTTATGGCCCTGCCTCCTTCCCATCTCGCCCATTTCTCTTTGAGTTGAGGCTCTCCATACCACTATGGCAGAGGTGGACAAACTACGGACCGCGGGCCACATCCGGCCCGCAGGACCCTCCTACCTGGCCCCTGAACTCCTGGCCCAGGAGGCTCGCCCCTGGCCCCTCCCCCGCTGTTTCCCCTCCCCTGCAGCCTCAGCTCACTGCACCGCTGGCGCAATGCTCTGGGTAGTGGGGCGGCGAGCTCCTGGGGCAGCGCAGCTGCAGAGCGCGGCCTGACCCGGTGCTCTGTGCTGCGCGGTGCGTGGCTGGCTCCAGCTGGGCGGCGCGGCTGCAGTGCCGCCAGCCACCAGTGCTCCAAGCAGCGCGGTAAGGGGGAAGGGAGCGGGAGGCAGGGGGGGTTGGATAGAGGGCAGGGGAGTTTGGGGTGGTGGTCAGGGGTGTGGATGGGGTAGGGGTGGTCAGAGGGCAGGGAACAGGGGTTGGATGGGGGGGTCTGGGGGGGCAGTCAGGAAGGAAGGGCGGTTGGATGGGGCAGCGGAGGGCAGTCAGGGGTGGGGTTCCGGGTGGTGGTGGTGAGGGGACAGGGAGCGGGGGGGATGGATGGGGAAGAGGTCCAGGGGGGCCATCAGGGAGCAGGGGTGGTTGGATGGGCCAGGAGTCCGGGGGGGGGCCGTCAGGGGGCCAGAAGCGAGAGAGGTGGATAGGGGGTCGGGGCCGGGTCAATCCCTCCTCCCCTAACCGGCCCTCCATACAATTTCCAAAACCCAATGCGGCCCTCAGGCCAAAAAGTTTGCCCGCCCCTGCACTATGGCATACACAGTGTCGCACCCACACCATCTGTCTCTTAATGCTTAAGCGAAGAAGAAAATTTTCCATTGGAGCTGTGGTGCCATGGAGTTGAGGTAGCGTTAGGAATGCTTTTCTAGTTCACCTTGGGTGATTTTGGCCCTGAGAAGAGTAAGAAAATTATATGGCAGTTTCACACGTGTGCTTATACATTAATGCAAGACAAGTGACTTGAGCTTTGATTAAAAGAGAGCACTATGCAATAAACAATAATATTGCTAACACAAGCAGAAAGGACAAAAAATAAACAATATTTATTTCAATGTTATTCAGGTTCACAATCAGGGATGTAAGAAACACTTCCAGCAACCTATCTTAGGTTCATGTTAAGTTCAGTATTTTTCTTTTATAGAAGAAATAAATAATCCATTAACGAGTTGAGTCAGGTTCTCTTGGCTAACATGCAGATGCACCTACCTGAACTGTTATGCTCTCTCATTCTGCAAGTTCTCCCTGGGTAATTTCTTCCTAGTGCTGCTAGGCTACCTTGCATTTACTGATAAGTTATGAAACAAAGCTTTATGTTTATCACTTTCCAGATTAGAATGTAAGTCAATGGACTAGCTAGAGTCCATGCCCTGACCTCAGGGGGTTACCAAACAGATGTTCATACAGCTGATCCACTAGACCTGCTGGCTACTCAGTCTCCTGATTTTTCTGTGGTGATCCTAGTTTTCAGCCATTAATCAGGAAAACAGTGTGCACCCAGAGAGGGAAGTAAGTGCAGGGGGAAGAAGCAGTCAGTCAGTAACATACACACTTTGTTCTACATTTGCCTGACCTTGTGAGATTCCCCTAACTTTCCTGGGAGCTGAGGGGGTTAATTGCCTCTCAAGAGACACTTTGCTCTTCAGAGGATCCCCATATGCAATATTGTTATTACTTTCATAGTGCCCCCAAAGGGTCACTTACATTTACAATAGAAATAAAAAGACACGGTCCCTTCTCCCTATCACTTACAACCCACAGTATATGCTTAAAGTCAGCATTGAACCATGCACATTCTGAGATCCAGTCTAAGTGAATTTAGTGTTCATGAAAGTTTCTGGATCCATTGATCAGGATCAGCACACACAGCTGCAATTTCAGTATCCCCACATTTCCCTGCCAATGTGCATCAATGCTGCACATCACGTACATGAACTGTAGTTGTATCACTAAGGCTGCTTAAGCAAAGTTGTCTTTGCTGCACTATCCCCCAGTGGGCTCATGCATTGAAATGGAGATTTCAGTTCCCACTTCAACATCCACAAGAGAGTCAGCACTTTTACACAGCAATAGTGAGTGGATTCTACTGGAGACATGCAAGAGACTCCAAATGAAATTTGAAAGCCCCCAAAATCAACATCCCTCCCCCCCTTTTTTTTAAATGGTCTCTGTAAGGTGCTGGCTTGTCTCCAGCCCACAAAGACCCACTGCCACTCCAAGCCTCTCTTCCCAGGCATGGTTTTGTTTTCCAAACACAACCACAGGCACAGCTCTTCAGCTCACCCTGGGCTACAGCTCCAAGGTTATTTCCCCCCTGGTCTCTTTCAGTCCTTCCTGCAAGGACTAAAAAAGTCCTTCCTTGCTTTTTTAGATGAGCACCTCCCCTGGGTTTTCTCCCCAGCAAGTTCCCATTGTCTCCCCTCCCAGGGGTCTCCCTACTGCTCCGGCTCCCCCTTCCTTACTGACAACCTAGCACCACATAGCCCCGGTGCTGCCCTGCCCTCTCAATTAGCCAAATTCTCTGTGTCTACTCTGGAATTAAACACCCCTGGCTGACCCAGATGACTGGGTTCAGGCTGCAGAGCTCTAAAACTGCAGTGTAGATGTTCGGGCACAGGCTGGAGCCCCAGTTCTGGGGTCCTTGCCCCTTGTGGGTCTCCTGAACATCTACATTGCAATTTTACAGCCCCGCAGCCTGAGCCTTGTGAGTCCAATGACACAGGCCAGACCTGGGTGTTTAATTGCAGTGTAAACATTCCCACATGCAGCAACTGTTCTGGGACAGGGGAGCTGGACCTGCTTCACTTAAAGGGGCCAGCCACCCTTTGGCAGTCCATGTTAATGAAAAATACTAAGAATTTCACATTCGATGTGGGGGATGGGGAATCATAGCCTTGTTCTCCATTGGGTTGGGTATCTGAGAAAGGTAACTGGGGAAGGACTGAAGCCATGGGCCTCATTCCCTCATCAGCTAACTTAAGGGGACTTTACAAAGGCAGTGGCTGGAGGAGAGCCTCAGGCTGTACTACTCCACACATATAGGGAGCCAGGGAGAGCCTTGCAGAAAGTTTCCAGTTCCCTACATGTGTTTTTTTCCTGCAAGGGAACTATTTGGGATATTATTTCTAAACTCCCACATTTAAACTGCTGATCTTCTACCTTAGCAAAGAAAACATCAGATGGACCAGGGGAGCTGTCAAACGTGGTCAGGGATGTAGAAAAATAAAATAAAATAAAATAAAAAAGCCAACAGCCTAACACATTTGAAAAATGGTTGATGGATCATAAAGGTATCAGGAGAGCTGGGAAAACTGTCAAGAGAAAGTAAAAGTCTTGGCTGAGAGCTACATGAGCTCAGACATGTCAAATTTGTGATGAGAGAAACAATGCAAGAAAGTGAATGTAAAAAAAAAGACAAATTAAGAATAAGACATAGCGGGAGCCGGCAAACAGGACAGGAAAGGATTTAAAAAATGAACCGAAAAGATGCACTTTCAGAAGCATCTGGGGGGAATTTGTAGCAATTAGCAGGAGCAAGAGAGGCATCAGGGAGAGTGACACTGGGAGAAAATATGGTATAAGCCAGGTCAAATTTTATCACAACCAAGAGATGATGAATAAATAAGATACTGTAAAAAATCTCAATGCAAACAATGTCACTAGAGGAAGCGATATATCAAAAAGTGGAGTGGCATACCAGAAAACAGGGATTCTCTTTTGGATTACTTGAAAATGGATTGGCTAGCAGTGATAATATAGTAATATCACCTGTTAACTTTTTTTAAATCACTATTTCAATTTAGCATAAGTTTGACATTATTGGACATTGCCTAGTAATGTCTCTGGCCCTGATACTGAAAATCCGTACACATTTATTATAACTTGTATTACAGTACTGACTACAGGCTGAGTGGGACCCCATTGTGCTAGACACATTCGTAGTAATAGACACAAATGTACCCCCCCTCCTCCCCATGTATGTTCTTAATAGACAAGACAAAGAATGGGAGGGGAAATAGAGGTACAGAGGAGTAAAGTGACTTGTGATTTGTCCAAGCAGGTCAGTGGCAGACCTAGTGAGAGAAATCAGGTCTCCTGACTCCAAATCTAATATCCTGTCCCATAGATCATGCTGTTTCATGCTTATCTTTACTCATGTGACCAGTGGCGGCTCCAGGCACCAGAGCTCCAAGCGCGTGCCTGGGGTGACAAGCCGCGGGGGGCGCCCTGCCGGTCCCTGCGAGGGCGGCAGTCAGGCAGCCTTCGGCGGCATGCCTGCGGGAGGTCCGCCGGTCCCGTGGATTCGGCGGCAATTCGGCGGCGGGTACGCCGAAGCTGCGGGACTGGCGGACCTCCTGCAGGCATGCCGCCGAATCCGCGGGACCGGGGACCTCCCGCAGGCATGCCGCCGAAGGCAGCCTGCCTGCCGTGCTTGGGGTGGCAAAAAAGCTAGAGCCGCCCCTGCATGTGACTGCAAGAGCTAGGCCTTAAACAGTTGTCTCCTTTCATAGGGCCTGGTCCAACTCTCAACGTCCACACTACCATTAGTATCTCAGAAGTCATTTGACCTTGAATTGTGGCGTATGCCCAGCACAAACTGTAGAGTTACATCACATTATCACTAGTTTAGTGATTGAAGCTACTAATTCAGGTGCTTTAGGAAATCCTACCTTTAAATCATAAGTTTACAACAGGTACCATGAAAATGTTGAGGTTCCCATCAATACCTTTCCACCTGCCAAAAGCCCAAATATGGGACACATGGCATGACAGAGACTCAAAATAAGACACAGAAAAATAAATATTCATGCAAGAAAATGAAAATGATGTGGGATTAATTCCTGTTGTGTAATTGAGTCTTCTGTCACATTAGCTGTATGTGTAATGCCACCCCCCTGGGTGGGTCATTATCAGCAGGGACTGAACCTGGGTCTTTTAGTTCTGATTACCTCAGGCGTAAATAATTTTCAAGAATTAAAACGAGGGAAATCCAAAAGTGTGCAGAATGGGGATAATTTTGTGACTAAAATGGAGAACATTCAAGAGGTATGGCTCCACACTGTGCTAAATACCTTACTTGTAAAATCTGCAGTGCTCCTTACACGTATAGTGGGAAATACTGTGATATATGTTATTTCTATAAGAAGAAAACATCAAGATTTTAATGGTACCCTCTCATTCATATATATATATATATGCATATATGTAATATGAATCATTCTGAGGAGACTTTACTATGAACAGCCCACTAAAACAGGAGAGTTGCAGCTGTCATTTTGACTTCCAGCCAGTTTCTAATTTGGCTGAGTACTTGTGGTACCTTGTACTGTGTGCTTGTTCCATGACCCCATTTCTTCCACCTAAGAAACTTACCAAGACA
Organism: Platysternon megacephalum; assembly: GCA_003942145.1. Taxonomy (NCBI): domain Eukaryota; kingdom Metazoa; phylum Chordata; order Testudines; family Platysternidae; genus Platysternon; species Platysternon megacephalum. The sequence continues at coordinate 11,541,622 of QXTE01000034.1, forward strand.
TAACCATCTTCAATGTACAAGTTCATGAACAGCAGGCAAATGACAAGGACTCCTAAGAATGATACTGCTGATCGTTTCCGCAAGCATCTCATTTTATCCAAATATTTCAAAGTGAGCTTCATGTGAAGAAAAACATATAGGGTCTCCTAGAAGAGAAAAACACAATGTTACTAAATTCTTTGAATACGTATAGAACACAGCCACTTAGAGACCAAAGGGATTCTGAACCTGAAACCAGATTCAACTTTTGTGGTTCATATCCATGTCTAGTTTAAATCAGAAAGACCATTTTTCTCTAAGATACTGTCTATTAAATTTTGTTAATTATTCTACCAAGTTTCACTCACTGACCTTATATATGAATGTACTGCATGGGGCTGTGTTTTCATAAATTGAGGCAAAGAATGGTCTATGCAAGTGTTAAACTGCACATACAAAAATAAATATTGGCATTCCAATAGGCATCCAAGCTGATAGAAAATAGATCTAAGCATGTGTGGAAATTTGTCAAAGATTTTGCACATTCATTTTGAGAACTTTCAGGATGAATAACATAAAAAACAACCCCTGGAAGTGAAAATTACAATCCATATTTTCTCTGCCAAGCTGATTAAACATATCAAACATTTTGAAGAATTACTCCACTAGATCCTAAATAACAGTGAGACATACACACAACGTATTAATAATAGCAAACAGTTCACCATCAACATTAGCCCATACCGACAAAAGATGAGCTTTGGAATAAGGAAGTTATGTGTGTATAACAGACTTTTTAAACTCTTATAAGAATGAGAACAATATGATAAGATAAAACAAATAAGGAAATAAAAAATGAGTGAATGTCAATATTCAATGAATGAGACACATCCACCACTCAAATCCAAAGTATCTAGGAAACCAGGTTAAACAGCTATGGGAGGATTACACCACCACTATACCGGGTATAGGGGATATGGTGGAGGAACAGAGAGAACAGCTAGGCTGTTCCTATAACTTCGTGATCTTGAGCAGCTCAAATGGCCCAATGAGACTATATTTAGAGCATCACATTGTTTTCTCCCAGCCTAATTATTTATGAAAACAAGTATCAGGACTCTACCAAATTATGTCCTCAGAAAGTAACACAAAAAGAGCAATGGTTGTAATACCATTTTTTGTAATACCAGTAATTTGTTTTCCAGTGAAATTTGGTGGAAAACAAATGGACTAGTATGACGAGTCTTTGATAGAAATCATGGAGTATAGCTTATTTTTCCCTCTAGCAGGAAAACATTGCATTCTAACCTGGCTTTCCTATGCTTTTAATTATTCATTTTGTATTAACAGCTGATAATATTTTGCAGGCTTGTTTGTTCGTTTTGGAGCAGGCCAATATTTTGAAGATGAAAAAAATGCACAAAGTATTTTTTATAAACTGGAAATTTAGTTAAGAAAATGACATTGCAATTCCATCTTTATAGTTCATTGCATGTTAATATCCTACCACATGCTGAGAAATATATCTCTCTGTATCATACATAGTTTCATTTCCATGCATGGGTAGCTTACTTACTTTCGTTCTGTATGAAATGACAAAGAAATGAGTCACAAAAGGAATAATTCTCATGCTGTTGACTCAGACCTAAAAACATAGCAAAAATTTTTTTGTGCAGTACGTGGGTTAGAGAATTCAAGGGAGGTTGGGGATAGTCCTAGGAACCTGGTGCAAAATGATGAAGCAGTAAAGAAAGTGGGTTTTTGTTTCTGGTTTTTTATTTTTTAAGAAATGCTACATCTGTAGACTGAGTACAGGAGGTAAGAAAATCCTACCTGAATATGAAATGATACCACTACATTGTTGATTAAATGATTTTATTGCCCTGCCTAAAATTGGCAACTAGAATGTGTACAGTGACATGGTCTGTGGGTTCCCTCAAACTGTTAGATGAGGATCCCCTAGCAATTTGGAGGGAAATGAGAGAAGCTCCACCAAAATTTTGCCCTTTTTATTAATAGTAGGTAATGTCTCAATAATATACATAAGGACTTTTTAAAAGTAGATGTCACTTATAGATATTGAGGGGGATACATTGTTCCTTTCCTCAAAATTATTGTTTTTAAAGGGTGGGATGGGAATTAGAAATTCACAAATTCACATATGAATAGATTTAAACGCAGGCTCTGTTCAGAATCTGGCAAGGGCTAGCCTGATTCTCAAAAGTTCAAGTATGTTTGAACACATGGATGTTAGAGATATCAGCAACTCCGGGGTCAAAAGTTTAGATGGGGTAATGCACCTTCAAGCATTAAAGTGAAGTTTGCCTCTGAAAAATTATTGTACCAATGGCACCTTCTTACTCACTAGGTTACTCTGGCCTGGTCTACACTACGATTTTAGGTCGAATTTAGCAGCGTTACCTCGATTTAAGCCTGGACCCGTCCACACAACGAAGCCCTTTTTTTCGACTAAAGGGCTCTTTAAATCAATTTCTTTACTCCACCTCCAACGAGGGGATTAGCGCTGAAATTGGCCTTGCCGGGTCGAATTTGGGGTAGTGTGGACGAAATTAGATGGTATTGGCCTCTGGGAGCTATCCCAGAGTGCTCCATTGTGACTGCTCTGGACAGCGCTCTCACCTCAGATGCACTGGCCAGGTAGACAGGAAAAGGCCCGCAAACTTTTGAATCTCATTTCCTGTTTGGCCAGCATGGCAAGGTGCAGGTGAGTGCAGATCTCATCATCAGAGGTGACAATGATGGAGTCCCAGGATCGCAAAAGAGCTCCAGCATGGACCGAACGAGAGGTACGGGATCTGCTTGCCATATGGGGAGACGAATCCATGCTAGCTGAACTCCATTGCAGTAAACGAAATGCCAAAACATTAGAAAAAGTCTCAAAGGGCATGAAGGACAGAGGCCATAACAGGGACGCACAGCAGTGCCGTGTGAAAATTAAGGAGCTAAGGCAAGCCTACCACAAAACCAGAGAGGCAAATGGAAAGTCCAGTGCAGAGCCGCAGACATGCCGCTTCTACGCTGAGCGGCATGCCATGCTAGGGGGCGCAGCCACCACTACCCCAACCCTGTGCTTTGACTCCGTCAATGGAGAATCATGCAACATGGAAGCAGGTTTGAGGGACGAGGAAGATGATGATGAAGAGATTGAAGATAGCTCACAGCAAGGAAGCGGAGAAACCAGTTTCCCCAACAGCCAAGATACGTTTTTCACCCTGGACCTGGAGCTAGTAACCCCTGAACCCACCAAAGGCGTGCTCCCGGACCCTGAGGGCGGACAAGGGACCTCTGGTGAGTGTACCTTTGTAAATATTAGACATGGTTTAAAAGCAAGCGTGTTTAATGATTAATTTGCCCTGGCATTCGCGGCCAGTACAGCTACTGGAAAAGTCTGTTAACGTGTCTGGGGATGGAGCGGAAATCCTCCAGGGACAGCTCCATAAAGCTCTCCTGGATGTACTCCCAAAGCCTTTGCAAAAGGTTTCTGGGGAGGGCGGCCTTATTCCGTCCGCCATGGTAGGACACTTTACCACGCCAGGCCAGTAGCACGTAGTCTGGAATCATTGCATAACAAAGCATGGCAGCGTATGGTCCCGGTGTTTGCTGGCATTCAGACAACATCCATTCCTTATCTCTCTGTGTTATCCTCAGGAGAGTGATATCATTCATGGTCACCTGGTTGAAATAGGGTGCTTTTATTAAGGGGACATTCAGAGTGCCCGTTCCTGCTCGGCTGAACAGAAATGTTCCCCACTGTTAGCCACGCGGTGGGGGGAGGGGTGAAGTGATCATCCCAGGGAATTGGGTGTGTGTGGGGGGGGGGGGGGGGGTTAGTTGGGTTTGTGCTGCACGTTAACCCGGCAACCGCATCCCTCCCTCCTTTTAAATTGCCATACCATTTTAAATGGCCAACCCAACGGCTGCTTGGTATGGAAAATGAGGGTGCTGCTGTTTGAAACCATTCCCACATGTTATTAAGGTTAAAGAAGCCAAAAGACTGTGGCTTACCATGGCTGCCTGCAAGCCGAATTCTGTTGCCTGGCCCTGCGTGAGTGATCTCTCACACCAAATCGGCAGACCCTCAATATAAATAGAGGCAAAATACGACCTTGTAACGAAAGCATTTGTGCTATGTAATGTGAACAGCAAGGTTTAACGGGAAAGAGTGATCCTATTGTTCTCTAAAATGTGTCTTTTTAACTACCTATCTCCCTTTTCCCCCACCAGCTGCAAATGTTTCTCCTTCGCAGAGGCTAGTGAAGATTAGAAGGAGGAAGAAGAGAACTCGGGATGAAATGTTCTCGGAGCTCCAGACGGCCTCCCACGCTGACAGGGTTCAGCAGAATGCTTGGAGGCAGACAATGTCTGACTGCAGAAAAGCACAGTTTGAACGCGAGGAGAGGTGGCGGGCTGAATCGCGTGCTGAATCGGAGAGGTTGCGTGCTGAATCGCGGGCTGAATCTGAGAGGTGGCGTCAGATTGAGAACAGAAGGCAGGAGTCCATGCTCCGACTGCTGGAGCATCAAAGTGAGATGCTCCAGCGTATGGTTGAGCTGCAAGAAAGGCAGCAGGAGCACAGACCGCCACTACAGCCCCTGTGTAACCAACAGCCCTCCTCCCCAAGTTCCATGGCGTCCTCACCCAGACGCCCAAGAACGCGGTGGGGGGGCCTCCGGCCACCCAGCCACTCCACCCCAGAGGATTGCTCAAGCAGCAGAAGGCTGGCCTTCAATAAGTTTTGAAGTTTCTAATTTTTAAAGTTTTAAAGTTTTATAGTGCACGGTGTCCTTGTCCTTCCCTCCTCCCCCACCCCACCCAGCGCTTCCCTCCTCCCCCATCCCTCCTGGGCTACCTTGGCAGTTATCCTCCTATTTGTGTGAATTAATAAAGAATGCATGAATTTGAAGTAACAATGACTTTATTGCCTCTGCAAGCGGTGATCGAAGGGGGGAGGGGAGGGTGTCTAGCTTACAGTGAAGTAGAGTGAACCGGGCGGGGGCGGGGGGGGGGTTCATCAAGGAGAAACAAACAGAACTTTCACACCGTAGCCTGGCCAGTCATGAAACTGGTTTTCAAAGCTTCTCTGATGTGCACCATGCCCTGCTGTGCTCTTCTAACCGCTCTGGAGTCTGGCTGCGCGTAATCAGTGGCCAGGCGATTTGCCTCAACCTCCCACCCCGCCATAAATGTCNAGGGGAGGGTGGCTAGCTTACAGGGAAGTAGAGTGAACCGGAGGGCAGGGGGTTTCATGAAGGAGAAACAAACAGAACTTTCACACCGTAGCCTGGCCAGTCATGAAACTGGTTTTCAAAGCTTCTCTGATGTGCACCATGCCCTGCTGTGCTCTTCTAACCGCTCTGGAGTCTGGCTGCGCGTAATCAGTGGCCAGGCGATTTGCCTCAACCTCCCACCCCGCCATAAATGTCTCCTCCTTACTCTCAAAGATATTGTGGAGCGCACAGCAAGCAGTAATAACAATGGGAATATTGGTTTCGCTGAGGTCTATCCGAGTCAGTAAACTGCACCAGCGCGCTTTTAAACGTCCAAATGCACATTCTACCACCATTCTGCACTTGCTCAGCCTATAGTTGAACAGGTCCTGACTACTGTCCAGGCTGCCTGTGTATGGCTTCATGAGCCATGGCATTAAGGGGTAGGCTGGGTCCCCAAGGATAACTATAGGCATTTCAACATCCCCAACGGTTATTTTCTGGTCTGGGAAGAAAGTCCCTTCCTGCAGCTTTTGAAACAGACCAGAGTTCCTGAAGACGCGAGCGTCATGTACCTTTCCTGGCCATCCCACGTTGATGTTGGTAAAACGTCCCTTGTGATCCACCAGTGCTTGCAGCAGCATTGAAAAGTACCCCTTTCGGTTTATGTACTCGCTGGCTTGGTGCTCCGGTGCCAAGATAGGGATATGGGTTCCATCTATCGCCCCACCACAGTTAGGGAATCCCATTGCAGCAAAGCCATCCACTATGACCTGCACATTTCCCAGAGTCACTACCCTTGATATCAGCAGGTCTTTGATTGCGTGGGCTACTTGAATCACAGCAGCCCCCACAGTAGATTTGCCCACTCCAAATTGATGTCCGACTGACCGGTAGCTGTCTGGCGTTGCAAGCTTCCACAGGGCTATGGCCACTCGCTTCTCAACTGTGAGGGCTGCTCTCATCTTGGTATTCTGGCGCTTCAGGGCAGGGGAAAGCAAGTCACAAAGTTCCATGAAAGTGCCCTTACGCATGCGAAAGTTTCGCAGCCACTGGGAATCGTCCCACACCTGCAACACTATGCGGTCCCACCAGTCTGTGCTTGTTTCCCGGGCCCAGAATCGGCGTTCCACGGCATGAACCTGCCCCATTACCACCATGATTTTCACATTGCTGTGGCCCGTACTTTGTGAGAAGTCTATGTCTATTTCCTCATCACTCTCGTCACCGCGCTGCTGTTGCCTCTGCGCTGCTGTTGCCTCCTCCTCCTCCTCCTCCTGGTTTTGCTTTGACAGGTTCCGGCTATGCATATACTCCAGGATAATGCGCGTGGTTGTCATAGTGCTCATAATTGCCGCGGTGATCTGAGCGGGCTCCATGATCCCAGTGCTATGGCGTCTGGGCAGAAAAAAGGCGCGAAACGATTGTCTGCTGTTGCTTTCACGGAGGGAGGGAGGGAGGGAGGGAGGGAGTGGGGGCCTGACGACATGTACCCAGAATCACCCGCGACACTGTTTTTGCCCCATCAGGCATTGGGATCTCAACCCAGAATTCCAATGGGCGGCGGAGACTGCGGGAACTGTGGGATAGCTACCCACAGTGCAACGCTCCAGAAGTCGACGCTAGCCTCGGTACTGTGGACGAAGTCCGCCGACTTAATGCACTTAGAGCATTTTGTGTGGGGACACACACAATCGACTGTATAAAAACGATTTCTATAAAACCGACTTCTATAATTTCGACCTAATTTCGTAGTGTAGACATACCCTCTGTGTGTGTGCTCAGAGTCATATTTGCTGACCTGAGTTACAGCACCAAACATTCCCTGCTTTACTTCACATAGCCCTGCACAGCCAACACTGCTATGAGCTGCAGATTCTGCTCCATATTGTGCATCATGGACATAATTATTTCCAGGCAGTCATCAATCAATTATTGTATCATTGGACTATCATAAATTGCAGACAATGGGGTTGCAGAAATATAAGTGAAGAACTACAGAAACTTTATTGGTGGTGATGATGTGTAAGATGAGAAGGACTCAGCTTGTCTCAGAGCACAGGCTCAATTTGCAGGACAAGCTTTTAGAAGAAAACCTCCCTATTTTTACTGGGCACCTTTAATATGGAAATCATTATAACAATGAACATAACTGTTTGCAAATAGTGTTCACAATAATTTGAAGGATAAAACAAAGTACATTTTCAAGAATGTTGTTTGCTCGTAAGAGCCAGCTATAGATTCACACCAATTAAACAGACCGAAGAGAAGGATGCCACAGTTATGGCTTAACAAATTTATCATATACAATATGTTCTCCAGACAATGTGCTGACAGTTGCTCTTACAAACACTAGATGGCAGCATGTACACACATTTGCTATCAAATCAGCATGCTTTGTTATCTGTATTTCTCTCAATCAGCTTATTATTAATGCATTGCTTCGTTTAGCATACTTACAGTATGTGCTTTTAGGAAACATTCCCTGCATTTTCCCAGAACTACTTCTTTGTTACAGTTCAATTTCCAGCTTCTAACACTGTATAGTGGAACACGGTGGAAGTGAAATTTGTCAGAAGAAAACTTAATATTTGTTCCCGGCGTATGTGAATTCAGTCAGCCTCCTCTAAAAAAAACCAAAAACAGCCTTGGCTCTTTCCATACTGACATGAAAACAGGCTTTAAGATATTTGAACATAAATATTCACCATTACTAAAGCCAAAAGAGGCTGAAGCCCTGATTTTTAAGAGGGCTTGAACTCAGCATCCAGTGCCACAACGCTAGTTTGTATGTGTATTTTTTAGTACTATGTGTTTAGTTCTCTCATTTTCATATGTAACTAGATAGACATCTAAGCTATATAAATGCAACTGCTTTTGAAAATCAATCCTGAAGGATTTCATGTTCATTAATAAATGCATTTGTGAATTTTAATTTTCTTTTCTATTCTAAAGATGACTTGTGCTTTCCTGATTCTTTTTCTCTAGTCCCCATATCCCTGCTAAAGTTTACATCTGAATTTCTTCTTGATTTGTCCAAGTTTAGGCAGCTTGAACAGGTTTCTTTTGACAATCTTAGTTCATTCTCTTTTCAGCTCTTTTGAGATACACAATCTCATGAAGTTACAATGATGAAAAACTGCTCTTTATTGGATCTGTAACTCTGGGAAACTTGTGCAATAATACAGAGGTCAAGATCGATTTTCACATTCCAATTCTGCACTTTCTCTTACACAATCAATATAGTGCAGCACAAATTTAAGTATTACACGATTTAAAAAAGAAAAACACAATCTTTTAAGAAGAGTCTCTTCTTTATGAGCCAAATCCTACTCCCACTGAAGTCAATGAAAATGTCAGACCTTTTTGGACACCTCTCAGCAACTTGTGCTCCATGATTTCTAAGGCCTAATCTCAACCCCCATCATCCCTCTGTGTGGACACATTACAGCCAGCTATGATCTGACCTCAGCTAATCAATACAGCAAACATGGTATCCAAAGATGGTAAGTACAATGATATAGCAGAGGTGTGTGAACATAAGAACATAAGAATGCCATACTGGGTCAGACCAAGGGTCCATCCAGCCCAGCATCCTGTCTGCCGACAGTGGCCAATGCCAGGTGCCCCAGTGGGAGTGAACCTAACAGGCAATGATCAAGTGATCTCTCTCCTGCCATCCATCTGCACCCTCTGACAAACAGAGGCTAGGGACACCATTCCTTACACATCCTGGCTAATAGCCATTAATGGACTTAACCTCCATGAATTTAATCTAGTTCTCTTTTAAACCCTGTTATAGTCCTAGCCTTCACAACCTCCTCAGGCAGGGGTTCCACAGGTTGATTGTGCACTGTGTGAAGAAGAACTTCCTTTTATTTGTTTTAAACCTGCTGCCCATTAATTTCATTTGGTGGCCCCTAGTTCTTTTATTATGGAAACAAGTAAATAACTTTTCCTTATTCACTTTCTCCACACCACTCATGATTTTATATACATCTATCATACCACCCCTTAGTCTGCTCTTTTCCAAGCTGAAAAGTCCTAGCCTCTTTAATCTGTCCTCATATGGGACCCGTTCCAAACCCCTAATCATTTTAGTTGCCCTTCTCTGAACCTTTTCTAATGCCAGTATATCTTTTTTGAGATGAGGAGACCACATCTGTACGCAGCATTCAAGATGTGGGCGTACCATGGATTTATATAAGGGCAATAAGATATTCTCCGTCTTATTCTCTATCCCTTTTTTAATGATTCCTAACATCCCGTTTGCTATTTTGACTGCCGCTGCACACTACGTGGACGTCTTCAGAGAACTATCCACGATGACTCCAAGATCTCTTTCCTGATGAGTTGTAGCTAAATTAGCCCCCATCATATTGTATGAATAGTTGGGATTATTTTTTCCAACGTGCATTACTTTACATTTATCCACATTAAATTCAGTTGCCATTTTGTTGCCCAATCACTTAGTTTTGTGAGATCTTTTTGAAGTTCTTCACAGTCTGCTTTGGTCTTAACTATCTTGAGCAGTTTAGTATTGTCTGCAAACTTTGCCACTTCACTGTTTATCCCTTTCTCCAGATCATTTATGAATAAGTTGAATAGGATTTGTCCTAGGACTGACCCTTGGGAAACACCACTAGTTACCCCTCTCCATTCTGAAAATTTACCATTTATTCCTACCCTTTGTTCCCTGTCTTTTAACCAGTTCTCAATCCATGAAAGGATCTTCCCTCTTCTCCCATGTCAACTTAATTTATGTAAGAGCCTTTGGTGAAGGACCTTGTCAAAGGCTTTTTGGAAATCTGAATACACTATGTCCACTGGATCCCCCTTGTCCACATGTTTGTTGACCCCTTCAAAGAACTCTAATAGATTAGTAAGACATGATTTCCCTTTACAGAAACCATGTTGACTTTTGCCCAACAATTTATGTTCTTCTATGTGTCTTGACAATTTTATTCTTTACTATTGTTTCAACTAATTTGCCCGGTACTGACGTTAGACTTACCGGTCTGTAATTGCCGGGATCACCTCTAGAGCCCTTTTTAAATATTGGTGTTACATTAGCTATCTTCCAGTCATTGGGTACAGAAGCTGATTTAAAGGACAGGTTACAAACCATAGTTAACAGTTCCGCAATTTCACATTTGAGTTCTTTCAGAACTCTTGGGTGAATGCCATCTGGTCCCGGTGAGTTGTTACTGTTAAGTTTATCAATTAATTCCAAAACCTCCTCTAATCACACTTCAATCAGTGACAATTCCTCAGATTTGTCACCTACAAAGGATGGCTCAGGTTTGGGAATCTCCCTAACATCCTCAGCCGTGAATACTGAAGCAAAGACTTCATTTAGTTTCTCCGCAATGACTTTATCATCTTTAAGTGCTCCTTTTGTATCTCCATCGTCCAGGGGCCCCACTGGTTGTTTAGCAGGTTTCCTGCTTCTGATGTACTTAAAAAACATTTTATTACCTTTTGAGTTTTTGGCTAGCTGTTCTTCAAACTCCTTTTTGGCTTTTCTTATTATATTTTTACACTTAATTTGGCAGTGTTTATGCTCCTTTCTATTTACCTCACTAGGATTTGACTTCCACTTTTTAAAAGATGCCTTTTTATCTCTCACTGCTTCTTTTACATGGTTGCTAAGCCACAGTGGCTCCGTTTTAGGTTCTTTTACTGTGTTTTTTTAATTTGGGGTATACATTTAAGTTGGGCCTCTATTATGGTGTCTTTGAAAAGTGTCCATGCAGCTTGCAGGGATTTCACTCTAGTCACTGTACCTTTTAATTTCTGTTTAACTAACCTCCTCATTTTTGCATAGTTCCCCTTTCTGAAATTAAATGCCACAGTGTTGGGCTGTTGAGGTGTTCTTCCCACCACAGGAATGTTAAATGTCATTATATTATGGTCACTATTTCCAAGTGGTCCTGTTATAGTTACCTCTTGGACCAGATCCTGTGCTCCACTCAAGACTAAATCGAGAATTGCCTCCCCCCTTGTGGGTTCCCGTACCAGCTGTTCCAAGAAGCAGTCATTTAAAGTATCGAGAAATTTTGTCTCTGCATTTCGTCCTGAGGTGACATGTATCCAGTCAATATGGGGATAATTGAAATCCCCCACTATTATTGAGTTCTTTATTTTGATAGCCTCTCTAATCTCCCTTAGCATTTCATTGTCACTATGTGAGTACAGGTCTGTCGCATCTTAGGCGCATTTAACATGTGCGATTTCAGCTTTACGCGGTCAGCAAAAACAAGAAAAAAAACAAACAAAAAAGAGAAAAATAACAATTTAAATACTGTTTCTGTAGGGCGGGCGATTCTGCCCACCATTACACTCAATGTAATTTTGACTATACGCGGTTTTCGCTTTAGGCGCTGACCGCGGAACGTAACCCCAGCATAAGATGTGACAGACCTGTATGTGTTTTGGTACCTGTGTTACACTGCTTGTGTATTTGAGTGCTACATCTCACAAACTCAAGAAAAATTGCTTATTTGCAGAGGAACTGATGACTGTCAGAAATGACAACTGAATTATTATTGTATAATAATATCATTTCCAAATCAGCTATACAGCTTTGCCTGTCACCAAAAAGTCCCCGTTTTTGGAAGTACAGTACAACCTATTCATTGCCATATTTACAATGTCCGCAAAACCCAGAGATAACACACACAAAAAACATGGTTGGATTTTCAAACCCCTGGTGAACTTTATTACAATCCCTGATATGACTAAGGCTCTCTGAAGCAGAATCCCTACACGCCAGCCTTCTGATGCAGTATTCTGCCATTGTGTAGCTGAGTTGCTTTGCTTGCATTTCTTAATGCTTGTCCAATTTGTTTTTCTGCTTTTCTTTTTGGAAGGCTGCACTTGAAGCTCCAAAGGCTGCGTTCAATCCTCTTTATGAAGTATATGATCCACACAGAACAAAAGATTCCAGAAAGAAACATCTAGCCAATATGTAAAGGATTTTTTACATGGTTAATATTAAATTGTTCATGAGGGTCTGCAACACTTGTGTTAGCACGTGTCATGTTTTTTTCCATACAAGATGAAAAATAAGAACACCAATGTAATTGTATATATTTGCAGATATGGTTGGCAGTGAACTGGAAAATTGTAATGGATAGACTATTCCATGGGGCTTAGATAGACTTCCAACAAGATTCACTGTCTGTCTTACTGAAAGCTTGGAAGTACATATAAACTGTTTGAAGCTGACAGGCATGAGGTTTGCTGGCACTGGCAGCAAGAAGTAAAACTGATGTTGGGGAAGGGAAGGTAGATTGTGTTAGTTCAGATGAGACTAGCAAATCGAAGTGGGGGTGGGTTACATGGGATTAAGCAATCTCCTCTTTGTACTGGGTGTTACTTCTATAGCACCACATGGGACAAAACATGTTGTTTAAAAAATTTTATGTCCAGGGAATTTACAATCTAGATACTGCACTGTACTGACAATTAAATAAATGGTATGTGGGTGGGCAAAGACTTTATCATACTTAGTAGTGAAGGAAGGCTAGGCAAAAAGAAGTGGGCTTGAAGAAGAGATTTGAATGTTGAGATGACTGTTTGGGAAAAAAGACAGACTGGGCAGAGTGAAGTATTCAAGGGGCAGTGTAGGAAGAAACAAGCTGAAGTGTAAGGAGGCACAGAATTCTGCAAAGATATGCAAAGAATAGATATGCAAAGGTGAGGCCAAAGAGCTTAAATCATATAGGGCAAGGGGACAAAGTCAATGAAGGGATTCAAGGAGGGAGAAACAGAGTAGTGGGAAAAGGGGTTATTTAGCTCTAGAGTTTTAGACAGAATAGAGATTAAAAAATTAGGGATGCTGCAGAGAAGGCTACACTAATCAATGCAATAGATGACTAATGACTGAGAAAATTTATTGACTTGGAGGACAGAGTGCCACCTAATGAATCAGATATACCACTGGATATGTTTTATCAGCTGTGACAGAGGGAAGGAATGGACTCAGAGCTGGAGTCAGTAGTCCACAGCTGGCGCCAAGGGTCAAGCCAGAGGTCAGGAAATGGAGCAAGCAAAGTAGCAGACCAAGAGGGTCTCAAAGCAGGGACAGCATCCTGCTGCAGGCCAGCTGTATTGTTGAGGCTGCCTGGAGACAAACTGGGCTACATGCCCACCCTGATTCCTGACCTCTAGCCAGTGCATGGGGGTCAGTGGTGCCATGGCCCTACTTCTTCACTTCCCCATTTGAGTCCCGCCACCCTCTGAGCATCAGAGTAGGGAGGGAGCAGTCCATGTGATGCACAGGGCTGCAGTTCTGCCTAGGCCTTAACCTAAGTAGGGAAGTCTCCTTATACCCTCTCTGCTACTGCACAGCTCATTAGGGCCAGGCAGAATCTCATCCCTTAGTTTGTGGACCCATTACACACTGCCTAAATTGATGAACTCACTCTTGGAGAATACGGTTCTCCAAGAGAAACACCCATGTATTGACTATAATGAATTTTAGAAGCACATTAGATTATAGATGGATATTCTAATTGATTTTTGAAAAAAAATTGCTTCTTGTTTTAAGAGAAATAATAATTTAAGAAGTTTTTCAAGAATTCAGCCTGTGACGTTCCCCTCGTGTTATCTGGACCAGTGATCTGCTAGGTCACTCCAATCCTCAACTCTGAGAGCCAGCCTTACCCTTCTCTGCTGTAAGAACCCCCACTCCCAGGCTGTTCACACACAGTCTCTAGCATGTAAGCTGCTCCCAGCTACGTGAGTGAGCACTTTTGGCCAGCCGCTGCTTGGATTGTGCAACTGAATGACACTAGCCAATATCTCCGGTCCCAGACACAACCCTAGGAACCTCCGTCTTGCAGTGTCCAGTTATGCCCACTGGACACTGCAAGCTTATATGAGTTCATCAATTTAACAAAGAAATTGATATGTAGCAGGCTTGTTATCCCAAGAGAGTCTCTGACATGCTTCAAACCAAATGCACTGCTTCAGATAGAATAAACAAACAAATTTTATTAACTACAAAAGATAGATTTTAAGTGATTATAAGTCAAAGCACAACAAGTCGATTTGGTCAAATGAAATAAAAGCAAAGCGCATTCTAAGCTGATCTTAACACTTTCAATGCCCTTACAAACTTAGATGCTTCTCACCACAGATGGCTGGTTGCCCTTCAGCCAGGCTCTCCCCTTTGATCAGCGCTTCAGTCGCTTGGTGGTGGTGTCTGTAGATGGAGGTGGAAGAGAGTGAGAGCATGGCAAACATCTCTCCCTTTTATCATGTCCTTTTTTCCCTCTTGGATTTGCCCCCCGCTTCAGAGTCAGGTGAGCATTACCTCATTGTAGTCCCAAACTGACCAAGGGAAGCGGGGGGGAGGGGGGGGACTCACTCGAGAGTCCAACAGATCCTTTGTTGCTGCCTAGGCCAGCGTCCTTTGTTCCTGTGAGGCTGGGCTGGGTTTGTCCCATACATGTCCTGATGAGGTGTGAACTGCCCCTCTACTCCTGGAGAGTTTTGCCTGGGTCTATGCTGCTGGAGAGTTTTTGCCTGGGCTTGTTTTAAGCCACAAGGACACATTTTCAGCCTCATAACTATATATATGAAATTATAACCTATAACATTAGTATAACAACAATGCTCAGTGCATCATGAGCCTTCCGAAGACACCCGACATGACAAACTTTGCAGTGGATACCACACAATCATATTATAAGGATGAACATGGGGGTGCAGGGTATTCCCCTGAGGTACAGAGCGTCACACAGCTCTACAATGCATATTATACTTTTCAGTCTGCAGTACACAAAAGGATTTCTACATGTAACAGGTGGCTCACCTCTTATGTGCTGGAAGGTGTTCAGCTAGCCAACACAGATTGCTAAAGAGCACACCTGGGAGAGGTCAGCTGATTTCTCTAAAAGGCCAACAGGAAGCTGTAGTGAGGTGGCAGGGGTCTGGCAGTTCACGAAACTGAAGGAAGTGAGAAAGGCTCCTGAGGATGCTGACACCACTAGGAGAGTCAGCATCAGTGCACTAGCATGTATTACATGTACTTCTTTATCCCACTAGCTATTGCATAAGGACAAAAACATCTTAGCATTTTCCAACCTGAACTTTGCTAAGGGTTTGTTCCAATAGACTTCCATTGACTTCATTGGGCTTAGTTTTCCTAATCTTTTAAGGAATCACCTCTACCCCACATGAAAGATTGGATGTTTGCAGGGGATCCTGTTTTAATGGAAAGCTGTTGCAGTGCCAGCTATGCTATGGTACTGGAGGAGGTTGGTTAGTATGTTGCCTTTTACAGGCAGGCACCCTATAATAGTTGATGTAAGGGCCCCTGGGTACCAAAATGCCCACTGCAATGGTGCATAGGGGAAGTGGGTAGGACCCAAGGATTGCTCTGGCCAGGGGTAACAGGAGCATTTATGGATTGTGGACTGAGACTCCTCATCTGGAAACATCTCCAGAGAGGGTTAGAAAAGCAGAGATAGAATCCTGGACAGAGATATCCAAGTCTGATGACATATTTTCTTCAGTGTCCAAAGGGGGACCCCTCAATGTCAGTACCAGGGCTTTTGTTGGTACTGCAGTCCAAGGAGGGGCAGGCAGTCAAGTCTATACTGGTGGATGGGAGACTGTGCTAGGATGTAGTAGCACACATGGAGGCTTCAGCTCCAATAAGTGGGAAAGTACTACAGAAAGTCCCTCTCAGTGCCCCTTTATGAGGGGAGAGTCCGGTTCTTCTGAGACCCAGAGGTCATGTGAGAGGAATGTGGCTGGTACTGGGGAGCCCAGGGACTGCTCCATCAGAGCCTGGGAAAGCACTGGAGATAGTACGGAGGTGTGGTTCATGCACCGTGTAGGAATGTGAGCTGAGGAGGACAGTGCCAGGGACTCAGCTGAGGTACTATTTGAATGGTTCTTGTGGCTGTGACCCAAGGAAGAAGGTACCATGGTTGATGCAGACTTTTGAGGAGTCCTTGCTTCTAGAGTCCTTCTTGCATCCTCTTCTGGTATCAACTTCTGAATCAATTGGTGTTTGCCAGACAACTCCTCATTAGTGAACTGAGGGGTTTCAAGATGGGTACTAGTGCACAGGTACCAGGTACCACAGAAGGCTCAACAGCAGGGCACAAGGTCTCCTTAAGTTCCAGTGTCCGGGGTGACTTCCTTGGAGAGAGACTCCAGGAAGATGAGGAAGGAGATCTCTTGCTCTTAGAATGCTTTGATTCTGAAGCAACCCCAGGGTCTTTACTTGCTGAGATCGAAGGAACCACTGCAGCTCAGGCCAATGTACGGGGGTGGGGGCATGGGGAAGGAAGAGGGGAATTTGGACTCACAGGTCTCAGCAAGCGCTCTATAAGAAGGCGCTTGTGAGATCTGTTATTAAAACCCCTGTTGACCTTGCACATAGTCAGGATGTGAAACTCTCCTAGGCAGCAGAGGCAGCTGGAATGCCCGTCGCTGATGGGGAAAGACCTGTGGCAGGACTGACAAGGCTTGAAGTCTGGAGTCTTTGGCACAACCTGAGCAGGAAAGCTGTGGATAGACCAGCTTAGGACAAAAGGCCCTGGCCGGGGAAAAACTGTTTGAGGGGGTAAATCTCCTGAAAGCACAAGTGTGTTTTGGGAATCAAACTAAGCAAAACAACGGGGGGATAAAATGAAATTGAAATTAGAATACGTAAAACTAAAAAATACCCAAACCCCCAAACAATCGCTACAAAGACTGGACACCACTCTGAACCATCTCGAGCCCAGGGCAGCTGAAAAGGAACGGGAGCAGTGGCGGGTTCGTGCCTGCACAGGAGATGCCCTCGCACAGGAGCATGAGGAGATGCCGTGTGCAGGCACGGACCCATGGACAATGGTAGTTAAAATCTCCAGCTGAGAGAACACGGATGCGCACACATCCTGTGGTGGTGCACCCATCGGGACATACACTCAAAGTGCTAGCCCTTCAACAGCAAAGTCTCTTGAACAGCAAAGCTGCTTCCAGTTCTTTCTTCTTAAGAACTAAATAAATGCTTTGATCCCACAATCAGTGGGTCCCTGAACCCATGTTAGTGTGGGTTCCTGCACCCAAGTGGAGCCTGAGAGACTTCAGTGGGGGAGTCTGTGCTAGCAAATCTGACTGCAGCAGCAGAGCTCAAGATGGCATTTGTTTGATGTGCCTAATACATATTGTATTAATTCTGGTAAATATATCTTATTTTAAAAAAGCCCATAGCAATATATTTTGTGTGTATGACAGTATACTGAGTTCAATACATGAAGTATTGAGAAACTAAGCAACAGATTCAGCACTTTCTAAAGATATTTTTTCTTTTCATTTTATGGTTGTGTATTCATCAAAACTCACTGCCAGCTGGTTTTCTTACAGGAATAAACTAATTTTTAAAACTGTGCATGGTAACTTAGTGCAAACTGCCAGTTCCCTGTGCATTACTTTCTAAGGCTTTTTTTGGAATGAATTCCTTTATTGATCAGGAAGGTAGTGTCGGAGAGCTCAATGGGAAGTCTTAATGAAAAACTCATTTTAGAAAAAGATTAATAATAGGGCCAGTGAAAACCAATTTTCTCACGTTTAATCTCCTAATCTATTTTACATTATTTCCCAGGGGGACCCTGGACTTCACAGATACATGGCCCTGTGCAAATAATCAATTTGAAAGAATCCCATGAATCTAGTAGTTGTTTTATGTCAATCTGCCAGGTTTCTAAATAGATTTTTTTCACTCCTCTAAAACACTTATACAAACTATAACCAGTAATTAGAAACCTAGCAATGCTGTTTGTAAAAGTAAACAAAACGTTTTTTGGAATTTACCACATAGAAATTCACAAGTCATTATCCCAACAGCCTGCTATACATAAACTCTATGGATTATTAAGTTTATAAATTATGTTAAACTAAAGTTAAGGACTTGACAAATTAAGAAAGGAGTGTCTAAATTACAGCCCACAGTATACGCCCAAATCATTTCCCCATGCCTAGGCATTAGAAATAAGACCCAAGATTCTGAACCTCTAACAATAGACATAATCTATGTCAGTGGTTTATACTAGCAAGACTAAACCTTAAAAGAGAACTCTACTGATTTTGTTTAAAAGTCAATTTTTTTTTTACTTAAGATGATGTAAATTATTGATTTGAAATCAGTCTTTCATTCTTTGCACTTCAGTCTCTTTGCCATAATAATTCAGCTCACAACAGGATCACTATGACGTTGTTACCAAGTCTGTTGATTGTAAGTGAAACTGCTATTCCAGTTTGAGTGAATGTGCCATGGACAGAAAGGCAGAGTGCCATCTATAAATGTAACACAAAGAAAGAAAGGAAGCTTAGTCATGGTCATATGGTCATGAATCATAAAGCAGGAAGTCAGAATAGATGATAATTTTTATCACCTATTGTGGTAGCATTTACAATAACAATGGTATGCTATTTTGAGGAAAAAGAAATCCTAGAGCAAGGTAAAGGTCCCAGAGCAGTGGTGGGCAACCTGCAGCCCGTGGCCACTGGGAGCTGCGGGGGACCATGCCTGCTGATGGTCAATGTCAGCAAAATTTCTCGTGGCCTGCAATCAGATTACCCTGATGGGCCGCATGTGGCCCATGGGCCGCAGGTTGCCCACCACTGCTCTAGGGTGAGGATTTAGGCTACAATTTCTCTGCAATTCACTGTGTTTATCCCAGCATGTGTGCGTGCCTGCTAGGCATACCAGGTGTCACCACATGGGAACCTGGTAGGACTGTACATAAGCTTGTCAGTTCTTTGTTCCAGAGTGTGTTTCTACAGACAGGGCCGGCTCCGGGGTTTTTGCCGCCCCAAGCAGCCAAAAAAAAAAAAAAAAAAAAGCCACGATCGCGATCTGCGGCGTTGGCGGGACGTCCTTTGCTCCGAGCGGGAGTGAGGGACCCTCCACCAAATTGCAGCCGAATAGCTGGACGTGCCGCCCCTCTCCGAAGTGGCCGCCCCAAGCACCTGCTTGCTAAGCTGGTGCCTGGAGCCAGCCCTGTCTACAGAGTCAGCTCAGGCTGAGTCTTTATACAGTTCCCTGTTCTTTGTCCACTGGCCCTCCTGAACCTGACCAAAACCAGTACATGCAGCTTGGGAGTGCTACTTCTACGGACTTGTTTATGTGAATTAATCCCTTCTCCACTCATGATTCCAGGTTCCACAGGAAACCCACCCAGTGAACCAGATACATACACTACTTAATGATAATATAGTCCTTTGAGGTTTTCACAGTTCCAAGCTCTCAGATCTAACTATATAAAAAAAACCATGAGGTCAGTGACTCTAGTGGCTACTGTGACACTTACAGTAACAATACCAATTCTCATACTAAGGCTATGTCTACACTGCCCCAAAGTTTGGACTATGGGGTGTGAACAGCAGTGCACACTAAAGTGCCATGCTGTAACTCCCCTGAATGGATGGTGAGGGTACAAACCAAAAGCTTCCTAGTGCACATTAATGTAATCCTGTTTGAAGAGGTTTACATTAATGCTTACTAGGAACCTTTTAGTTTGTGCCTGCAGCATCCACATGGGGGAGTTACAGCGCAGCACTTTGGTGAGCTCTGCTGTTCACACCCATGTAGTCTGAACTGGGCCAGCGTAGACAAGTCCTTAGTAAGAATACAGATACATTAGCAATGAATTCCCCTGGAGGCCTGCAACATCTTTAATCTTTCCAGGTCACTTTGCAGCTTTGTTTTGGATCACAGCTGAATTAACACCAAAGAAACATCCAACAAAGACATGAAGCGGTCACGTATTGTGCAGAGTGTTTTCTTTGTTCATTTTGAATTTTAGTTGCACCACATCCACAATTGTGACATCAATTTACAAAGCATCACCTTCTGGTTTTTGTAATATGAGGTTTGGCGGTGGAGAAAGGGAAAGAATTGGGAGCAGGAAATGCAATGTTCTTCTGAACACTGCAGAATGATTTGAATAGAATATCTTCAAAGAGACTACCAAAACAAAGGAAGTTTTGGTGGTACTAAAAAAGAAACTGCTTTCATACTACCATTCTGTTTAAGAGCCACAGGTCTTTGCTGCTTTTTCGTTTTCTCATCTACTGAGCTGCATCTGACTTCACAACACACACACAAGTGAACAGCAGGGAAAAATAGATCCACCATTGGTAAGGATGGGCTGCAGAAACCAAGCCAGATTCACTCTTGAGATCCAGCCCCTTCGAGCCACTCAAGAAGTACAAAGGGGTTGGAAAATGGTTGCAAATAGCCAGGCAGAGAATTCCAGGTCAGAGAGGAACTCCCTAATCATGCAAATGTGTTCAGGCTATGAGCCAGCTGCCCTTCCTTTGAGGCATGGGAGGAGGTGGCATATTGGATGCAGTGAGCGATGGGGAGTGGGTATGGCACATTGATGGGACTGGAGGGGGGGATTTGAACTGGAGATTGTGCATGGCACTTCCACTGGCATAGGGTCTATTGTAGCCTTATGTCAATGACACAATTTACAGCTGTCCAGCAGCAGCTCTAAGTCACACTGGAGGCAGCTAGGACCCTCAGAACCAGGGGTCTGGAACCAGATCCTTGATTCCCCACATCCCCATTTTCCAGCTTGTGCCAAGCCCGTCATGTTCATTTAACAACATGAATATATTCCAAGTACTGATATTTAGTATTTAATACAGTCCTTAAATATATCAGCACAGATGCTGCTTGGTCCATATTATTATAGTTCATGCTCAGTACTTATGCAAAATCAGCTGCTGTGATGTGCTTGTGTGTCTGATGGGAGGACTGAGCCCTCAGAGAATTCTGAATGTATTAGAAAGAACAAGACTTTTTGTGCATAACCAACTCAAGCTCTAAAAGGATTAATTGCACATAAGGATACATTCTCTCTCATGTAAATGAGAAATTCCACTTTCACCTAACATTATTTTACAATCCAAAATATGAGACACTAGACATTCTTCATGCCTGGAAATCCTCATATAGACTCAGCTAATTTCAGAGATGAATTGAAACTATGAAAAAAAATTACATAAAATAGGGCAGATTGTGATTGTGATCTAAGGAGAGTAATTGGGATCATAATCTAGCCCAATATGATTTGTGGATGAAGAGAAGTCTTTTATATGTATACTATCTGATTTGGAGGTCAGTTTAAGAACCTTTTGATGGTAAACATTTTCTAACAAACTGCAGAGTAAGGGTAAATTAACCATTGATGGGTCTTACAAGGATTGCAAGGATTTGGGAGGATTTTAGCTACTGTAGTAGCTGCCCAATTTCGAAAACAAATTTAACTTGCACATGTGCCTTTTCCTCTGCCACGCTCCTGATGAATTACAGTATCTTGTGTCAAGGCTGAATCCCCACTCTGTCACTTCGAGTGCAGAAGGTGGGGGCCCGCAAGGATTCTAAAAATTAATACTGGCCACTCCAGGCTTTTATTAAACTCCCAAGGTTACAGCTTTTCTCTGACCTTGGCTTGGTAAACGCTGCCACCACCCAAATGCAAAAAACCCCCAAACCCTTGGACCCAGGAAGGGACACTTGGGAATTCCTCCCTGTGGGGTACCCTCAAGCCCTTTCACCCCCCCACCCCTTCCCGGGGGGAAGAGCTGAGAAATAAAACAAAGGAAATTAGCTGTGGCTATGGGCTAACCAAACAGCATAGGCACAAACCTCTTAGGACACCAAAAATCCAATCCTGTTCTTAAAAAAGGTGAATTATATTAAAAACAAAAAGGAAGAAAATACATCTGGAACTTAGGCTTTTGCTAGATTTTAAAAGAGCAATTCCAAAAATTAAGCACCCAAAGTAGCTTTCTTGGGGGTTCAGCTTAAAGGTTACAAGCAAACAAAAGCATCAGGGGTTAGCACAGAGGAGATCCACAAGCCAAATAAAGAAATAAACCTGATCACATCTAGCTAAACATTCCTAATTTACTTACATATTTGGGGGGTTTCAAATAAGTAATGAATTTTCATACCTGGTTCAAGCCTTACACAGCATTCCTGCTTATAGCATTGCTGCTCCGTGTCTCCTCCAGCCCAGAGAACAGACAGACAAAGGGAAAGTTTCTGTCCCAATTTTAAAAAGTTCTACCTTCCTATTGGCTCTTTTAGTCAGGTGCCCCCTCCTTTTCTTTTACCTGTGGGCTTGTTAACCCTTTACAGGTAAAGCTACCAGCGAACAGACACCGAGAGGGATTTTACAGCTAACTGGCTGGCTGGGTGTCCATAAGGGAGCTACCCACCCCCTTCAGTTATCACAGCTTGTCTTAAAAGAAAATGGTACAGTACCTCACCATTTAAAAACTGTTTGCATGCAAGAACAGATGTAATGGAAGAGATTTTTGTTCCATTTTTGCTTTAGTTTAAATCTTACATCTTAGACTTCATATAAAAACTGTAGTCAGACCATTTAGTGGGGATTAGTCAGATAATTACACCCTGTTTCAAACAGATAACATTTGTGATCTAAACAGACTCCAACACCAAATGACAGATTGCCATCTTACCAGAGCAATAGTTTCCACAATAAAACATTTCCCATATATACTGTACTATTATTTTTCAGGCTTGGCTGTGCATTCTGGGCCTGATCTAAACCCACTGAGTCTTTCTATTGATGTCAGTATATGCTAGACCAGGCCCTCTGTTTACTAGCAATTGGCATTTATTTGCTGTGTAGTGGTGAAATAGGTTTATTTCTACTTTACCAGGGCCTTTTATAACAACTCAGTTAGAAATTATTGTACAATAGGATGATCGGTTTCTATTGCAGGGATCGTCAACCTTTGGCACGCAGCCCATCAGGGAAATCCGCTGGCGGGCTGAGATGATTTGTTTACCTGCAGCCTCTGCAGGTTCAGCCGATCACAGCTCCCACTGGCCGCGGTTCGCCGTTCCAGGCCAATAGGGGCTGCAGGAAGTGGCCTGGGCCGAGGGATGTGCTGGCCGTCACTTCCCAAAGCCCCCATTGGCCTGAAACGGCGAACCACAGCCAGTGGGATCCGCGATCGACCGAACCTGTGGACGCTGCAGGTAAACAAACCGTCCTGGCCTGCCCGCGGATTTCCCTGATGGGCCGCGTGCCAAAGATTGCTGATCCCTGGTATAGAATTTGTAAAGGCTTATTTCTTAATCAAATAAAGCTTTGCTGATGTGTTTGGCGGTTTATTTACTTATTTATTTGTTTTGCAAAAGTTTCATTTTGAAGTTTTTACACAAACTTATGAAAATCAAGCCTTACGTCCATCAAAATAACTCCACACCATGTTCTGATTGCTGCTGACTGCCTATGTAGTAAAATGCTGAAACTGTTTCTTGCCCTCTCACCTGCAGAAGAT
Source organism: Platysternon megacephalum (assembly GCA_003942145.1). Taxonomy (NCBI): domain Eukaryota; kingdom Metazoa; phylum Chordata; order Testudines; family Platysternidae; genus Platysternon; species Platysternon megacephalum. The sequence goes on from QXTE01000034.1 coordinate 11,565,165, forward strand.
GAGCGCGTTGAGGAGCTGAGAGTGTGTGCAGTGGTGAGAACAAGTTTGGAAGGTTATCACCATACAAGCTGTTCCAGAGTTGTTCTAAACACAGCACCCACCACCACCACCAGTGGCGCAGCAAAGCTGGCCTTGTCCATTGCTAAAATCTCAGATAACTGTAGAAGTTTCAAGAATTCTTAAAAAGAACAATACAAAGAAACTCTATTGTGTTTGTGAATGGATTGAAAGAAAAAGCATGAATCTTTTTACTCGTCTAGTTCCAAAAACACATCTCTTTTTCCTCCTGACCGCAATGAGACACACAAAGGTGGTTGCCAGCCCCACTGCCATCTTCAAGCAAACTGATCAAAACCTAAAAACCCACAGGCAAATCCAGGAAGTTAATGAAACGTTGCAGTTTCACATTGAGTTTTGCTTGCAAAACTTTGAGGTTGAACAAGCACAAAACTCAAGGGAATGCAAAAACCGCACATGTCCATTCATTGGAACTTCTGTGAACCAAACCCAGCAAAGCTGAAATGTGATCAATATTCCATTCCACAAAATAAACAAATAGGCATTTGAAAATGGACTATCCATGGTTGATTGTACAGACTTTTCTATTTTCATGGGGTGAATGTCATATTTTTAGAGGTTCTTTCCAAACCACTCTCTATGAATGAATTACCATACTCCAAGTATCCCAGAGGAATCTATGTTGGTGTGGTAGAGGTGGAAGTGGCGGTGTCTTGAGCCAATATGCCTAAAGAAGCCAAAAAGAAGAATGATGCCTCCAGGGCACAGCAGAAAGCACATTTAGCATCATCCACACAGCACTGATATAGGATATGTGTAGCATTTGCTACTCCCATCATAGCCCAGAAGGCCACGGTCATGACTCCACGAACACCAACATGTCTCCTTGGTGCAGTATTGACTGACAACAGTGCTGGTGGTCACTATTTGCACACAGGCAGTGCTAGGATTCAAATTTTGGTTGATTAATGTACTGTGATGCTGGTGTTGAGGAGATGGAGATAAGGGAGTACAAGGAGTCCCACTACTGCAGCACAATGAGGCAACCATTGAGAGGTTTAGGTTGGACATTAGGAAAAAGGTTTAGGTTGGACATTAGGAAAAAGTTCCTAACTGTCAGGGTGGTTAAACACTGGAATAAACTGCCTAGGGAGGTTCTGGAATCTCCATCTCTGGAGATATTTAAGAGTAGGTTAGATAAATGTCTATCAGGGATGGTCTAGACAGTATATGGTCCTGCCCTAAAGGCAGGGGACTGGACTTGATGACCTCTCGAGGTCCTTTCCAGCCCTAGAATCTATGAATTTATGAATCTATGACTCTATGAACCACAATTTGGCTCACACAGTCTATATAAAATACATACTGGCCACACTGGAGTTTGGGCACATAAATGAAAAAAATATAGGATGAAAAAACAAATTAACAATAAAGGGCTATATTGCCTGAAATTGGAAGTTGAAACAGGTCTTGGGAGTTGTTCTATTTTTTCCTTCATGCTTCCTGATTTTATGAGTTTTCTTGTTGTAGACAGTGACTAGTGTGACGGAGATATAACACCTTCCCCCCATTCTATTTCCAGTTCTCAATGTTTGCTTGAAGCAGATGCAGTCGCTGTTTGTGTGTTTATTTTGTAAGTAGCAAGCATTCTGCTTTCGATTTTTGCTTGCGGTTTTTTATTTGTTTTTGTGCAGTGAGAGTTTGGAGAGAGTGCATCTTTAAGTGCCTAAGAAATGGTCTAAGGAAAAGAAGTGTGCTCTGCAGGTGATGCTTCCTGTTCTAGTATCGAGATCAATGTCTTTGATCTGGTTTCTCCTGAAGAACTAAACTAAAGCAAAAGTCATGATGGTAGTTTTTGTGGGCACAATGCCTTCCAAACTTACAGAGTGTGATTATTGATTGGTGGGGGTAGATTTAAGGCTTTGTTTCTTGGAATGTACTTCTGTATGGGGGGTTGCCATTTTTTTAATACCACTGACTGGATAGGTACTTACTGTTTTTTCATGAGACTATGACATACAAACATGTACTACTTCATGGGACACTTTCTAAAGCATTTGGACTGCAATTAGTTATCAGCCTAATGGTCTTCTGAACTATCACTGTCTAGGTGTGTGATTCTCATTAACACTCATGTAAGCTATCCACGTGCATCAATGGGAGAAGAGGTCTTCTTGTGATTAATTTTACATATGTTAATATAGTATTTTGAAGTGCTCCATGAGAGAGAATGTAGTTTGTTCTCCAAAGGCATTAGAGTACATTCTGGAAAGTTTATGTTGCAATAAGCAGACTAAGCAGGTTATTTTTTTCATTGGCATGTTGAAAGAAAGACAGCTGACTAAAAATATGTGACAAGATTGTGCATGATCTCTGCTTTTGTGTTCACCATGACTATTCCAAATGATTTGATCTTGTTGCCTGTGTTAGATTATCTGAGGCATATCATGTACTGTAACACTGTCCCATAATGTGCAGAGATATAATGTGACTGTGACCGCAAGCCTCTTGGCTGACACACTGGCATTGAACCCAGAGACCTCCAGAGCTAAAAGCAGAAACAGCTGCAGTCTGAGCTAAAGAGCCACACCTCTGTAGCCAGAGGCTGTACCAAAGCACATCCTCTGTAGATTGACATAGACGGGAATCCATAATACACACACACCGATGGATTACACAATGATTTGTGAAGAAATCCTAAGAAATACCAAATATTTTAAAAGCTATATTCTTCTACTTCATAGTGATCTGTAACTTTGTACATCCACAACTTTTTTTGGGGGGGGGGGGAGGGGAAGAAGCGGGGGGAATGGGGAAGTGTGAGAGATGAAGGTTGGTGGAAAAGGCAATTAAATGAGATATAGTAATAGTAATGTTGCCAGCAATATTATTGACTTCAATATTGTAAACTATTCTGATGGATGCTGCTATTGTGAATTTTGATTGTCTGATTAAGACGACAGACAAAAGAACCCATTGGTTATAGATATAATTATACCTGAGACAGGTAGTAGGGCAAGAAGAAAAGTATAATTCATCAGATTCTGAGATGTGTCAAAATGTTTCATCTAGAACACCATATATTCCAGATTATATTACTGTGACTATAAAAATGGAGCCATCAGTATTTTTATTTTGCTGAACTATCCAAAGGGAAAAAAATGATTCAAAGGTAATGCACATGGAGTGAAGTGATTGTGTCATTATAATTTAACTGTATATGAAAGTAACAGTACTTTAATCAAGTCTCTCATATTTAAAGTATAGGCATAAAGTGGGCCTTACAATACCTATAAAGACTAGGGATCAGAAATATATTCAAAATGCTTCTGTCCACAAATTGTGAAAAAGAATCTCTCCAATGACTCTTTATAAAAGCATATAATAAAAAAAGATTCCTTCAAAAAAGGAATCACTTTCACTGAAACAAAGAACTTGTCTTGGAATATAACTGGGTTGCTAGTAACAGAAGGCTAAACGACAAACTGAGATGTAAAGTATCAGAGGGGTAGCCGTGTTAGTCTGGATCTGTAAAAGCAGCAAAGAATCNAGATGTAAAGATTTAAGATGAATGACAAGGAATTAGCACAGTAAATATATTATATTGATAACATGTTTTTAATGCATCCATAAAGGTCTCAGTTATATACATAAACCTTTTTTTCTGCAAAATAGGAAGTTAAATGCAAAATCTATGCGCCACATCCTCTGTTGGTGTCAGTGTAGCCCCACTGACGTCAACAGAATACCACTTTACTCCAGCGGAGGATCTTGATCTACGTTTGTACAATTTACCACTTTAAAGGAAAAATGTGGAAGTTACAATTGAACACAATCTCCACCTTTTGTGTGCATCCATTGTGGTAACTGATAATTATATGATCACATTTAACAAACATAGTAGTAGTTTGTCTTAGATACATGTACATACATATATATGTAACAACATATGCACGTTAGTAAAGACTGCATGATAATACATTTGAGCAAACAGCCAAAATTAAGATATTATGTCTTGTCATAAGAACTTTCACAGATACAAAGCTGGCCTTGATGTTCAGCACTGCTAAACATTTCCCCCCCTCCTCACCCAAATGGAACTGATTCTTGTGCAGTATGATTACTCCTGTGTGAACAGGGCTGGCTTAAGTAATTTCTGGGATGGTCAACAACATTATTCTTTGGGATATAAGCTATGTCGCTCCACAACCAATTGGCAGATTTAGATTGATGTACAACTGGAGCAACAGTAGTGAAACTGACCCATAATAGTTAGGTCCCACCAATTTCCTGTGGAAGCAGAACCCAACAGCTTGTTCCTTGCATTGGTTTACACCAGTTTGTTTTTCAAGACTATGGTGCTGATGCAGCATAGCAATTGAGCACATGCTTAACTTAAGCATGCGAGTAGTTGCACTGGCTTCAAAGAAGTTACTTCCATCTTAACTTCAAGCATGTGTTTAAGTGTTATGGTGGGTTAGAGCCTATATTCACAAGAAAAAAAGTCTGGAAAATGTTTTTTTAATGAATGATGGCCCTCCTGTGCATTTCTAGTCACTCTAAAATGAGGGCCCATTGCTGATGGTTTCACTGGACCCAAAGGTCAGCTCTGACATATGCACATTGCACACTCAGTTTGCTGTTTTCAGACCAAAACCCTTCTTTTCCAAACGTGGCAAAGGCCCTGGTCTTCAATGAGGACTACTGCCCATGCCAATTTCAGCTTTCCAACTTCATCTGCTTTTGCTATAATACTGTCAAAAACAAATAGTCAGAATTTTTCACCCTTGCTGAACTGAAATATAGCCTTATGTGGCCTCACCAGTGAAATCCCATTTGGAGGAAAAGCAGCTTCCCATCAGAACCCTCTGGGAAGAAATGGACCAGAACACTCTGGTGAAGTAAGACCAAACATTAAGGAGCTCTGTTCATCTGCTAGGTTCTGTGGATTAGTTAACATTGCCACATCATTGCAGACTGCTGATAGGTCTTTCATGAGCAGTATTTTCATTAATGACGGAACTCAGAATACAGAACATATTCAGTTTGTAAAAGTTCTTTTCACTCTGCTTTAAGTAAATCAGATCCCTTTCTGCTACACAAGACTTATGCAGATAATGTAACAAGCTAATAAATATTTTAACCAATAATGTTAATATTTAAAACATTAGGAGAAAAATGCCATTCCCCCAAAATGAGCTAGAAATATATATTTTACAGGCTAGATTATGGCTTTGGTGGCCAAAGTCAAGAGTATTTCATTATTTGCAGTCAAGATCTTTTAATTAGAGCTGTTGCAGGCTACTCAGTTAGATTTGTCTCAGATGACACGAGCTTCAGTCACACTTATGTAAAAAAAACCACCTGCATATAAATGTACAGAAGAGAAGTGTAAAACGGGTGTAAAACTGTATTCCTTCAGTTTTAAGCAGGTATAACTTCACTAATTATGCTGCATCACAACTAGAACTGTGTGAATATTTATCCAGTAAATTTAGCCTATTTTTCTGCTTGGAGAATATTGGTGAATAAGTTAGAAAAATGCAGCTAAATTATTTGTAATTATTCAGGAGAAAAAAAAATGACTTTCCCCCCACTCTGAATTGATTGCAAATACATCACTATACAGATTTGCTATTGAAGCTGTGTGTTAGTTGTGATTGGTCAAATAAGCCCCTGATTGGATGGATGAGTAGGTAAGCACTTCTTGCATGAATGGCAATTTAAAAATTCACAAAAGTATTCCCAGAAAGCAAATACAAAGGATCAGAGTGTAGATGAAGCAAATTCATTTAAAAAAAACAAGTGGATATTTATGGATTTTTTTTACAGCATTTACATAGTTCTATCACAATCATAAGGAGACATCATCAAGGATGGTAAACAATCAACCCACCTTGACAACTGTTTGAATTACTTTCAGGATTTCATGCTGGCATTTTTTCCTCCAAACTCTTACCATCCTCTCCTATCCTTACAAATTCTTTTAGTGTGGTGATTTTACCTTTATGATGCCAGCCACAGGTTGCTCTAAGTAGCTTCACAATTATTTATGTAAAATTGTTAGGGCAAGTGAATGAATACAGCTGTTTGGATGCTCCCAGCGCTGCAGCAGGATGGTTGGCTCTTAGCTTTTAGCTGCTTCTTATTCACACCAAACAGAAACCACATTTTCTGTTGCTGAAAAACAAGCCAGCAAACAGATGTCTCACTGTGACACTTACGGTGCGCTATGCCAGGGACAGTATGCTGCACCAGTTTGTTTACTGTGAGTCTCTCATTAAGTTTGACATCTGCTTTTCAACCAAAATTTCTAAATAGCACAAGCAATTGGTTTGACTGGGAAAAGTACACATGGACAGTAATGAAGGTAAATACATTTGTCAGAAGGAGAATTTCTGACCTTGACGCTGTCCCTTGAACTGTGTGAATGAGTGGGGAGGGTGGAGGAGGGTACTTATGAGAGAGGGGGAGAAAGAAAGAATCCATGAACTGTAATGACAAAGGGAAACTTGTTCCCCTGGAAAATTATGGGATTGAAGTTGGTTGCATATTGAATTAAGGAGCGATAATAGTGGTAGGTAGTATTCAGGACAGTTATCTGAACAATCAGTCCAGTCCTGCTGGCTTCCCTTGCACTTTTTCCTAGTTCTACACTGCTGGATTAAGTATCTGGCTGTCCGTGTTTACCATTTGTTCAAGGCAATTTATTTATTTTATCTTCTAGGAGTGGAGGGGAGAGAAAACGTTCTCTTATCTGTCTGTAATGGTGATGTTCCTCACTCCTGGGGAAAAAAAAAAAAAGGATACCAAAATGTCTACCTTGCCCAGGACTAATCAGATATTCAAATCATGTTGTTCAGACATAGCTCTGTACACAGAATACCTGCTGCATGTGGGTGATTTTATCAAGTCACCGAAAAGAGGAAACAAAAGCTGTTCTGTTCAATTTTTACTAGACCTTTTCTTTTCTACATGTTAAGAAAGCATTACAAAACTACAGAGCCTTCCATATGTGTTGGCCTGTGAGTTCTCCTGTATTGCAACTTGCAGCTGAAAAATGATGATATATTTTGCCCTGTACAATGACAATGATTGCCTAAGATATATATTGCAAGAAGTGGCAGTTTAAAATCATTACACATTTTCTCATGGGAGATGTGTGCCAAGACAGGATAATGTTTGCAGATACAACATAAACTCTATTTTCCCTCAGACCAAGTTCTCTTGTATATTTATGGAGTAATTGTGCCCCATTTTATGAAGAAATAATCTAACGGATAACCTGTGAGGTTGAATGACAAACAGTATCCTTATGAGCCTGCAGGATTTTAGCCAGGAAAAATGGGTCACCTGACCTATTTTCCCCATCATACTAAAAGTGATGTTCCAATTTAGAGAAATGGGAAATAAAATAAGCTTCCACCTGCTGTGCCTGCTACACTATAGTGCAGAATGGAGCATTGTATAGCCATGGACTAGCCACATGATTACAAGGGAAAGCTCTGATTTTGTCATTTCAAAAGCAAGACCAAGTGCACAAACCAGAATAGAAGAAATAAGGGGGCGGGGGAAACAGGTGGACAGAAGAGGCTGCTGAGACAGAGTATATTTTTATTAATTTGAAAGTAATTTGGATATATTGGGGGAATGCAAGAAGAGTTACTGAGCACAGCACAATGGGAACAGGCATATAGGAAAGATTTGAGGGAGATGTGACTAGATCTCAAGCTGTGTCAAAAGCATACAAAACGTGGTGTACCCAACAATCCTGTTTAGATTTTGTGAAACAGGTGTTTAAATGAAAGAAAACTTTATTTCTACCCTGTCAAGAATGTAGCTGAGGAATGCAGGCAGGTAGGTTTTATAGGCTCCAGAGTCCCCTGTTCTGTGCCACCCCTCACACCCTGGTATAATGGGACATGCACAGTGATCCGTCCCTGGCTGCTAAAATAGCAGTCAAATCTAATTTAGAGCAGCACTGAGGCTGCTGTAAGGAGAGCTGGTTAAAACTCAGAATTTCCATTCTGTAGGAAAGTTTGAGACATTTAAAAAAAAGTTTTGTTCTGATTTGCAACAAAAAGTAGAAAATTAGAAATTTCCTACACAAACAAGGACTTCTGGGAAAAAATCATATTAGAACAATTGAACTGTTTCCTTTTGATGTTTTTTCTAAACAAAACAGAGCAGTCAACTGCCTTGGCTTCCAATGACTCCCCAGGTTGCTCCCAAGTCAGACAGACTACATCAGGGGAGTGGAGGGCAGCCCGGGGAGTCCCCCACTTGCAGAAAGGGGAGCCTAGAAGCCCAGAGCCTAACACTTAAGCCAAACTTTTCACAGGTGGTCACAAGTTGTGTTCCTCATTTTTTGTGTGCCTGACTTCAGACCCCAGGGTCAGATCTGCAAAAATGCTGAACACTCCCAGCTGCAACTGAAGTCAATGGGAACTGTGCTTTGAACATATAAAATTATATACATGTGCTGAAAAATCAGGTCCTAAGTGTCTCGAATTGGACACCCAAACTTAGTGGAGGCTTTTGATCATAATCTCTGTGATTCAGTTCCCATATGTAAAATGGGGATGATGCCCCTCTCTCCCCCTCCTCACAGGGGTGTTATAAAGATAAATGCATTGTTTGTGAAGCCCTCAGATGTTATAGAGATGAATGGCACTGAAAAGCCTATGAGGAAATTAATAATTCTGTTATCAGAGCAGGGTTTGAAATGTGTTCAGCAAACAAGGCCTGGGGCCAACACATTGAACAATGACAAGGAAACAAAATATTGAATAGCTGCTCATTAAGTGAGCACTGTCCATTCTGTGTACTGAATGAGGCAGGGGTCCTGTGGAAAACATAGTATGTAATCAAGTAATTAAAGACTGTATCATAAGGTATATGCAGAAGGGGCCAAATTAAGGTTGCAAAGGCAATCTTAAATTCTGGGATTTCTTAACTTTTGAGTGCTTGATTTTAGAACCTTAATAATGTTCTCTAACAATTTATACACACACATTTTACATGTTTTACATACACAGATAAGGGGACAGAGAGCAACCAGGGAAGTTTCTATGTACTTCAGAGTGACTTTTGCTACATAAGGCAATCAGACCTGAAGGAAATCTTTTTGCTAGTAGAAATTTTTACATGGGTGTGACGGGTTGGGATCACAGAAACCCCCTTGGGAGCTGCCAGCTGATGTGCAAAGGCTACTTCTGTTTCTGTTCTCCCTGCCAGCTCGGTGGCTTCAGCTCCCTGTCTTGGTGAAGCCAGACACACCCGTCTGCTCCAGCACAGACTCAGGGCCTGAATTACCTGCCCCCAAAGCTGCAGGTTTACCTGAAAACAGCTCACAGAAGTGTGCTTGCCTTTAGCACTCAGATGCCCAATTCCCAATGGGGTCTAAACCCAAATAAATCCGTTTTACCCTGTATAAAGCTTATACAGGGTAAACTCATAAATTGTTCGCCCTCTATAACACTGATAGAGAGATATGCACAGCTGTTTGCTCCCCCAGGTATTAATACATACTCTGAGTTAATTAATAAGTAGAAAGTGATTTTATTAAATACAGATAGTAGGATTTAAGTGATTCCAAGTAGTAACAGACAGAACAAAGTAAGTTACCCAGCAAAATAAAATAAAATACGCAAATCTATGTCTAATTGCACTAAATATAGATAAGATCCTCACCAGTTCCAAAATGTTCCCTTTTACAGGCTAATCTTCTTTTAGCCTGGGTCCAGCAATCACTCACACCCCCTGTAGTTACTGTCCTTTTTCAGTTTCCTTCAAGTATCCTGGGGGGGTGGAGAGGCTTCTTCTTTAGCCAGCTGAAGACAAAATGGAGGGGTCTCCCACGGGTTTAAATAGACTGTCTCTTGTGGGTGGGGACCCCCTCCTCACCCTCTGTAGAATCCAGTTACAAAATGGAGATTCGGAATCACATGGGCAGGTCACATGCCCATGCATGACTCAGTATTTGCAGGTAGCAGCCATTACCCACATGGTATCTTGCATGTCTCCAGGAAGACTTCTTATGTGGATTGGAGCATTCCAAGATGCATTGTTCCCCGATCGGGTACTTAACCTAGTGAATTCCTTCCTAAAGAGGCTGACCAAATGCCTCACAAACCTTACCTAGAGATCAAGCAAGTATACAATCCATATTCTTAACCTCAAGTACAAAATGATATATGTGTACAAAAGGGATGAATAGATATAGTAGACCATAATCTTTACAGAGATATGTACCTGGCACAGGCAGCACAAAACATATTCCAGTTATGTCATATTCCCACAAAGCCTTATGGGAGGTACCGTCACAATGGGGATTCAAAAAGTCTCTCTCAACTCTGCTGATTTAGTTACAGAATCTATTTACTAAGTAGCTTTGTTTACCAACTTAAATAGCTAAGTTGTGTTAGTGTTACTGTGTAGTTCATGAAGGTTCTGAAAACGTAATAAAACTTTCCCCAAAAAATCTTGTAAACTAGTTGATATGAATTATTTCATAGAATTGCACAAAAGAACATGGAAATTCCAAAGTCGAAATCAATCAGCATATCCACTAAAACAATACTAATAATTATTTATAAAACATTTACAAAGAGCATGAAAATATTGTTTAAAATAAGTTTCAGAATATCTGAAAAATATGAAAGAATTCAAGATGTAGATCATGGACGGAATCTGCCTGTGTAACTTGGAAAATGTAGCCAGAACGTAAAAACAAAAGAAAAAACTTCTGAAGAATATAAAGCTTAAATATTGAATGACTCAGTTCTTATTATATACTATGACTATTTTCCCCCCATAGCAACTAAGTACAACTTTTTGGGGCCAATATTTAAACCATATTTACATATTTCTACATACATGCACACACCATTCAGCTAGCTTGTCATTATTTTCATGATTTCAGTATTGGGAAATGACTGTGCAGTTCAGATTAAGTGAAGCCAAATATAATATTGTGTTGGTTCCACACTGCTATGGTTTTGATTTAATGTAAACTAATCATTGTCGAGTGCCACCCTCATGTCTCAGAAATAAACACATTGACACTGCATATTATGGCCTCTTGCCATAACTTTACTGTAGAACTTTTGAATTAAAACTGATTAACTGATTCCCTCTGTTTCACCACTGCAAAATCATGACACAAAGTCCTGCAAGCGTGACTATCTGGCCAACTACACCAACCAATCACAGATACCTTGACAACAAAGCTGCAACAGTCACTTGTACATTGTGGTTGTCTACTCATACAGCTGTCTCTCCACTAGCCCACAAAACCCTGCCTAGGAGGGACAAACCAGTAACCATGAGCTATGAAAAGGATCCAGCAGGTGCAACAAAGGAGGTGAAAAATCCGTTCTTGGCTGAAAGAGGTACAATACCTTCTTAATTCCAAATAGGGGATAAGTCCAACCTAGCACAAGTCATGAAAGCCCTAACACTGGGGGATCGGGGTAAGGACTGGAAGGATGGCACATGACATACTCCAATCCCCAAACAATAATTTAACATGGTCAGAAATTAAGAAAATCTCTACAGCCTATGGGGCACACATGCTCTCCAACAAGGCTACTGGCCCCTTATGTATCTTCTCTTCATCATGGCATCCCGCCCAGTTAGAGGACAAAAGAGTACAAACTTACCCATCTCTTTGGCTGACCCACCTCCAGTTTCCCTAGCTTCATGCTGGGGATAAAGGTCTGCAGAGTGGCACCATGTTAAGGGAGGTGAAAGAAGAATGACAGCCTGGCAAACATATCTCCCCTCTTAAACAAGTAACACTGTGCTGAAAAAATTTATAAAGCTAAAGAAACCCAAAACATGAAACTTAAAAAAAAATCAGCAACCATTTCAATCTGAACAGATGTGTTATTTTGCCTCTATATCATCCCTGATGGAGATCACACAAAAGAAATAGGTTAGACTGAAGACGCTCCTACTGATGAGACAAGCCTATAGTTGGGGATACATCTAATTCCCTGAGCTTTCATTATTAATATTTTATAGCCCTCACTGATATCTGCCTAAGCTTGAAGAAAAAGTTCTCTCTCATTGAAACAAGCAGGGCAGACTAGTAGATTTTATCTATATAAGGAGAGAGGTGAAATACAGAGTACAACAGAGATGTCATAGAGCAAAGTATTCATTTTGCACTACGTTATTTGAATCAGCGATCTCTCCATGGTATGCCTATCTGAGCAGCAATGAGAGCATTAGCATACCCAAGTAGTGCTTAAATTCCCATTAAGATGAAAACATGATGAATGCAATTTAGGGTGTTTTTAAAATCTCTATTTAAACATTTCATACCTCACTGTCCTTCAATAAAATAATGTCCATTTCGTTTGCTTCAAACTTCTGCAAGAGTCAGCTATTATTTCAAGTTTAACCTATCAACACCCTTGATTTATCTGCCTTAAAAAGAACATCAAAAGAAAATATTTTTTCTCCTACATTTGCTGATCCATCTCAATAACACATTAAGAAACATTTATTTGGGCAAAGTTATTTAAAGAGATTTGTACATGCTAAATAGTTTTAAAATAGTATTTGTGATCTGGTAAAATGTAGAACAGAAGCAGTTCAGTGCTGTGCTATAACTATATCTATTCTTCTGACTGTACCTCAACATAGCATGTTATTGCCTATGGCAAGGAGGACACAATGCAATTCAGAAAAAAAAATACTGGCATATCAGCCACAACTTTATTAACATATGAAAGACATACAAGGTGGAATGTAAGCTACCCTTTGATCCCAATTAAATGATATCAGAGATTCATAGGCCCTCTGAAGAGTCTAGATCAGTGGTGGGCAACTTGCGGCCCATCAGGGTAATCTGATTGCGGGCCACGAGACATTTTGCTGATGTTGACCGTTCGCAGGCACGGCCCCCCGCAGCTCCCAGTTGCCGCGATTCACTGTTCCCGGCCAATGGGAGCTGTGGGAAGCGGCGGCCAGCACGTCCCTGCGGCCTGCTGCTTCCCACAGCTCCCATTGGCCGGGAACAGCGAATTGCGGCCACTGGGAGCTGCGGGGGGGGAGGGGGCAATGTCTGTGGATGGTCAACATCAGCAAAATGTCTCACAGCCCCGCAATCAGATTATCCTGATGGGCCACATGCAGGACATATATCAAAACAGTATGCTTGGGTGTTACTGGAGTGTTCACTACTCTTGGATAACCAAACAGTGCCCAGGAATGTGAGTTATTTTAAAAAAATACTCTTCAGCTAGCCAAGAAATGTCCTGCCTTTTCTTCACAAATGAGAATCCAAGATGGTCAATGCCTTTGACCCCTCCAACCTATAGCATAGTCTATCTGAATTGAAGGGAAAAAACACATGAAAACTGCAGCTGGCTCATTATATGCAACTGCCTCCTGATGAATTACCAGATTCATACCAAGGCACCCCAAGGAGTACCTGAGAGCCAGTATTAATCAAAGGACACATGTTTACAGGGCTGATTCTGCTATTCTTTCCCAGCCAAAATTCCACTTGAAACCAATGGAGCAAAGGCTAAAAGGGGCAGATTTAATAGACAAGGTTTTCTCCATCTTGGCTCAAATTTTAAAAGCTGCCTAAAGGTTTCACATACCCAGTGCCCATCCCTAGATGGATCTGAAAATGTCAATCTTCAATTACAAAGCAATATTTGAGCTAGGCCTTTTTTTTTTTAATGAAACCATCATTCTTTCTTTCAGCTCTGATGTTTGGTGGAACTAGAGCTAACAGAATACAAAGCAACACACTCAGGAGCTGAGTACAGGGTGTTTTTCTGGGAAAACCCTAGGCTAAGGAATTTAGAATGCTAAGGCATTCTATTAGGATGAGCCTGAACCTTACCAATTTCAGGGTGTATATAGCTCTTTGCACAAGCCTCCCTATGATGAAGCTGAGAAACCTCACACCAGCACGGCGGGGGTTAAAGAGAGCATATGGGTCCAGGTGGCACCACCCTGTTATATATGCAGCCAATACCGGACCTGGCAGGGGAAGAAAAAGAAAGAACCTGATTCAGTTCAGGACTGACTGGCAAATAGACAGGAACTAGCTGACTCCCTACCTGAGGGGAGCAGCACTAGGAGCCTGATAGCCACTAGGGAAGAAGCACTGCCGCATTGTCCAAGGGAGACTGTAGAGGACACCGAGGAGCCCCCAGCAGTGAGTGAGTTGAATGATGGAACGATAGACACATTTTGCGGTGAGGCCCTACCAAACTTACAGCTGCCTCACCCAGGGGAACCTGAGGCTGCAGCAGGTCTCCAACCAAGGTCCCCGAGGGGGCGCTACTTAAGTCAAGTCACTACAAACTATTGGACTATAGTGGCCATACTCCAAAATTTAAAGGACAGCAGTAGGAAATAGCCTAGGAGAGAGGACTTAGACCATTTGCTGGAAGGTCCCTGTTCAGGGGTTGCTTCACTCAGGGCCCTGGAGTGGGACCCGTGAGGAGGAAGGGCCTGGGTCCTCCTACCTCACTGCCTTAAAGACTGAGGCACCACTGCCAGGGAAGCAAGGGGCTGGAAGTCAGGTTCACTAACCATTAGACTGCCCAGCCCTCCAAGCACACTGTTACACTCCCCTATATGACAGTAATAGCGGAAAAAGCTGCACAATTTCCCTCAATGAGAAGAGACACAACCCCACTTAATAAAACAAGATTAAAACAATGGCATGATGGAAAATGAGATGTTTTTAGACACTAATATGCTTTCATTTTCTTCAGTGAAAGGTGCTATAGTGATTCTCACATTATGAATGTGAAGACATTCATTATAGCCCTAAAATATTTTCCATCTATACTAGGGGTTTAGTGAATGTGATGGACAGGGGGCTTGTTTACATGGGGACATTTTACCAGTCATACTGGTATAATTATATCAATATAGTTCAACCTCTATAGTTATAACAGTATAACTCCTCATGTGAACACCTTTATTCCAGAATAAGATAGGCTTTTTGAAGTTTATCTTAAACCCTTCCAAAGCAACATAAGCGAAACCAAAAAAGGCACTCTTATCCCAGAATAAAAGTGTACCATATAGGGAGTTATAGCAGCATAATTATATCAGTTTAGATATACCTTAGCTCATACTGGTATAACCTTCCCACATAGACAAGCCTCAACTTAGAAAACTGAATACTAGCAATAGAGAATCAGTCTGACCCTGTCTCTAATACACTGATTAATGTATACCAGGATTTATTTTGAGGATTGGGTGGTTTATCTAGTGCACAAAAAATTAAGGTAAACATGCTGATTGCTTCTGGGATTCATCCACCTAGAAAGGTACTATATGTTCTTCTGGACAAGATGAAGGCTGACTTGGATAGAATTGAAACCCTTGCAAACAACAAGGAAAACACCTGTTAGGGGAAATTCTTTTGTTATTATGGACAAAAAATATGGTTGCTAGCATATTTGTTTAGACTCCAAGGACCTTAACAAGGCTATAAAAACAGAGCACTTAAATAATAAAAATAAAAGAAGAGTATGTCAAACAACCAACAAGAGGAAAAAGTCATGGCATAAATTGAAAATGCAAAACTGTTTACTAAATGAGATGCATCCTCAGGCTCTGGCAAGTGAGACTAAGAGAAGCAAGCATAAAGTTAAGCATTTTTGGGAAGTAAGGATTCTTACAATGACTTCTGGGAATAGCCTTGGCCCAAGTAGTTTATCACAACTCTATACATGTGATATAAGCCTATTGATTTCTTTAAGCACCAGTCTTTAGCTCCAATAATACAGAATAATTAAAATATACAATGCAGAAACAAAATCGACACAATACATATTGAACTGCTCATGCAGTGTGACAATTATACTGGTCCACCATAAAAAAACAATTCCAACATACTGCTGTGTATCCCCAATCCTGCCACTGAGCTTTGATCTAGGCTCAGCAGAGAAAAAATAGAGATGGGAGCTTTTCAAAGATAAAGGAGTTGTCAACTTTTTGGAGGGAGGGGTTGTGGCAAGGGATGTGGAGGCCAAAAAGCCTGGAGGGGGAGCCTGTTGTGGGGATATGAAGAGAGAGGAAATTTCCTGAAATAATCCAAACATTAAAAAAATGCTTGCTTTAGAGAAGATAAAAGAGTATGGTGTAGATCCTCAGATGATATAAACTGCCATAATTCCATTAAAATCAGAGATATGATAATTTAAACCAACTGGGGAACTGCCTCTGTTTCAAAATACTAATTGACCAGTTTGCTTATCTCTAATGTTTATTAGCATTCGAAAGGAGATAGTGACTGCCATTTCCTAGTATTCTGATGGCAAAAGAATTGCTAATTATCCCTTTGACGTATTTGACATACTGTAGTAAATACCCTTAGTCCAGAAGTATCTTGTTTATACTTCTGGACTGAGTATTTATTACAGTATGCCAAATACATCAAAGGGATAATCAGTATATCTATAAAGTGAGCCTAGCAATAGCTGAATGGATATTTAACTAAGAGAAAAGAATAAATTTCTCTTGTTTGCATGTACTTTCTTCTGTTAACTCAAAATCCATTTTGGTTAATATTAAACGGTCAAATCACTGCAAGATCAACCTGTCTCTTCTAGACCAAGGCTTAGGGTTTCTCTCACCTGTTCTTATAACACTCAATTGAAACTAACTTCAAACAAACAATCTAAATGTCCTTTTCCCCTTAGAACGGATTTGTCCCCAGTGATCATCACAAGGGTGGAGAGGGGTTTGTCCCTTGTGCCACATGCTACAAGTCCATGCCACAAATCCCATGGAAGCCAGTTCAGTACCTCCATGTGTCACTCCTCTCCCGAACCTATCTGCCAGAAAAGCAACACTGGCATGTGCTCTAACATCCACTCTCTGACCTCACACTACAGTGTAAGGGTTGTCTTTTTCTACAAGAAACACCGCTGGACATGGGGGAGATTGTGCCAAGCCTGCCTACTCCTTACACTGGCCACTCCCTCCCTGCCCCTGTTCCTGCTAAGGCCCTCCAGCCCTCTATAGGTCTGTGGAAGAAATAGAGTGTGAGGGTGGGATCCCTACTGAGGAAGATGTTCACCCACCCATCCTTCCACCAGAGGGGGCTGTGATCCATGTGTATAGAGACCTGCTCTGAGTATGGATAGAGGCCATGAGTAACGATATTAGTATCATTTTAAATCTGATTTTTAAAGGGCTCCATCTGCCTAGCTATTTTTAGCCAGAATCATATCAATTTTAACTAGAGCCAGAAAACTCAGAGCTGAAACAAAAGCCTGAGTTATTCTGATTATCTTTGGCAGCCAATAGCAGTTTCTGCAGTGGGGTCTCATAGTAGTGGGAGATGTTTCCTATTGTACAGTACATGCAGTAAAGGTTATAAGCACAATCTGGTGATGTAAGGAGGTATTTTTAACCCAAACACTAATTTTCCTAGCCTTCGCAGCCAGTTTCAAACTGTCCCATAACATTATTTTTAATTACATTTTATTATCTGTGAATAAAAGGATGCTAACTAATGCAGGATTTCAACAACTAAATTCACATTTTACAGTTAGATTTTAATGGGCCAATAAAAGATAAACTTGGACTTTTTAATGGTGCTAAATGTATTCTCCATTTTAAGTCAAAGACAATTTCCCACTACTAAGATCCATTTGCTTTTATACATCACTGTATAAAATGAAAATTGTTTTAAGCATGCAGGAGATGGATAATGAGAATATCTGATTGAGGATATTTGCACAATTTAACAGCAAAGCAGATTAGTTGCTCCTACTTTAAATTTATACCTGTTCAAAAGTGTTACAGAAATCTACTCAGATCCGATATCCATTATTAGAAGCTAAAAATAAGGCCTAATTGAAAAATTATAAATGAAGTGATAAAGTACAGAAATTTTCAGATACCTCTGAACACTGGTGATAGTCAGAGGCCTACAGGTAGGATAACAATCCTAATGCATTATTAACTTTCTTTACTACACTGTAATGTTAAGAGGTTTTTTTACATTTTTAGTCTCCTCAAGGAAAGACTCTGGGCCAGATTAATGAAAGGGATAATGGATAATTAATATTTACATCTATACAATTGCATCACTTAGTGCTCCCCTTTCAATCAGATAGTACAGGTAATTTTCAAATTTCTATATTTATAGGTATTTGGTGTGGCATATACACATAAGAGTACAGTTAATAAAGTTTGCTAGAAAAATGATGAAAACCTGTAATTTTTACTCAAGTAATTCACTGATATTTTAAAACAGTCAAATAATGACTAAGAATGCTTATGAAAAATATCTGCCTGGTGCCCTTTTTGTGTCCAGCCTACTGTCCCTTCTTTTTTCATAAGCTTGTTTTAGTCACATGATTTTCAATTCTTTGATGATCTGTCAGTGACACATGCAAATCAGAATGGACAGAGTTATCGAGGTTGCCATAGCACAAGTCAAAATATGGTATTTTGAAACAATATGATAGTTGTGTCAATTTCAATAACATTTCCCCCCCCCCCCCCCCCCCCCCAGGAAGCCATTCATCATATGTGGACATTTTTGCTATGCTATCTATCTTGTAAGAATGTCACAGGTGACTTGAGATTATTTTTATAATCTAGACAAGTTTCAGTTTTTCCCCACTTTTTAAACTATCATTAGTTTAAACAGTCCCTACAATATTCAGTTTCACAGCATTCAGGATCTTTTTCCAGCTCATTGTCATATGATGATGATGTCTGGTGATTGACAATATTTAATTGTAAGTAAAATATGAGCTGTGTAAGATTTTCTCATCAGTTTGGGTTAAAATAATAAACATTAAATAAATAGAATTCCAATTTCCCTTTGTCTTAGCCTGTAGTAACCTTAGATACACATTAGGTATCAGTGGTTTAAAAGTTTACATATACCATAAAACATTATCTAGTGTTTATACAAATGCTCTAAATTCAGTGACAAAATAGATACTATCCTGATTTTTTTGGTAAGTCTTGATCATGTGAGTAAAAAGTTAAGCATCCAAAAGTTAAGAAATGCCAGAATTAGGGTTGCCTTTGCAAGTCTGATTTTGCTTCCTTGTGTGTAATGCATTAGGACACAGATCAATATAGTAATATCTTTGGACCTGATCCTTCCAACATTATGAACCCCTTCCAACATGAATAGTCCATAACATCATGTGCCTTTGAAATCGAGATGACTAATGAGTAAGGACTATTCATATGAGCAGGACTTTACAGGACTAGGCCTGTATTTAATAATTTGATTAATTCAGTACATTAATGTGCAGTTCACACAACTTCTTCAACACTTGACAGCCACAGAGCAAAATGTAGATTTCTAGATTATAAAGCGAGAATGGATCAATGTAATCATCTAGTTTTACCTCCTGTATAACACTGGCCATAGAATTTCCCTGAATCCCTGTTCAAACTGGAGCATATGTTTAAAATGGTCAGTGACTGAGAATCCAGTACAACCCTTGGTAAATTATTCCAATAGTTAATTATCCCGATGGTTAAAAAAAATTGTGCCATATTTCCAGTCTAAATTTGTCTACCTTCAATGGCCAACCATTGGATCTTGTTATACCTTTGTCTACTACAGTGAAGAGCCTATTATAAAATTTCATTCCCCTGTGTAATTTTGATTCCCTTATAAACTGATCGTCACCCCATAAATCCCCCTCTTTGTTAAACTAACTAGATTGAGCTTCTTGAGTCTCTCACTAAAACACACGTTTTCCAATCTTTTAATCATTCTCATGACTCTTGTCTGAACTCTCTCCAATTTATCAACATTCATTAATTGTTGACACTGGTATTGGACACAGTATTCCAGTAGTAGTTGCACTGGTGACAAATACAGAGGTAATATACCAGGGGTAGGCAACCTATGACATGCGTGCTGAACGTGGCACGTGAGCTGATTTTCAGTGGCACTCACACTGCCGGGGTCCTGGCCACCGGTCCAGAGGGCTCTGCATTTGAATTTAATTTTAAATGAAACTTCTTAAACATTTTAAATACCTTATTTATTTTACATACAGCAATAGTTTTGTTATATATTATAGACTTATAGAAAAAGACCTTCTAAAAATGTATTACTGGCACGCAAAACCTTAAATTAGAGTGAATAAATTAAGACTTGGCACACCACTTCTGAAAGGTTGCCAACCCTGTAATATACCCTTCCTACTCCTACTCAATATTGCCCTGTTTTATGCATCCAAGGATTCCATTAGCCTGTTTATCCACAGCATCACACTTGGGAGCTCATTATCCACCATAACCCACAAGTCTTTTTCAGAGTCACTGCTTCCTATGATAGAGTCCCTCATCCTGTAAGTATGGTCTACATTCTTTGTTCCTAGATACATAACTTTACAGTTGTCGATATTAAACTTGATTTGGGTAAGGAAAGTGTGGTTATTTTATCATTTAGAGGGAATAACAACAAAACACATTGTGACAATATTTCAAATTAACGAATAAGTATTTAACTAACAGATCAGAAAGCTACTGCTATTTTAGAAAACTGAAGTTGCTTTTAGTAATTTGGGGGGAGGGTATAAAAAATAAGCAGAACTATTGACAGAAAATACTATTTGCTTATAAAAAGTAAGAGCCTGTCAGACATGTTAGATAAGGGAATATCATAGAGTCAAGGGGACTATAAATTAAGCTGTTGTTATAACATTTATCACAATTGGCCCATCTCTTCTCAAATATTTCAGTTGTTAATCTAAAACATGCATAGCAATATCAAAACCAATAGTAAAAAATAAATTAGGAATGATGCTGGTGATTAGGTTATGGTTGATAAAACTATGAGCATTTTAATACAACCAACTGAAAGGTCATACATCTCAGAATAAAGAATGTAGATTATACTTACAAGGTGGGAACGAGTATCCAGGAATGCCGTGAAATTAGAAAGGTCATGGTAGGTAACCAATGGAATATGAGTTTTAGTATAATATTATAGATTGGAGGGAGAACGTAATCCTTGGATGCATATGGAGGAGAATATCAAGTAGGAGTAGGGAGGTGGTCTGTATTGAGGGCTAGTGAGAGTATTACTGGAATGGTGAATCTAGTTCTGATGTACACACGTCAAAAAGGATACTGAAAAAATTGGAAAAGGCTCAGAAAAGAGCTACAAGAATGAGTTGAGGTCTGGAAAATAGTCATTAAATTTGTAGGGTTAATCTATTTAGTTTATCAAAGAAAAAGTTACGAGGTGGCCTAATCATAATCTACCTATGTGTGGAAGAGATTTCTGATAATAGGCAGCCTTTTGATCTAGTAGATGAAGGCATAATGAGATCCAGTGCTTGAAAGCTGTATCTATAGACAAATTCAGACTAGCCACACATTTTTTAACAGTGAGGGCAATTAACTATTGGAATAACCAAGAATGTGCTGGATTCTCTATCACTTGAAGTCTTTAAATTAAGATTGGAGATACTATAGCTCAAACAGAAGTTATGGGCTTGGTGCAGAAATTTCTGTGTGAAGTCTATGGCCTCTGTTATGCATTGTTCTAATTGTTCCTTCTGGTTTTAAAATTTATGAATATATGAATGGATAAATTTTGGTGACATAGCATGAGAAATTTTTGATTCACCTCTCATTGCAACAGGAACTGCACATGTTACTGTGGAGGTGACATCTCCAAGATTGGTGGGGAAAGCAGTGGTTTATGGGATTCAACAGTTTGCCCCTATGGAGACTGTCACTGAAATTAAGCAGTACTTCACACCATATTTGCTCTCAAGCATATTTAATATTTAGTCTCAGCTGAAACAACAACTAAGCAAGTCGATTAAACTTTCTCTACAATGTTTGCTCATACTGTGTGTATATATACATGATCTTATATTGAAGTACACTAATTTATAAAGTATTCCACATAGTAATGGAAATATTGTGTCAGCAAATATTTCACTTCCTTGTGTCCTTGCATTGGGGGACAGTCAACTCTCGAGTGCCCCCTAACAGCTGGGTATGGTACTCCAATCTTTTCCTGCTCCAGGACCCCCAATAGATTGTCGACCTTGCTTAGTGGATCATCAATGACTCAACCCTCTGGCCAAATCACACAGTCAACAATGGACCCCTTTTGGGGTAGCAAAGAGTTCAACAAACTGTCTGCCCTCACCAGGGTTTTCAGCCTCATCTCTGAGCCCTTTTTAAATCTAGCCTTTCATTCAGGCCTCTAAAGGGATCTTGTCCCCTCCTCAGGTCTTAGGCCACTTTGTCAGTGGCTGGTGAGGGAATCCAGGCTGGCCCACTACTCTGGGTTTCAACCGAGGATCCTCTAAATAGCAACCATATACCACTTCCTTTAATTCCTTCAATTAGTTCATGCAGCCTTCTAGGGTTACCACCTGGCCAGTATTTGACCAGCCTGGCTGTTGTTGTTTTTTTAATGGATTTGCCAGTTGCCAGAAAATTAATTTAATCTGCTGGGTTTTTTTGTTTTGTTTTTTTTACGTCTAAAGATTCGCATTAGTAACACAATACACTGGGATATCAAATGTTAAAAGTTTGTGTCCTGCTAAAGATGCAGCAGTGTTCTCACTTCTGTTTAAGCAATAACAGATCAAAACAGTTGAAAATACAGCAGCTGTCTGCCCACCGGCACGCAAGTGCACTGTGTGCATGTATGAGAGAGGGTCTGAGTCATGTGAGAGTGAGGAGATGTGTGAGGCATATTAAATAGTGGAAGATCAGGGCAATAGTGTGAGTGATCCTACCATACCCCTTCTCCCCAAAGCTTGCATGAGAAACTGCACATTCAATGACAACTGACTAAACGAAACAGACTACAAAGACTGGCTGGCAAAATGTGTTGATACAACAAATGCCCGTTTGTTATCAATGATGTTATCAATCTTATTTATATGTATTATCCTTCTAGATACTATAAGTGGCTGTTGAAGAGAAGGGGCGATTGCAGAGTTGCCTTGTGCTTAGGAGGGTTGGGGTTACAGCGGGCTTGCCTTTGGGGGAGAGGGGAAGTTGCTGAGTTTTTTGCATTTCAAAGGTGGTAACCCTACCTCCTTTCTGGGACTTCTTCCCACCTGGTCCCTTTATCTCCATTCAATACCTTGGGGTTAGACTCTCAACTCCTCTCACTCCCAGGTTTAGCAAATGCAGGCCATTGAGCTCCCCTTGGCCAGAGCAGAGCACATTTCCTTTCACCCTGCCAGGCACTGACCTGCTAATGCCCTGCCTTTATCAGAGCCTCCTGGGCTCTGATTGGCAACTTCCATGAGACCTCTCTAGGCAGGCCTGGAGGATTCACCTTCACTTCTCCTTCCTGGGGCAGGGTGTAGTAGGACCGCTGGGCCTCCAGCAGGGGGCCACAGTGAGGCAGGTACACCCTGTCACAGTCCTTTAATAGCCCACAAATGAGATTCAGAGAACACCATAACCACCAAACAATGGAATTTGCCACTAACTTCAAGCAAATATATTGTTTTATAAAAATCAAGAATCTAGGTGCTTATGAAGTGGAATTCAGTAATGTGGTACATCAATATAATGGATAATTCTATAAATGCTGTGGTAATGAAATTCAGGAGATTAACACAAGTGGAGTTGATGAAAAACTCAGGTCAGAAATGCTATTTCATTATCAGTGAAGGACCTATAAAATGTCTTTCCTTGTACAATTGTTGTTATGTGCACCATTGAAACACCATTTCTAAAAATGAGTTTCAGTTTAGAAATGCTCAGTGGTCTACCTTTCTATTACAGTTTATGTCTTAACTCCAAGAAGCAAACCCTTGAGGGAAGAGAAATTAATATGCCCTCAGATTCTATATTCCTAAATAAGCAAAAGTCCATCTGACTACATTGCATTATTCCTCATTGCTCTCTGTAAAGCAAAGGAAGAAGTATATCACTTTCAAATAGCTTCTGAAAACTGATCTCTCACTTCACTGTGACAATACGACTGACAGAGGGGAAATATATTTTACTTCTAAAAACTAGTTACCTTTCTTGAGTACATTCACTTTAGGGATGTAACAGTAGGATACAGAGGCTGATATTGGACTGGCAGTCAGGAGAACTGAGTTCTATTCCTATCTTTGCCACTGACGTGCTGTGGGAACTCAGTGAAATCACTTCACCTCTCTGGGCCCCAGTTTCCACATCTATAAAGTAGAAATAGTGATACTTGCTTCCCTTTGTAAAAGCACTTCAAGATCTAAGGATAAAAAGTGCTCTAGAAGAATGGCACAAAGCTGCGGCTGCATGATCAAAATTGGGTGCATCTCTTGAGAACTGGGTGCATTGCAGCATGCAAAGTGAGGACTTGAATTGTATGATTTCTCTTCTTCACAATTGCCTACATCATTAATGGCCAAAGAGTGGGAACCTTTCTCCACATGCTTTCTGAGGTAGGCCACATAGACCTCTGGATAGGATGGCCTATCACAAAACCAGAATGTTGGCCTCCCAGGGTTCATGCATTTCAAAAGGCTGTGGGAGTATTATAAACCTGATTGGACACTCATCAGTAGGGAAATTTTATAATTTTTAAGGGCAACTATCAGGAGGAGACCATTGCTTAGTGGCAAATTCTGTTATGTTTGAAAAGCAGAATGGAGAAACAAACCTATGTATTACCTTCTAGTGTATAAGAGAAAGAGCAGGAGTTAGATCATGCTTTCATTCATAAAGGACTATGAAAGGGCCAATGAGTGGCAGAAAACTCTGCAGCTGTGAAACTGGCTGCTTTCCTCTGTGTCATCTTCTCTGGTGAGGAGGGTATTGCTATCAGTGGACGAACATGGTTCATTGCCCTCCAACCTTGCAGAAGTCCTAAGGTCCACAGGGAAATCCCATGGAATTTGTGGCATCTTTTATGAGTCGGGCATTTATATTGAGGGTCAGATCCTTGGCAATAACCCCCAGCCCTTTACCATCATTTCCTATGGTAAAATGGACCCGCAGAAGTAACTTGGTGGCAATATTTTAACAAGATGCTCCCAGAATCCCTTACCAACCCATTATAACACAAGTAGCATAATGTGGCATTGAGTTTTCAAGTTGTTTGTTTATTTATTGTTGGAATGAAAGGATTAATTTTCAAATTTGTGCAACTTGGTCTTTTAGAAATTATATCTTGTTTTCCATGAAAAGATCATATGCAACACACACAAAGAAAGAAAGAGACTAGAGGCAGGTTAAAAAGCCCATGGTCTTGGGACCATTCTAATTCTCAGTGCTTTCAATGTTAATGTTTTGTGAGAAAAATGCTGTCTCAGATGCTCCTCAAAGAGAGTTTTGGTGAAAAGGGGGGGGGGGGGCAGCCTACAGTAGCTAGCTACATCAGAGGAGTTGGGTAAATGAGCCAGAACACAAAACCTCAATACATAATTGTCCAGACTTCTTATCAAGAACATTGTGATGGATTGTTAACCATTTTCTTCTCAGTATGTTTAGATATTAACATTAACAAAAGAATCCTCAGGACATTTTGTCTCCCTTATGAAGTTTTAATGTAATTCAAGTAAAAGTACCACATACATTTTTTTGTTAAAAAAAAAAGAAAAGATTGCAGTGAGAAACTGCCAATCAGGCAGAAAAAGTCTACATTATTCAGAAATCAGCATCTATAGTTAACATAGTGGACTATGTTCCAAATAGTGTGGTTTGTAAAAGTGGCAAAGACTGCTCAGCAAAGCATTACTGTACAGTATGTCCAGAGAATACTAAACAAGGTTCTTCTTAGAGAGGATTTTAGATTGTGCATAATAATCCACTCACATTGAGATTGTTTCCTGGGAATTATCCTGATTAGACTATTGAATTAAGCCATAAAAATCACAAATGAACGCCTATCTGTCTCAATGGAAATAAGGTTACTTTCTGTTTCTCCCTCAGACAAGCTCTGTTGTGGTGTCCCTACCAAAGTAGCCCACTTCGATTTTTTCCCCCTCAAATGCATGGAGGAGGGACCATCACTTGGAGTCTGCATCATCTTCAAATCAGCACAAGTTCACTTTTCAAAATATGGATCAGGCATAGAGAAGTTCCCAGATACGTGGAAGACCAAAAAAACCTCAGACTCATTCACCAGCTCCCTGTCTTTCCAAATCACCCCCCTGACCTCTTGAACATAATGGGGGGGGGGGATACAACAGCATGTACTTGCAGGTACCCTGGATTGCCCCTTCTCCACTAGGGCAGACTACTATATTATCAGAAAGCCTGAGGTCTTGCTGACCCAGAATTCCACATGGACTCAGGCATTTTCCCCTCTAAAACTGATGGGCTCTCTCCCCTAAGGAGAAGTCAGATATGACTGCCATTTCTGTTCCGCAGGCCCAACCAGGAACCTACGAATCCTATGCAGTCTGCCAATGAATGGACCATGAAACCGACTGTACACCTAAGCTTTCTGATATTAGGGAAAAGCTCTAATGGGAAGTGTTTAGAATGGATTGGCTGTGACTTTACATCAGAACTTCCCTCCCAAGCATCTGCTTTGCCTAAAGGGGAATTGCTAGCTTTGTGATTAATCTTGTCTCCATCTTTCATAATTTGATGCTAATATCTCATGAAAGGATGGGGCCCATCCAATCTGGATGAGGGAGGTATAGGAAAATTATTTTCCAATAGGAAGAAAACAGATTCTAAGCTTAGTGAGTATAACAGAACACTGATAGTAATATTGTGGGAGAAAGCAGACACTTCAGATGATGATCTGCTCAGAGATTAAGATGAAAATGGGGAAATGAGGCTCCATACATGAAGTCCAATGGAGGAAGAGAATCTCTCCATTGCCAAGACTCATTGCTGTATTAATGAGGGAGGATCATGTGTTTCAGTTAGTTGGGGGTAGTTAAAGACCTATACCCAACTCCCTTGACTTTCATAAATTAGGAAATTCTCACCTTGGACAGTCACACATCAAAACGGAAAAGAATATAGGGAACATGAGTAAACCAATCAGTGTTCTAATAGTTTATTAAATGGATGACACAGGACTTCTTCACTTGAAACTGGCATTGGCAATGCATACGACACCTTGTGGCTGTGAGCTCATTTTATGGCTACTAGTGACAGCTTAGTTGCAAGTTTGCCTATCACTCTCTTGAATTTTGGTAAATGCTGTTGAGACCTGATGTTTTACCTGTTCTGGTTTCTCAAGCATAATTGGCATGACAGGCTATGGCAGGGGTCAGCAACCTTTCAGGAGTGGTGTGCTGAGTCTTCATTTATTCACTCTAATTTAAGGTTTCAGGTGCCAGTAATACATTTTAACGTTTTCAGAAGGTCTCTTTCTATAAGTCTAAAATATATAACTAAACTATTGTTGTATGTAAAGTATATAAGGTTTCAAAATATTTAAGAAGCTTCATTTAAAATTAAATTAAAATGCAGAGCCCCCCCGGACTGGTGGCCGCGACTCAGGCAGTGTGAGTGCCGCTGAAAATCAGCTTGCGTGCCGCCTTCGGCACGCGTGCCATAGGTTGCCTACCCCTGGGCTATGGGATAACAACCATCCACATACTCTGACAGCAGATTGTGTTTTGTTTTGCTCAGAATACAGCAGAAACGCAATTATGACTATTGTCACATAATCTCCTTATTCTATAGTCTTTTTTTTGGTATTTTACATATTATTTCAATATCACATTAAAACTACATTAAATATGTTATTTAGGTTGCAAAGTCATGCCTTCAGAAATGCCAGATTTATGATTGCCCACCCAACCTTAATTCAGTCCATTTGCGCATATGAATTATAATACATTTTTAATTACATGATTGCATACTAATTTGTCAGTAGGACTCCTGCCTCATTTAGTGCACAGGGTAGACACACATATATTGTTCTCTTAATGTAGATTTTTTAAATGTAATTACCTAGGTTTTTTTTTAAGGGCAGAGGTAAAACCCGTTTTGTTATGTGCAAATGTAACAACCTCCTCATCATGCATCAACAGCAGGAGTTGAAGCTGTAGCACAGATTTGTACCACTTGAGCTACAGGAATAACTGTGTTAACAGGAAGCAATATAATGTTGTTATCCAGGGGGTGGGGAGGATGGTCTGTTAGTGGTGCCAGAACCAGAGAATGTTGGAAGGAGCCTGCCTCAGCTTTTTCTCTTCCTTATCCCCAGAGGTGGGGGTCCTCTCCCATGTGGAACCTCTGGGGATGAGACATAGGAGCCGTATTGCTGGGTCCAAAGGGTTTAGTGGTAGAGCTTATCTCATCTCTTTCTCCCCATCCCCAGGAATTAGGGGAGCTCCTGCCCTATGTGGTGCCTTCCAGAGAGAGCTGCGGGGGGATATTGGGAATCTGGGTCCAATGGAGTTATAGGGGGAACCCAGCTTAGTTTTCTAATCCCCCCCTGGGTCTTGGTGATGCTCCTGGCCCATCCCTGGGGTGATGGGATGAAGCCCTGTTATCTCCCACTCCCCACTACAGCTCTTTTGGTACCTCCCAGGTGTTCTCAGTCCAATGTGCACTGCTGCTGCTTTTGGTGTTATCCTATCCTTGGAATGGTCAGTGATTCTGGCAGTCTGCCAGTATTTCCCTGAGGAACGCAAATGAGAGAAGGGAGATGGTGAATTTTAATATTACACAACTCATATACATTTGAATAGAATTTCCTGGGACAAAGGAAAGGCCCTGTAGCCCAAGGGGATTCTCCCTGCCAAATATCAAAGGCCTACTGCAGACAATGGAGGTGTGAGAGCTGCTCAAAAAAAGGTTGCAAGAATCTTTTATAATCAAAAGTGTTAGGCCACCCAAATATAGGGTTAATACATTCATACATATAACTTATATAAATACATGCACTATATATGCAGCAGAAATTAGTTTTCTTTTAAAGATTGCCATGATTTGGGTTTAATTCAATTTACACAACAGTAGCAGTAAAAAATAAATAAAAATTGAAGGTTAATACAAGAGAACTGCTGCACAGGATAATTTCATAAACAGATTTCGGTAATCAAACACTCAATGAAACTAAGGGGATATGTGAAGCAGCAAGCAGAAAATAGCTTCAACTACTTGCAACTCTTTCTCTGGTGAAAGTGCAATTAATGACCTCAAGTCAACGTCCCAATGACAGAAATGAAGTCTATAACAACACACTTCATATTAACAGCCCATGCTCAGGAAGTAAAACAAACAGTGGAAGAGCCATAATAAGAGAACCCTTAAACCTGAGCAAACAGATTGAAAGTGCAACAAACAAATTGAAGAACTCTCAAGATAATGACTGACAGGAGAAAGAAATCTAAACATGGAAGCTATACTTTGCAAATTAGACACTCCCCTACTAACTACTGTAGAGCAGATAAACAGGCAAATAAATATAGAATCTATACGACACTATAGTGTAGTGATACAACCAACACAGAAATACATGAAAAGAATGCCAAGGTTGCAAAGTCAAGCATTCAAGAATTAGGAAACGACAAGATGAAGGTTGCCTGTGCAATTTTAATTTGGCCACCATGTGTGTATGTATTACCAGAGAGTCTTGAATTACATGGTCACACACTATTTTGTCTCAGCATTGTCTTCAGAGAAGTTGGACTGTTCTTGAGTTTCATAACTGCTGCCCAAGAAAGCTGAGATGTTCTGCTGCCCACATGGGTGCCAGTTCAAGTTATGCCTCCCTCAGTCTAAAATGCTAACGAGACTATACGGAAATGGAATTGTCTGCATGATCACTTTCAAAATGTACTCATGTAAGGGCAGGTCTACCCTAGAAACGCTACATTGGCACAGCAGCACCCATGCAGCTGCGCCGCTGTAGCGTGTCTGGTGAAGACACACTATGCCAGGGAGAGCACTCCCATGAGAGGCGGAAGCTATGCCAGTGGGAAAGCGTCTCCAGCCGACACAGTGCCAGTGTGGACAGCGCTTAGGTCGCTGTAACGTGTATCGCTCAGGGGGACTTCTTTTTCACACCCCTGAGCGACGCAAATTAGATCGACTTAAGCAGTAATGTAGACCTGCCCTAAGAGTTTACTTCACTCTGGAGAAGTACATTTTCTTTAAGTATTTGGTGGTTTTTAAGCTTCCGCTGCAGTTCACAAAACTTGTGGATATTAGTAAAAAAGCGCTTAAAGAACTTCAATAAAGTATTCTCAGATCTGAACAAAATAGAATATCACAAAAAGAACAAAGACCTGGTAAGCACATAGAAAATGATCCAATTCCTCATGAAGAAATCCTAAATGAGATCTTTCTCATAAGCAGGTGAAAGCAAGGAGTCAGGCAGCTAATGGGTCAGCTGGAACACCAGCGTGTTAGCTGAATGTGCTCATGAGGACGGTGTGGGGCGGTGAGCCAGGAGTCAAAGTGAGACAGAAAGGTGGCTGAGGAGGAGTCTGTGTGGCTGCAGAAGATAGCTACCTCAAGTGGGAAATGACACAACATTTGAATTGAGTATTATTTGATGAAGGACAAGTGGGAAAGTGGTGGAGGTAAGAAAAGGAGAAAAGAAGTCCAATACTCCTACCTTCAGGGGTGAAAGTAAGTTAGGTCACTTACTGGTACGGGCCGGGGGGGCGCTCTGGCCCCCAGAAGGGGCAGGGCCTTGGGTGGAAGGGGTGGGGCTGGGGGGGGTCAGCATCGCTGCCCATCCTTCCCCACCCCCGTCGGCGGCCCTGCTGGTATGGACCCTACCGGCAGGGCTACCGACAGGGGAGGCAAAAGGGGCCAGGGACATTAAAGCACTGCCGCAGCAGTGCTTTAATGTGGGGTGGGTATGGGCTGATGCGGGTTCTTACCGGTACGGAGTACCGGCCCGTACCGGCTTACTTTCACCCCTGCCCACCTTATTTCTTCATTACTTGGTTTGAGAGCTGTGAGAGAAGGAGAAGCTATCATCGTAAAAGCAGCTCCAAAGGCAGTGCCAGAGGGGGGACCCAAGAGTCTGTGAGGGCCTGGAAACATAATATGAGATGAAAAGTTTGTGGAGATTTATTTGTTTTATTCTATTTTATTTTTATAGGAAGCAAGTGTTCCAGATGGAGCAGAAGGGGTGAAGGTAAAGGGTGTGTGTGTGTTAGTGTAGGTTTAAAATGGAGGTTCCATATAGATGGAGGTGTTGACAGGAGAAAGATGGTGGGAAGGATGGGGATGAATGGAAGGCTAGGGTTGAGAAATCTAGCCTTTAACATGTTTGTTAGTATAGTTCTTTAGAAAATGCATGCATGCAATGTAATATGAGTAATTACAATGCATCAGCATCTGTTTTTTGTTTGCAGTTACAGAGGAATTTTGATCTAATGAAAATGTTAGATAGTCTTTTACTCTTTTATAGTCTTATGCATAAAGCGCTAAATCCTACTCCTCTTATTTCTATAAGAAATTCCACCAGTTTCACTGCAACAGGTGGGGAAATTGTGCAGGAAAAAGTAGAGCAAAGACAGTAGAGATGAATACATTTTCCCAAATCACCCCGGACCCAGAGGCTACCCAGCAGTGACACAGCAGTTTGGTTTCCCTGTCTATTCAATCCTTGCTCTCTTTCCGTTGAGATTGCTAATAATGTAGCCAATTGTGATGGGAACACCTATCCACGAAGAACTGAACTGAGACCACCAACTCATTGAATATTGGACAACACAGAGCTGTCATTGTATTGATGTTCTGTCATTACTAATCTAGGCTGAATTAGAACCAGTAATGTCAAGGTGGAAGGCTCCATATTGTATTACCAACCCCCCCTCCAGTTCCAGAAACATTACATATAATATAGTTTGATTTTAATTCAATAAACACATTCAAAACTTAATGTATTGAGATAATAAACAGCCACATTTTAGTCTGTCTTGATCTTGAAGATCCACAATTGCCAATGAAGCCAATAGGCGTAGCAGGTAATTTCTTAGTATCTTACCCTTAATTGTCATATCTCTTGACATAAAGTGAACATTGAATTAAAAACAATATTAAGCAGGGTCCACTTAAAGTAATTTTTATATAAATATCAATGGGAAGATTAATAATATTCACACATTTATACAGTGTCTTTTATCCCAAAGGAACCTAAAACACTTGCAAATTCAGACTGAAATAATAACTGCATTTTGGATCTTTAAAAGATCACTTAAACAGTTACCAAAATGCAGTCACCTCTGGAGTGAAATGTAGATATAGGTGCTTTAGAAATACTTTATGCAGATTTACCTACCAAATAACATACAGCATCAGTGCACAGCAATGGGGAATAGGAGTTAAAATATAATTCATTATTGCACATGTTAAAATGTAAGTAAATAAATGGTGAAAATGGCAGCCTACTTAAAATAAAATTTTGCATGGAAGGCAGGTAAATTGGAAATGCGATGTCTCTGCCCCCGCAACATCCACAAAATAAAATGATAAGAATAAAAAATATTACAGAACCAAATACAGCTAACCGTTAATATGAATTTAATTCCAGTGTTTTACTATTTGTAGGCTGAAGAGGTAGAATTCTATTGGGGAAAAAAAAGAACACTCAAAGTGAAAAGATGTATGCATAATAAAATATGCAGCAGCATCTTTCCTCACAAGCCGAAATCTTATTTATAAAAACAGTGCTATTAGATGCTGGTACAGTCACATTTCAGCACCAAAGGACACAGTACTGGTACTGATAAGTATTAGTGCTGTGCCTGAGCAGATCGTGCTTATAGAAATACCAGTCAAAACACTGCCATGGATGTTTCAGGGAGATGGGAAGCAAAATGCCTTACCAGTATATTGCCTGGTATAACCCCCCTGTTTTGGTATGCCTAAATATTATCAGGAAACCAAGATTGTTCTAAAAGCTGTAATATTGTAATACTTTCTTTGCTATAACAGCTTGAAAAATTACCATCCACTGGATATTTACATGACCACTAATCCATGATCATATCTTTTCTGATTAATTACATGGTGAATGTTTCAGCATATTGTATGTACAGTACATCTCAAGAAAGAAAGGGGGGAAAAAAACTTTAGTATTGCATTTAGGTTGAAAAACCTGTTCAGAAAGCAACCCAAGGTTCCTTCTTTCATCCCCAGGTGGCAGTGGATTTGTAAGCAGTTAATAGAAATCAAGAACACATTCATTGTATGTATATCATTCAGGTAGATAAAATATAATTTTTATAAAATTTTTCTTAAACATGAATATTGTCTTGCAATCTTATAGCTGATGCTAAATGCATTTTTGGCAGGTCCTTCCTTCATTAGGATGAATGGTAAATGGCAGGTCACTGCCTTCCATTTTTCTGAGATTTTAATTAGAATTAGCTTAGAAATTAAACAATAATGACTTGAAAAGCATATATAGGCTTTTTCAATTTCTGGGGAAGATTCAATAATGGCCCAGTGCACAGCACA
This sequence comes from Platysternon megacephalum, assembly GCA_003942145.1. Classification (NCBI taxonomy): domain Eukaryota; kingdom Metazoa; phylum Chordata; order Testudines; family Platysternidae; genus Platysternon; species Platysternon megacephalum. The sequence continues at coordinate 11,598,540 of QXTE01000034.1, forward strand.
GGATTCAGAGTGCTGTTGTTTTAATGAATGCCTTAGGTTTTTAAACTTTTTTCATTTAGCATAGGAACTACTCTGAGGACAACAAATATTCATAATACTATAAACCAAGCATTGGGGGGGGAAGGGGGTGTCAGTCCATGCCCGGTGGTATTGCCCAGCATCGAGAGTCTGTGGCCAGCATTAGGAGAACCTGTGCCCTCCCTGTTCCACCAGGTACCAACCCAGAGATCTGTGACTGGCTGGTTGGTTATGCAGCCTGGGAGGCATGCACCACCAAGCCTACTCTCTAGGTCACTTCCTATTCACAGCACCCTCCAAAGTCAAAACAAGGGTTGACTTATGGAAACATGGCAGGGTTCTCACTGACAGGGATCTGGTGGCTCTTCTCCTTCACTCACGGCTCAGTCCCCCTGGGGGCCTCTGGCGGCTCTGCAGCGGGGCGTGGTCCAGGCAATGTGGTGTTCCTGTAGCCTCTCTGCAGGAGCTAACAGCATAGGATTGCTCCCTTGCTCTGCCTCCCCCCCACCCCCGACTGAACTGGGTCGCTCCCAATTGACCTCTGCTTCTATTGTGAGCATGCCCAGCAGATGTCGCTGGGAGTGGCCTTCTGCACCCAGAGCTGCTCGATAACCCTTGGTTTCCTGATGCAGGTCTTATATAACCAATCACACCCAAGAGACTAGAAAAGGTTTGTGGAACTAAAATATTCATTACCACATTTCCATTTGTCTGTTTTTATCTAATACTAGATATTGCTGTTCTGAGTTCTATTTACTGTTATACAAAAATTTTACTGCATGCATTGATTGTAGTTATATACACTAAACTGGCAAAGTTAACACTATGCCAACTCCAGCCTTATACATTGCGTAACTTTTATTTTAAACCAAAAATAATGTTGAGTATTGTATAATAGAAGACTCTATATACAAGATATACATAAATACGAGATATAATATATAAGTTAATTTGTGTAATGTTCAAATAGAGGCCATTTACAACTAACAATAGGAGGAAGCCAAATCCCAGGTCTAGTCCTGGGTTTGGATCTGTTTGCAGCTCAATCCAAACATGGATTTTGATAAACAAAAGCGGTAGCAAAAAGTGGACACCCACCTCCCATAACCCAGTTCACCTTGTTAAAGTGTGAACTTCAAAGTTTAATGGAGACCATTTAACTACTAAACATTGTTAAGCCCAAACATTTGTTTTTATCTTTATTTTCAAACATGGAAATTATTCATAAAAAAACTATGTATATTAAACCAACAATATGGTCTCTCTTCTCATTAAAAAAAAAAGGCCAAAGGAAAACAAATTTATTAAGACCTGGAATCCAGCTCTTATATTACTGAGGTTGCAGTGTAAACAGCTAAGCAATTAAACAGTATCTCCAATGGTTATACAAGCTACTTTCACCAAACTGTTGATTATCTTTCTGAGATTTATCTAGTATACATCATACACTGTCTTTAATCTTTTTAAATGATGTTTCTGCATTTGGCTTGCCTGCTTGATCAGTTGTTTGTATGGTCAGAAAATAGATGGCTATATAAATACAATTATATGGCTAGCATTAGTGACATAAGGTACAATATTAACCAATCTCTCATCCTGGCTCCCAGGTTATTATTTTCAGTGTAAATAAATACTTGCTGTTCTGGCATATGAGTGTATTTTGCATAGACATTTGGCTAAAAATGCTCAAGTAAATCAAAATAGTCAATTTAAGCTACACAGTAATTATTCCATATTAAAACAAACAAAAAATCTCCATTAAAAGAACATTAAAACTGCATTGCTAATCAAGTTAAAAGTCAAGAAACATCAGGTAAGGTGGCATTCACCAATTTAACAATGGCCCCTTATGCAGATGCATTATGATACAGATTTTAATTATCTGATTACACACAGCAGTCACACTTTAAAAGGTTCTTCTATTTTTTATATATTTCCAATTAAAAAATAATGTAACAACTGCTACATAACCGACCATTTTAGGTCAACTACTTAAAGTACAACACATCAAAAAAGGAACCGCAATTCCATAATAGACAATACTACTGAATAACTGGGCAGTAACACCAAACAAACAAAACACAACTTTCCCATCTCCTCATTATATCTCCTTCAATCATATTTGCTTCTTTAGCAGCCCTCCCAGACAGACTTGGCAGCATGCCTTGAAGATCAATAGCTTCAATCTATATTTTGGGGGGTGGGTGGGAAGGGAAGAGAATTCCAGAGGAAGGGGCCCTTCACAAGGAACTCCCTTCTAGCAGTACTCTGCTTTTTGTACCAAGCCAGGCCCAGGCTGAATGCCTCTACCCGTGGCAAAATGGGGAGAGACACAGTCTCTCAAAAAGGGGGGCGCTAAGCCACGTAGGCCTTTTTAGGTAAATTCTATTGCCTGAAGACTCCTCTGGTAGAGAGATATTCCTTATACTCACAACTGAAAAGCCCTTCATCCACTGGGCGCCAGGACCTGCTGCTCACCTTACTCACATGGGTAGTCTCACTGACTTTATTGGAACTGCTGGGATATTTGTGTGAATAAAGTAAACAGCTTTTGTCCCATAACAGATATTCCAAAAGAATGTGCAGTATATGCTATCCCATTGTACAATGCATCTGTATCTCAACCATGCAACAGGGATGCTACTTCTAGGGCCAGACAGTAACTCAGTTTCTCTTGCTATTCAAACGTTGTCCTCTCTTCTGTGACTGTCAATAGAATTGCCAATTGTGATGGGTACACCTGTCCACTAGGAACTGAACTGAGACCACCAACTGATTTAATATTGGACAACACAGAGCTGTCAGGTGGTATTGATGTTCTGTCACTAATAATCTAGGCTGAATTAGAACTAGTAATGTAGAGGTGGAAGGCTCCATATTCCATTACCAATCTCCTGAGCCATCCAGTCCCATTACTCTTAAGTATAACATGGCTTTGTTTTAATTCAATAGAAGTATTCAAAAATGACTCTGTTGAGATGATAAACAGCCTCTTCCTTAGGATCTCATCTCGAGATATTCTGAACGCCCACAACTCATTTCTCAAGATCAGGCTGTCAGTTTTAATAACTCTCATAATAAAATGAACACTGAATTTAGAATGGTAACATACAGTGTCCCTTTATATATTATTCACATGTATATATTTAAAATACTATACATTAAATTTAGTATATTTAATATATTTCATTCCAAGGGATCCCATAATGCTTCAACAATTTAAATTGAAATACTAATTTTATGGGTATCATTCAAGAATCATTTAAACTGCCTCTGAGACACAGCCACCTCTGGGGTGAAATGGTGAATGGTACATTAGAAATACTAGAGAGAGAGAGCGAGAGAGCAGGAGAGGAGAGATCAGATTAGATTAGAGTTTATGATAGCCCAGAGTTAAGAATGCCTCATGGTCAAGGATGGATGTGGGTTTGAGAGTCTGTAGCTGAGGACAGCAGCATTCAGGAGGCCTTGATTCTGGACAGTGAGGTGTGGAGCCCTAAATTAAGGATGTCTGGGTTTGGGAGGCTTTGCTTATTTATTATGTGATTAAATATTCTGTCACACACAATGTAATATACTCTCGATGTTTCGAGATTAGATACTGTATTCACGTGTAGCAACCTGTATCTCTGGGTGTAACACACACAAATATGAAAATCGCTCATAGCAAAACTAAAGCAGACTTAGTATCATAGTACAGATAAAGAATAAGGAGATAGTGAACAGCATTAAGTACCTGTTCTTGCTCCCATAAACCAATGGAAAATCTCCCATGTATTTCCATGGAACAAAGCCTGGGCTTTATGATTTTTTGTATAAAGGGTTAATAGTTAACCAACAACAAACTAACTACATCCCTAGTAATTTTACTTAATTAAAATATCTCATTGACCCATATTCTTCATTCAGTTTGCATTTCTTATCTGGCAAAATCCACAGTGACTTAAATGGGATTTTTGCCTAAGTAAGGAAAGCAGGATTTAGTCCACGTGGACTATTTTGATCAGACTGTTTCTGTAAGTACACAAGAATGACACAAATATAAGATCATCCACTTGGGTACTTCAGGATGCAGGATAAAACATTCTGTGGCATTATACTGTATTATTTGTGAAACAGTATGTTATTATATAATTAATAACAGCCTCCTAATGCATATGGACCAGGGAGGAAAATTAAAGTTGCATGTTCAAACTTTGGCTTTTCCTGACTTTTAATGCTTAGTCACATGATCTTAACTTAGCATTAACATATTTTTTTTTGCATTTAATTAACTTGAATGGAAACCATGTGGCTAAATCCCCATGCTGAAAAGGTACCTTATTGCACATTGTAAAACCAATCAGGAAATTTGCAAATGTTTTGCTGCAGAAGAGGTACCACCACAACTGGAAACACTGTACTGTTCTTTTCTTTGGTGGGGGGAAGAGGCGGGTGGGAAGCTGTTGGCAGCCTTGCCTAATTAGTTGTAAAGTGGTTAAGAGGATGAGAACGTATTACAGAAAACTTAAATGATTTCTACCTCTCCTTTGAAAGATTAACAGTGGCATCTCAATGTGAGAAAAACAATCCAGTAGGAGACAAGCCCCGAAGAGCTCTTGAATACCTAAAAAGACAGGAAATCAATAAGGGCCATAATTATTGGCACAGAGATGTAATGAAGTGTAAAACTTTGGTGTAAAAACAAATTAAAACTCCATTAGTGTCCTGGGGTAACAGAGGAACAAAAAAATGATTCAGAAAGATTACAATAATCTGTCCCTTCCCCACTCCCCACGCACATCCTGCAGTAAATTCAACTAGCCCTCTTTATGTAAGAAATAAATGAGAAAGTCTTTTAACAGTAATTTTAATGTGGAGTTAAGACTTATTACACAGCAAACCTAAGCACTTTTTAATACTGCCCATCTTGATACAATATTTTAAATTAGAAACAAATGTCATTTAAAGAATTTGGGAGTTGATATGAGAGAATGCTACTGGCAGGTTAATTGGGTTCATATCTTCAAAGGTTTGTTCTAAATTGGCTAGTCTCTCTTTTTTTTTTTTCTTGCCAGGACCAGTCTTTGAAGCTACTTGACATTGGGGCTGATCCTGAGAGGTGGAAAGTATCTTCAACTCTGAATGACAGCAATGAGAATTGTAGGTCTTCTCAAAACCAGGGTCAGTAGTTCACAAGATATTAGTAATTTACCTAAGATGAATAACACGGGCCTGGCAAAGATTGCTAACTCTGCCAGTGAAATTATTGTGTCTCTTATCTTACTCAACATGCATACTTTTAGAGGCAGCTTTGCAATTTATTATTGTTTTTTTTGTTCTCATGTAAATTGAGCTTCTGTCTGTGTCAGTATTGTTTGCTATGACACTGTTACATATATATTTTCCTTGTCCTCCACAGGCATAGAGAATGTATTTTTTTAATCATTAATTTATTCTGATGGCTGTTACCACAACTATACTACAGAAGCTAATGACCCTGAAGTGGAAGATTAGTGACAACATGCTCACTCTATGCGCCTTGACTACAGGAACAATCTGTCTAGTCATATAATGAGACCTAAACATTGAAGCATTTTATTAGATGTACACAGGAATAGTTATACACATTGGCTTTCTAAAACACTTTCATTTGAGACAATAGTATGGCACCACCAACAAGGTTAACATACAATCATTACATTAGGTAAATTACCACTCTTGGAAAGTAGAAACCACGTTGCTTTCCCAAGGTATAGCTCTTTGGTAATAATATGCTGTTAGAATAAAATAAGAAAAACGAAGTAAAAGAACAAAATTACAGTGTTTAAACCAGTGTCTTTGGAGAGAATGGATATGGACATTGCACAGGAGAGTTACCTCTAAGTAATCAGTTTAACCAGCCCAGGTCAGTAGTGGCCAAAATTTATCATCATCTGATGGCTGTTTGGGGGAGAATGTGAAATGAGTTGGGGTTCTTAGTTCAGTTACTGATGGATATGTCCACAGCACCAAAACCAGCATCATAATTAGTAACCTAATGTCCACACTATACCTTTCCTGGGAATAAACATTCTATTCTATATAGCAGGGGTGGCCAAATTTACTGACCCTCCGAGCCACATATGACAATCTTCAGAAGTTCAAGAGCCGGGTCAGACTTGCTGGGGCTTGGGGCTTCAGCGTTGCGGGAGGTGCCTGCCAGGGCTCAGGGCTGAAGCCCTGAGCCCTGGCAGGTGTACCCCGCTGGGCAGAAACCCCGAGATCCCCCTCCCTCCTGGGCAGAAGCCCCTACCCCACCACCCCGCTGCAAAGCAGAGGTCCCGAGCTCCCCCACCCTCAGTTTGGGTGTGTGTGTGGGGTTCTGCAAGCCGCACTTTAACGGTAAAACAGACGCATGTGGCTTACAAGCCACAGTTTGGCCACCCCTGCTATATAGGTTCATATATTGCCCTTATCATTGTAGTGACTGAACACTTTTCAGCTATGCCATGACTAACATTTGTTACATGTGGTTTATTTTGTATCTCCTCCTCGTTTCTGAGGGAGAATTGTGTCTGCAGTGGAGTATTTTATCTTGGTAACCTTTTGTTTGGATAAGATTTGTGGGGTTGTCGTTGTTGCTGTTTTTAAATGTACACACTTATATATGTTATTGTTAGAGGTGGCAGGTCATAGAAGAGCACCTTGTGTGCTTTGTCCTTAGTTCCTGTGGGAGATCTGTGTGTTTGTGTGTGATTGTGAGGTGTGTGATTGTACTTAGTTCCTGTGGGAGATCGTTTCACAGTCTTGGGCCATCCCTGGAGAAAGCTCTGTCTCCTGCACAGACAAGCTCCATTGTGCCAGAGGAGCAGAGATGTCCACCATGGCCCTCCTCCCAGATCTTGAGGTGATCTTTTAGGTATCCTGGGCATCTTGAAGATAAGGTCTGAGATCCCTTAGTATCCCTTCCTGCTAATGCAGCATCATTTCTGGGCACTTTACATTTACTTAAAATATTTTCAAAACAAACAGGGTCTTCTCTATAAGCCTTTTAAATAGATGCACCCACCACCCAGGATAAAGTGAGAGGGGATTGCAAGGAGAGATTGTGCTGCATAGAAACTGTACTAGTTCTCCTAACATTTATTGAGAAATTACAGTGATGAGAAATGTGAGCATTTTAGAATTTTGGGGATCGTGAAGCCCCTTAGAGCCCACCACTGGCAATATTTATGCCTGTAAAAGTTAGAAATATATAAATTAAAAGTATCTGTAAAACTAGGTAGAGAACACAGAATATTATTGAGATTTCTTGTTTTGATGGAGGTGAGATTCTAGTGGCATAAACAGGGATGTAAAGCCCCTTGTGGTGGAAAGGAGATGACTGTGGCAGTGCAATGCGACAGCAACTTCCATAGGGTGACCAGATGTCCTGATTTAATAGGGACAGTCCCGATTTTTGGGTCTTTTTCTTATATAGGCTCCTATTACCCTCCACCCCTTGTCCCGATTTTTCACACTTGCTGTCTAGTCACCCCAAACCTCCACTCCAATGGGGATCCCAAAGGTAGCCTGTTAGTGGGATTAGCTAGGGAGGGTCCTGGACAGTGTGTCTGGGGTACACTTATTCAAATGATTGCTTTCTCAATGCACCCTCCCCTATGCAAGCTTCTATGGGAGCCACAGTGGAATTTGAAGCTACCAGTCCCTGGCAGAAACCTAAGGGAGAGCAATGATAGGAAATGCAGCCTGTCCTCCCCCTGAAGTAAATTGCTTCATTATCTCAATCTAGCCCAATGGAAAATCTGCCGTTTCCTTTCAAAGCATACTCTTTTTGATGGAAATTTCCTAGCCAACAGTGATTCCTATCAAGTCTGATCTATAATAAGAATGGAGTCTCTTTCTGAACTTGTTTAGGTGGAAAATTCACAGTAGACCAAAAGCTACTACTTTCCTCAAGCCCTTTCCTCCTAACCTAATATTGGGTGTTGCCAGATGTCCTGCTCTCTGGTAGACCTTTAAGTATAACTTAATTGAAGTTGATTTCATAGTAGAGGAATAGCAAAAGAAAGCTTGATCTTAGGCCACATTTCTCCTGCAAGTGATAGTTCTAGGAAAATGTTAAATCTGAAATAGTTTATGTAAATCAATGGACACCGATTAACCATTATCTAGAGAGGATGAATGGAATAGTGGGCCAGATCCTCACTTGGTTTAAATCAGTACAGTTGCACTGGTCCATGGAGCTACACTGATTTACATCAGCTGAGAATCTGGCCCTGCATATTCAAATCTGAAGTATTAAGTACAATCAGACTATTCAAGATGTATCAATTGACTTCTTCATAATGGATTATCAAAAGCAAATACCAGGGGGACCAGTCTTGAAGTCCTTAACCAGTTCTGCTTCAGAAGTCCTAGCAAAATTAAGGGGAGTTGGGTATGACTAAGGAGTAAGAAATTCAAAATTCAGACTAAAATAGAAGTGTGCAAGATCAGCAGGGACCTGAATGGGCTATGCTCACCTGGGCTGGATTTGGACCTTGGGTTTAGCCTTGCATTTTAAGAGCATAAGAACATAGCAATTAGCACAATGGATCAGACTGAAATTCCATGTTTTCTAGTTTCCTGTCTCCAACAATGGCCAATACCAGATACTTGAGAAGAAGGGGTAAGAAATACACAGTATAAACAATAGGCAGATATAGGATAATCTTCCTTCCCACTCGTCCCACCTCCTCACACACACAGACACACACACAATCTCATCCTGATCTCTATTGGTTTAAGCCTGGAATCATGAGGTTTAAATCCGTTCCAAAATTTTATCATCACTAATTAAGACTCTAAGTATTCTTATCCATATAATAGGTATACATATATAAATACATGCACATATCCAGGTTATAGATCTATATCTGCCTTTGAGAAACATGATCTTCCTACCAGTTTTAAATAAAGCAAAGAGGGAAGGTGAGGCAAAGAGGCTATATGGAGGTGGAGAGTAAAGAGGTTTTAAAAGAGTTGCAAAGTTATTACCTTCATCCCCCTTGATTGCCCTAGTCATCTTCCTTTCTGTCCTCCACTATTTCTCCTTATCTCTCTATTTTTATTCTATCTTAGATATTTGCCAAAACCTGCAGGTTATTGCGGAACAAAGCTATTCCTTTTATAACACCCAAAGATGCTGTCTTTGTTGATTTTAAAGCAATGCTTAGTACTTTTCAGCCCACAATGACTTAAGTTTCCTCTCACATTAGTCATCTGTCTCTGTATTTGCCCTTTATTATCCTAACCAGTCATAGTTTTATTTAGAGTTTTTGTTATCTTAGTTGACTGAAAGCTTCCTGATGACGTCCTTAAATAGTGTCTTTTATTTTTCAATCCAAGTATTTTTTAGACCTGTTCTACTTTTGCTAAATAAGAATTCTTCTGTTTCTCAAAATGCATCTTTCTCCTGCTACTGTGCCAGCTTATCAACTTGCCTGCAAGGTTTGTTTTTCTTTAGATCTTGTGTTCTCTTTATTCTTGGTTAGTTATATTTAATGTCTATTTGTGTGTGTGTGTTTTGTTCATCTATGCAGGGCCAGACTGCTTTTTCTAGCTTCAGGTGATACAATAGTTTCACAGGCCCTCCTTAAATGTTCCAGTCATGCCATGCTGGATCTTTCATGGGAAAAAGTGGGCAACCAGGGATCAGTGGAAGAAGAGATTAATAAAAGGGCCATATGCTGATATCTTTACCCATGTTGAATAGTACCCTGCTCCACAGGGTCTGATTGAAGGTAATGGAACAATTTGTGGAGTAAGGTTCTACTCAGTGAGAGAAAGTGTATCGAAATCAGGCCCTTAATGAGGCAGAGGTAATGAAAGGCTGTTCTCTTATTATTTTCTCCTTGCACAAAAGAGAAGCTAGAGCCAATATACCCAGTTCTGGCTCATTGCAATATTGAGTTGCTGCAACTGATTTAAACCATCTAGACACATGCAAGGGCTTGTTGCCCCCTTGATGAGCTCCAGTAGACTTCTGGGTTTTACAAAGGTTCAATTTCCTTGGAAGAGCAATTGGTGATCCCAGGCTCAGGATATCTTTTAGTGTAATATTTGTATTTATTTAATGTAAATGAATCCTGTTCACTTTGAACAGCGATTGAGGAAATAGCAGTAAAGCAGAATGCCACTGGCAGCTAAGTCCATGTTTATGCTAGAAAACTGAACCGTAGCTAATTAAACTGATGACCCTGGAGCGTTCACCCCAAAGTCACATGGTCTTCACTGCTCTGAGTAGTGAACATGGGCAATTTCAGGCAGGCCTGTGCAACCCTTCTGCTACTCAACTGCTCCCCAATAGAAAGGTATTCTTAAGACACCAGCATCGACGGACCTGAAGAAGAGCTCTGTGCAAGCTCGAAAGCATGTCTCTTTCAAGAACAGAAGTTGGTCCAATAAAAGTTATTACCTCACCTGCCTTATTTTTCTGCATTTCTATGGAGGTGAGATTCACACTGTTTATATTTATAATTTGTATCATGCATTCCATTGTCACCTTGTCATGACAGGCAGCTAATGTCTAACTTCAGCCTCTTTGATGCATGATTCTGATTAGGGAAACAGTTCTGATGTCCATGCATCTGAAAATGATACTTCTGATTGCAGTTTTTAAAGGCCAAACCCTGCAGGCCTTATTGACGCCATTCTGAGGCAATGAGTTTAATGGGAGATTTGCCTGAACAAAACATGCAGGATATGGCTCCTAGTAAACAAGCTTTCTTGCAGGATTTACCAGCTGAGGAAGCTTACTGGGTAAACAGCAGTACATTTGCCCTGTAAAGATCAGAAATCTAGACATACTTTTTTTTCTTTTACCAGAGTTGAAATGTATGGCTCACCACCTGTCAAGTTGTAACTACTCTCAAAATACCATACATGTAGAATTTCCATTCCCCAGACACAATATATGCTAATTTTGACCTGCTCTTAGGTAGATCATACCAAGTTTCTTTCAATTAAAATTTTCCAAGTTTTCCCTTCTTCCTGTATTTCCTGGATAATGGTACATTTCCCCCAGTAACGGCAAAACTGCAGTGTCAAAGGTTCTTTTTCTACAGCTAAGCCTAACACTACTAGATTCCTCATCTTTCCTTTCCCTACACAGCCATGTGTTTTAAAAAATAAAAATAAAAATGCTTCTTCACTGGCCAAATATTCCCTGGGTGCTTACTCTGAGATAGATTGAGTCCATGACTTAACCTGTGGCATCATTTCATCACAGTCTCTTGAATATATTAGCATCTTAATGCTATCCCTCCAAAATAATAAAGACTCACACTTCTTTATTTGGATGAGCCAAACTTGCCATCTTTATCTGAAAAGCCCTAGAGTCTGTAGAAAGGAACATCAAAAAACAAACCTCGATCTTTCCAGGACCCCACCAAACTACTAATCTAGGAACCTGTCAACTATTTGTCTTATGATTTAAAGATAGGGTTTTATTATTATACAACATATTGCATATTTTCTTCTATTTTCTGTAATACCACTATATTTTGGACTACTGCATTCATGAAACACATCAGAAATAAAATCAAAGAGAATATAAACATTCTCATAAATACATTATCTAGTTTGTGAGATAAACAGCAAGACACCTCATCAGGGAAAAGCATTCAGAGTGATGGGATTTAAAAAAAATTTTTTTTTACCATGGCTTCAATTCCCTATCATGAATATTGTAGCTTGCTAAGAGCTAGTCTGTGGCTATAAGCATAGCCTTTAAAAGGACTGATATGTAAATGTCACAATTGAGGAGTAACCCTGGAGGCACTAGAGACATACCTCAGAAGCACAATCTTTCCCCTGCTATCTCCTCAGTCAATAGGTGTAGAATTTTGCTGTTGGCCTCTGCCAGAAATAAATTACTAAACATTCCTCTGGTGCTACCGCAACTTCTTTGACTAGTGAGTATTGGGGGTAGAGCAAGGTGCCAGCCATTCGTGACACCCCTCTCCCCAACTCCTAGGCAGTAGTAAGCAAATACTAAGCCCAGTTTACTCCTGCACACCCAGACCTAAGATCCAGGAATCCCACATAGGAATACAAGGGGAGTTCTTACCCCCATCTTACACACTTGCATTAGCACACATCATAGGTTCATAATAGATTTCAGTCCATCATAACCTGTTCCTGAGAACTATGAGACAGTTAGTTGAAACTAGTACTTTTCATTTAATGCAAGTTCTGTGGTGCTTTTAGAAAAAAGGGGATATGTCTTTGTACAGTGACATTTCACTGTTACAACAAACTTCACAGACATGGCATTATTTTGCATATTTGGTGGTCACTTTGTGACTTGTGTTGCATTTTACATACTTTTTCTATGTTCTTAAAAACAATGAAAATTCTTCCTACCGATATGAAGGGATATTTTAACCTTATTTGAAATCCAGAAAGAGACAAAATACTTCTCTTATCCTTACATGTGAAATATTTTTCACAGATATTCACTTTAGGAAAATTTATAATTTAATCATCTTCATTCTTGTAATCATCCTTAGACGTGGACACTTTAGAAAATCCATGACAATGAGCAACTTCCTGCATTCATGCTTACATGCAAACAGATCTAAACAAAAATACAGTGATGGTTTAAAGTGTATTTCAGACTTCCATCCAATAAATAAACAACTAAATAAATAAATTCAAAACTCATCTCAAGTTTCATCTACTCACTATTATTATTTTATGGAACTAATTTACTGTTGGTTCAATTTTAGCACTAAGCTTTTCCAAAGAGCTGAAAAACATTTATTAACAATCTACTTGAATTTCCTTGGTCAGAAACAGCATATGAAACAAAGAAAATATTTTTTCCCTTCTATGCACGGCAAGAGGAGAATATCCCCTGAAGTCTCATTCTCAAATCCTTGTATGAACGCCTGATAAAAAGGCTTAACTCTGATGGCTATAGTTTTTTCACCCATGCGTCTGCTTGAACACTTGCAAAGGTACTGCACGTACATTAAAAACCTAAAATCATAGAACCATAATAAAAGCCAGAGACAAATGGAATGCTGTCATAAACAGATAGTTAAGGGTTAATGCCTCTTTTACCTGTAAAGGGTTAAGAAGTTCACCTAGCCTAGGACACCTGACCAGAGGAACCAACGGGGGGACAAGATGTTTCAAAAGGAAGGAGGGAAGTTCCCTTTGTTTTGGGTCAGTTTCAGTTCTGGCCGGAGAGGAAAAGGAATCAGGAATCAAACAGGGTAGTGAGTATTAGAGAAGAAATAAATTAGCTTATGTTTATTTCCTTTTGTGACTTCTGTTTGCAATAGAGGGGGAATCAAATTGGGTTTTCTTTTGTGTACTTTAAGTTTTTATGCCCAGAGAAAAATCCTCTGTGTTTTTTAATCTGTTGTCTGTGAGATCAGCTTGTATGCTATCTCCCAGAGGTTTTTCTTTTACCTTTCTTTTCTTTAATTAAAAGCCTTCTTTTTAAGAACCTGATTGATTTTTCCTTGTTTTAAGATCCAAGGAGGTTGGATCTGGACTCACCAGGAATTGGTGGGGGGAAAGGAGGGGGGATGGTTAATTTCTCCTTGTTTTAAGATCCAAGGGTTTGGATCCGTGTTCACCAGGGAATTGGTGGAGGAGTCTCTCAAGACTATCCAGGGAAGGTTTATAGTACTTGGGAGGGAAAGATTTTGGGGGAGAAGACAGAGTTCCCAAATGACTCAAATATTTGGGTGGTGGCAGCATACTGATCTAAGCTGGTAATTAAGCTTAGGAGTTCTCATGCAGGTCCCAACATCTGTACCCTAAAGTTCAGAGTGGGGGTGAAACCTATGACAAATGCAAAATATCTATTAAATACTCCTCTAATCACTACTGAATGGTAATGATAGCCAACTGGGGCAAAATGCATATTACCATTCAATCATGTTTATAAATGTTTGATTTTTTCCCCTTATGTGTGAGATCCCTCGAAGTTTGGTTATTACAAACATATTTCAACACCACCAAACTAATTTCTATAGTGTTATTTACTCATGAATCAGATTCAGACACAAATATTACTCCAAACATAAAGGAAAATAAGTTACAGTCAAGGCATTATTTTACAGACTTTTGTGTATTTTTAATTCTCATGTGGTGTTAAACCTATTTCAGTTTCATTCTGGAGTTCATGCATCTAGATGGAATGAAAGTTAGATAGACGTCTGAAATTATGAATATATTTAAACCCTATAAGTAGACATTTTGATCAGGAAAAACACTTATTTAAAGGTAACTGCATATTTAAGTGATCACTTCCACTGTCTTACATCTATACAAACTGAGTGCAAATGGCGTGTAAAATGCTACCACCTCTGAAACAGAGCATACTCCTTTCTGATATAACATTTTGGGCTAAAAGTCCTGGTCATGTCACTCACAAAGGCTCCCAGTGTAGTCAGTGTGCTGAACTGCATGAACAGGAGTGAGCAGGATTTAGCCTTTTTTTTTGGGTAAAATCTGCAGACAATAGTTTGCATAGGATGCATTATCCCTTTATGATGATTTTACCACTACTTATGATGTTTTATTTATTCATACAGATGCTGAGTATGTATCTTTGCCAGTGGACTTTAGAATGCCTACCTCTTTCAGGCTTCTTCAGTGTAGAAAATATAGTACACATGTTTAGAATATAAAATGAAATTGAACCTGTACCCTCTTAAAAAGAAATATTAATAAGATGGACCATCTTTTGTTGTGATATCTATCCTTCAAATGTCAAATATAGGGATAATAAAATTAAGATATACAACACAGAAAACACAATGACCTTTGTCTATGTCCAGAGATGTTCTGTGGAGAGTTGCAGTACAGATTATATTGCCTATCATACTTCTTCCAATGTACTTTGTGGCAATTTCCTGCAATATCCTGAATGAAATTTCTTAAATTAATTATTCCTGAAGGCATTCTACACCAAAAAAAATAAAGTCTGCAACAAAAAATAAAAATTCTGCGCACAATATTTGAAAATTCTGCAAATTGTCAAATAAATGTGGAGGCTGCAGCATGGCATTGGGGAGCACAGGCCACTGGCTGCACAGAGGTGGGATATCACTGTGCAGCTCCCCCCTGCCCCCAGGACATGGACTCAGCAGTGAGGCTGCACCCAACCCTGACATAGCGCAAGGACTGAGCCTGCCTCAGAAACACCCTAGGGCCCTGCCCTTCTGTGCCAGGTGCACTAGATGTGGGCAGGCAGGCTCAGCAAGGCAGGATACAAGTATGGAGGGGCTTTGTGTGGGGGGATCCAGGTATGGGTTGAGAGGGTTCTGTGTGGGGCAATCTGGGTGCAGGCAGCTCAGTGGGGAATCTGGGTGCAGGGGGGATCTGGATGCACAGGGGCTTGTTGGGGGGTTCTGGGTGCAACGGTAATGGGACTCTGCAGGGGGGTCCAGGTGAATGTGGCTGGGGCTCAGCAGAGGGGCTCTGGGTGTGTGTGGGGGAATAGAGCTCAGCGGGGGTGTAGGTGTGGTGGGCTCAATGTGAGGCTCAGATGCTGGGGCAGTAGGGCTCAGTGGGGTGAGGATACAGGTTCATCTGGGTTGGGGCTCAGTGGGGTGGGGATCCATGTGTCGGTGGCTCATCAGGGTGGTGCAGGGGGGGTGGGGCTCATCGGGAGGATTCTGAATGCGGGGCCGAGGGGGTTAGGCTTGGCAGGACGGTCTGGGTATGAGGGGGTCTGGAGGCACGGGGATTGGGTGGATGAGGGATCAGCTCCCTGAGGAGCGATGGGTGCAGGAAGTGCAGGGGGTTAAGGGGAGGGAGATTTCAGAGCTTCCTGCAGCTGGGGGAGAAATATGGGGGTGGGTCTGACCTGGCTCCGGATACCGTGCAGGGGAAGAGGAAGTCCCATCCTCCCCAGCCCAGCCTGGACTAGCAGCTGAGCCCAGAGCAGGGTAGGAGCCACCAGCTGGGTCTTCCCCAGTCCCGCCTCCTGCCCCACAGTGATTTACCTCTCTCACGGCTGCCCTGGTCCCCCAAAACATACTGCTGGGGAGGGTCGCATGACTGTTCTTGTAGCTTCCCTTTGCTTCCCCATCAGAAAGTCATTTTTCTGTGAGGAAGCAAAGAAATCTGTGGGGGACATAAATTCTGCACATGCTCAGTGGCACAGAATTCCCCCAGGAGTAATTAACTGTAACCTTATTGAATTAATTTTAACATTGTTTGAGTTTGTTGTATTAAAAATACAATTGTGTATGTGCTATTGTGTAATTGCATGTATTTCCATGGGAAGGGTAACTAGGAAACTAGCAACAGGTGATTAGGCAAATTCACTCAGGTTGTAACATCACCAGAGAAGCCACCTCCCTGGAAAGGTGTGCATATGCCAGTTCAAACTGGAGTCTCTAGGGACCAACTGACAAAGAAAGGGGTTTTGGATAAATAGCCTGGTTTTAAATTGTCTCATGGCCGCCTTCCTGATCCAGTAAAAAGACAGGACCTCTTTTCCATGGAGGGCCCCAGTCCTTAGGGTAGCGTTGGAAGGAGTTAGCCTACTGAGGCCTCATAAATCTTGGGGCTTGTTCTGAGCTGAAGCTGTGATGAACTTGTAACCACAAGGAATCCCTTTGAGAGGGGGTTTGAAGGCCTGCTCCTGCCAGAATCCATGTTAGCAGCATGCATGTAGGCTATTTTATTGTTTTCAATATGTTTTCTCTGTAATGCTTTTTACTTTAAGAATAAAGTAGGCTTTCATAGGAAGTCATAAACAGTTATTTTATTACTAAAACATCTTTGTGGATACTGTCATATAATCCCTTTTTCCAATAAAAATTCTGCTAAGTAGTTCATGTACAATAATAATAAAAAAACCACAACTCTCTACTTTACTTTTCAGAGTCCTTTGGGAATAATGTCAAAGGACATTACCATTTGATTAATGTCACCAGAACAATATTGCTCTTTTCTGACAGCGTTTTATGATTCAGGTCACTTGTCTGAACCATACAGAATGGTTTTGTCAAGTGCACAAAACAATTTTAGGAGTATAGACATGTGGGCTTTCTTGTATTTTTTTTAAAAAGTGAATCCACCTCAAATGTTTATATTCACTCTTCTTCAAGTGCATGTGGAAACAGAGTAAACCTATAGGAATAAATTCAAAATTGAATGATGTAGTTGTATTCATAAATATACCATAAAGGAAACATGTAAATAATGCATTTGGGGGCATATAAAGATGCCATCACAAAAAGCTAATGGATTTAGTTCAGATCCTTTATCCACTTTTTTTGAAGCTGCTTGTTAAATAATTGAAAGCAGAGCAAAAACAATCAAACCAAAATCTACAAATGCAATTATAATTGTAGTCAACAAAGTACAAAATCATTATAGCTAGTAGAAAGTCACTGATGTCTACTTATAAAATTAGGCAATTTTCTTTCCTTAAAAACTGAAAAAAAAATTAAATATGCTATTTCCAAAATAAATTATAATAAACCTGAAACGTAAAATTGCTGATTCTAAAATTCTTATGCTTTAAAGATGTAATTAGATACATTCTTTTTTAAAACAATGCTGTCTTAGAAACACACTTTATTTTGGCATTCAAGGAAGAATAAAGAAGTGTATCTTTATACGTGTCATTTACAGTACGCCAGAAAAAAACAAGTTACTGTTAGATGTTTTTGTCTTATGTGTCCTTGGATTAATTAATGTATCCTCTAATAAGGGTGTCTTTTTTAATTCATAGACTACAGACACAATAAACAAGAATTCTTGTAGTATCGCTGGGCCAGATCTTCAGCTGGCGTAAATCAATGTAGCTCTACTGAAGTCAATGGAGCTATGTGTATTTACATCAACTAACAATCTGGCCTTTTATACTCTCCAAGCTGCCCTTCTCTCCTTTCAGATCTCTATTCAAAACTCACTTCTTCCTTTTTAATTACAAGGAATGAGTTAAACTTCCCCCGAAATCCAAAAAGTAAAATTATATCCCAGCAGAACCCCAAAGTTGTGCATGTAGGCAAACTGAGTTGCCATATAAATATGTTATGATTGTAGCCCTTATCCTTCCTCACCCCTTGCCACTACATTATTTGTTAAACTCTTACTATATTATATTTTAATTCATAATGAAAGCTCTTTGGGGCAGGAACCCTGTTTTTATATTTGTATTGTAAAATGCCTAGCGTACTTTTGGTGGCTGTGAAATAATAGCAACAAGACATGCAACTACTACCAAAAATCATTATTTAAATTAATATATGCATATACATGAATACACATGAGGGCTAGATTGTGCCTTTACATTTAGTCCTGAACAACAATTATGCATAATCTATATGACCCTAGAAGTAGTTAGGGGATAAACATTTGTACAGCACAGTTCCTTCTGTTTCCCCCTGGCGCCATGACAGTACTGCAGCCTCCACCTCAACTCAGCTGTGTTAGCCACTGCACTGCGGGAAGGGACAAAGCCAGGAATCTTCCCATTTCATGTTTTTTCACACCTACCTGTTCTTGGAGCAGGGGATGGGGAGAGAGGGGGAAGGAAGGAGTGAGTGTATAGCTTACAGTGGCCAGAGAGTCAGAGCAGCAGAGTAAGAAGAGAAGGAGAGAGCATCTTACTGTCGCTTACCCTTCTGATTGGAGACTACATTTCCATATCATAATCTAGCCCTTATGATCCTATCCTGCAACTTATAGCACATGCAGCAGTCTGCCCACACACTGTACACTGTAGAATCAGGATGTTAGACTGTAAACTCCTTAGGCAGGGTTCTTGCTTTTACATTTATACAGTAAAATGTCTAGCATGCATTCGGGAGTTTCAGGAGAATAGCAAATACAGCTATGACTAATTATTATACAAATGCATACATTATTACTGATAGTAACATATAAATGTATGCAACTGAAGCAACAGTTCATAGTTTTAAAAAAATATATGGAAGGCTAAACAAAATCCCACTCAGATTCAGCCAAACTGCCTTTGTTTTCTTAATTTTTAAATTATTTTGCAGCCAGCTTCCATAAAAATGCATTAAAATATCACACACGAAGATCAATGTAACACATTTGCATTGATGATGCATTTATTTCACAGAAACTTGTCATTGCCTATAGCTAACTTCACTAGAATTATCACTTATTTTTTCATCATTTAAAATGTGTCGATCACAATGCCTCTTGGAGGATAACATGCAAACGGAAAATTAATAAAGCAGATAATAAATAGAATACCAGTACTCACTTGTAAAATATGAGAGTAGAAATATATGCTGCTGGATAAGACATAATTCTAATAGCAAAATATATTGGTGATTATTTTAATCATTAAAACATGGTTTAAACTATAAAAGGTAAAATTAAAGCTCTGACCAACAAGACCACAAAATGGAATTTCACATTGTACGACTGGTTCTAATCTGCACTTATTGACATCAGTGATAGGACTGCCACTGACATCAATAGAAGCATGACATGGCACTAAAAGCTGAATTTGCTCTTTAATTCACTTCAGCACATGTGATATGCAGTAGCTCCTGCTTGATCAGATCCTTGGCCCTCTTAAGTCTGCTTTCTGCCACTTGAGTGAATAGATAAAGAGCCCCCTTCACTAGGAGAATCCTCCAGAAGCCTCCTCTATACCTTCCTTCCCAGAAAAAAGCCACACATTGGATTCTGTGGCACAGGAGCATGGCCGAAGTACTCTGCTACATTCTGGTGCGCGCCAATTGCTGAAATGGCCCCTTTGAGGCCATTGCAGCTGGGCACAATTTAGAATACCCCTGAGGCAGGTCGAGAACTGTCAGAGGCTGAATCAGCTCCTAGTCAGAACCTGTGCAGAGCAGAACTTGTTTAGCCCCTGACATGGGAACATGGGTATGTGATAAGGATGAAGTTTCAGTTTAAATGCTGAATTGTCTTATACTGCAGAGTTAGGGGTTTTGTGAAACAAGAGGGAAAGGACCTCCACAGATGGTCAATTGACTCTCAGCTCTTCACCGACCCGCTTCTCCCCTCACAGGACTGATCACCCAGTAAACCCATCACTCATGGGGTGAACCCCATAGATCCCATACCCAAAGCAGGAAAAGTATATCTTTGTGCTGAGTCAGGAATAGTATTCCAGCAGCTGAGGTCTTCCACCAATACCTTATTCAATTGCCAAATGGTGGGTATGTTTAAGGTCAATAAGGTTGTTCTGGGCCTCCGAGGATGCTTTGATTTATGCCTGACTGCCAATTTGAACGAGGAAAAAATATTTTACCCCTGCCTCAGGTTCATAGGGGCAGCTGGATTTTGTGTGTGTGTATGTGTGGCCTTCTCCTGACCATCCAGTCAATCAGGCTTTAAGGCATATATAAGTGGCAGGCCTAATTTCTGCTAGTACCAAGTGTAATCCACTGGTCAGTGCATTTTATGCTTCCATTTCTGTTCCTAAATAACAAAGGATGTGTCTGTTACATCTCCCAGCTTCTGAGTCTGGCTCTCAAGCTGTAGACACTCTTGCTGCTAGCTCTAAAGATCCCTAATTCAACCCCAGTGTGATGGCCAAGATGGTGGCTGTCACCAAGCAAGGATTGTGTGAGAGCCAGGATTTGCTATGACTATTGGGATGGGAGTGTTTGGCTTCATACTGAGCACAGATTAAGGCACCTTTCATTAGTGCCCAAATTCTTCATGCGAGGAAAGAGCAGAATGTGAATTTTCTGTCTGTGGCTAAATTCCAGTATTTGAATGTTTGTGGTCAGATAATTGGATTTCCCCCCATCATTATGGGCATAGACCACTTATGGCTGCTAAGTAATTAAGGAGTACCACATTGGAAAAATCAGCTGTCAAGTAATTAATGGCTAGTAGGAAATGTTTCCACTCAAAATGTTTATAGACTTAAGTAAAGTTCAGTTCTAATTGATCTAATGAAAGTGTGGTTATCTGTTTAAACCATAAGCACCACTTTTCATTTGATATAATTTCAGTTGATAAGAATATAAAGAAAAGTTCCACTGTTATGTTACTAAGTCTCCATTTTCCTTTCACCAGTATTATACAACTGGGCCAATAAAATGTAGACATTCATGACCAATTTTTTTTGAAGCCGACTAAGTTTTGGACCTGCAGTTTTATGGATACAAATAATGGTAGATGCAAATAATAGTATTTAGATTCCTAACCATCTGACTGAACCTGTAAATTAAGTAGTTATCTTCTATATGCATATACTTGGGCTGGAATTATTTGTAGCCACAACACTGTGCTATATTGACTACAAAAGCAATATTGACTGCAAGTGCAAAATTGGAGCTTAGGTGGAGCCCCCTTTAAAAATGTGGTCCTTAATGTAATCTGATTCTTAATATGCATTTGCAGCATATATAGTAATGGGTTTTCTAGAGCTCCTTTTTTAATTAAAATAAATTAAAATAATTTTAAAAATATTAAAAAAAAGAATATTGAAATAAAAACCACCATGCAAGATGGGAACAAATGCTTAGTTATAAAACAACATAACACACTTTCTAGAGACTAAACTAACAAGGCATTCCCATACCTCCTACAAAATAGCTTACTTCAAGTTCTTTCCCCAGCATTTTCAACCAATTTGGCTCAAACCCACTGGCAGCCTGTCCTCCCAGAGAGAAGGAATGTCAGGGTGTCTTTCTGCTCCCCCTCATGTACCAGAATAGACCTTTGATGTTCACCTCAAGATAGTGTCTCCCCTCCCTGCCTTTTACTTCTTCCTGTTAGTTTCCTTCTGAAGTCGTCGCCAGCTTTTCATTAGATTCTGACTTAGAAGGCTAATAGAATCCTATTGTATGACACACAATATCCAATAGTCCACCACGAAGATAAGTATCTCCCACCATCATGTCTGGAGAAGTTTGTCTCAAGACACACTACTTTTGAGTTACCTGCTTTTAACTACTGACCTAGAGAACATTTTAAATATATACAAATAATTCCTCATATTTTCCATACATACATCTCACAATGATTATGATGACCAGTATAACACAGGCTTTCATTAGAAACTTTACATGACATTATTTTGGTGAACCTATGGAATCTTTATACCTATATATGCCCCTGTGCCCTCTGTTAGTTGGAATCAAGAGGGTCTTGGGTCACATCATGTGATACCAATTATGCACTACAGAAAGGAAAATCCACATTTTATTATGAGAGAGGTAGTCCTCCAGCCCATAAGAGAGAATAGGAACCCTAACCACAACTTTCCTAAGGTGATGCACCACAAAGAAAATACAGGTTAATGTTTTATAAAACTGATTAAAAAAACCATTTCAAGTCAGTTAAAAAATGAAATAGTCTGATGAATCAAAATACCCTGCCATGAAATTTAATTTTGATTTTCCCAAAGGAAAATTGAAAAATGTTGGCAAAATTGAGGAAAACTGCATTTTCCATTGGAAAGTCTGCTAATTAGGGGCATGAATATTGAAAGATCTATCAGTTGCTCAGGATTCAAATGTGTGTTCACGAATGCTCCTTTGCAATATTCAATCACTTCTGTTTTTAATGTAAAGTGCCCTAGGCTCGATTATAATAATTGCAATCTTTTATTAGGAGAAAAAAACCAATACTACTGTTATAGACCATAGTACTACTTACCAGTCTTTATTCCAGACTTTCTATTCCAACCACAGATGTACAAAAGAGCATCACTTTCTCGTTTAAAAGAATTTTAGCAATTTTAGCCTTTTCCTTCTTTATTTTATTCAACCACAACTCATTTACAAGTTGTGTTTCTACCTTATGCTTTTAACACATTTGATGAATAATAGTGGCATGCATATGAGATTTCAAATTCACAAAAGAATAAATGCCATAAAATTATTTTTAAGTGATAAAATATCTGCCTACAATCCACTAAACTTGATGATAAGAGCTAAACCTCCCCAATGCAAAGATTATACTGCTCCTTTTTTCCTGGCATATGTTGCAACTATAATAAAGAGTGAACTACTGAGAAATAATAGGTGTGGGGGGGAGAACAATGCTTGTTTTTAGACTTGCATGGAAGACACCCTTTTATTATACAGCGAAGAGAATAGTTGCTTTCGGAGCTTATAAACTGCCTCATCAACAACAGTCTTCCCACTATCAAGTTTGCTTACAATTCATCTACCCAGGGATTAATTTCCTTGACATAAAGTTTAGCTCCAGTGGGCAGATATTGAAGTCTTGATCTGCTGAATAAAAAAGAAGACAAACTGTGGTTGCAGAGAAAAATCAATGAATAATGTTTTAGAAAAACACTGTAATGAACCAACTGGATACCTTGTCCTTCAGTCAGAAGCAAAATAAGTTTTTAATTTATTTTAACAGCTGCATTGATATAACAATCTTTAGCCCAATACAATACACGCTCAGCTTGGTTCACCCAACCTGGAGAAGGGATGTGAATTTACATTTCCCTGCACCAGATGTTGCCTTTTACTGTAGGGCAACAGGAAGGGGGGCATCTGTTATGATGGCATCTGCCTTCAGTGCTTCTGCTAGATGGAATCAACTTTATAATCTCCCAGTGGCTTTTTAGGAGTTTTCTGAGATACCTTTGGGCTAGATCATTGGCTAAGATTTTCAAAAGTGCCTCAGGGCCAGTTTTTCAGAAGTATTTAGGCTCCTAATGATGCAGATAAGCACTTAATGTGATTTTGAAAAGTGCCTAAGCAGGATAGGCAACTTTTGAAAATCCCACTGGGTTCCTATCTGCATCTTTAGGTGCCTATATAGCATTGAAAATCTGGACCTAAATGATTTAGGAGGCTACGTTCTATTTTCAAAAGTAACAGGCAATTAGGCTCCTAAATTCCATGGACTTTCAATGAGAGTTAGGCTCTTAGGAATCTTAAGTTCCTTTTGAAAATGGGACTTAGGAAGGATATTTTATCAATTGCCACCCAAGTTCTTGACACAACTAGTCACGTATGGCCCCCTCCTGCAGAAGGGCCACTTAAGGTTACTTTCTGTGAATGGCAGAGTGAATTTAACCAAATCCTCTGGGTATGACTGTTCATTTAATATACACAAGTAATTTTAGGGTCATCTGAATAGTATTACCAGATACCATTGTATAAAATCTTAGACGGACTAGCTAGATAAGTATGAATGACATGTACACAGTTGTAGCCATTTAGAAATCAACATGTAGAAATACAAACCACAGATTTTTGCTTTTGGTTTATTTTATGTGTATGGAAAATGGTCAGAACTCAGATACTACAGTTTGGTAATTATTGATAAACGCTGAGTTTACAATGTTGACCACAGTAAGGACCCGGAAAAAAGAAAGGTAGGATAGGTGCTGCCATCAGCAACAATCATCATGATTGCTAGCTTCTGGGCCCCTGAATATTCATGTATCCAGTTTATCTGAATCAGGTATCTCTAATGATTGACATTGCATCCCCCTGTAAACTCGACATGCACATTTATTATATAAAGACTAGGTGAACACTTTTCAAATAAAGCAAGAGCTGTCTTGAGCCTTTAAAAAAAACTTGAACTAACCCTGAAATACTGGGGTTTGAAGGAGTTTGGCTCACTTGTTCTCCCCATTTCTGGGCTGGGCTTAGGGCTTGTTCCATTGGATCAGCAAACTCCAACCTTAGTTGTGTGAATTTCTGGAGAGAGATACAACCATGGAATTCGGAATAAAGTATTTTAAAAATGGAAGGCAATTTCCTGCTTGGACTGGGTCTGCATTCTTGGTCTTTCAGTTACAGTTTTAGGCATATTTCCTGAAAGTAAATTATTCTGTGGTAAATTATTCACACCTATTCAAAATGAAATGGATCATTTGAACATGTACAGTTACATTCTATATTCTCACCTGAAGTATGAGCCTGAATCACGACTGCAACACCATTGCAATGGAGTAATGCAGTGATATCAGTCCCTTTCACAGTTTTTGGTTTTTACGTACTTACACAAACTTAAGCTGTTACATTGAAATATAAATTCTACATATCTATCTCCCATTGGGAGTTGCTGGGTGCAGAACACTTTTGAAATTCAGCCACTTGTGTACCTAAAAATGATTTTAGGATCTTAACTTTTAGGCACCAATTTTAGAGAATCTTGGCCCATATATTTAAGCCACTATAGCGCACAATTAAGGAAACAGCACTGAGTGTTTATCTACTCTCTGTGGCTTATTCTCAGTCTGAAGCCCAATTATCTGTTAATAGACATAATCATGTACACAACCACTAAGTGTGATGTCATGGAGAGTTATAATCTCAAATAAACAGCAGGAGCAAATGAGTGCTTATTACCCCCCCCCCTCCCCAAAAAATAAAAATAAAATAAAACCCAAATATCTTGTTGTTGTGAGCATCTCCTTAATAATTAACAGGTGAAGATAAACAGAATTGTCTATGAATAGAATGTTTTCCCTAAGTTTTCTATAAAAATAATACATATAACTTATATATGGCCTTACACATTCAAAGTGCTGCACAAACATGAATTAGTTAGTTTATGAATCAGCAGGCTTTTGAGTCAGTGGTGTGATAATAGGGCATAGTTTGTGTGAAGAGGAAGGTTAGCTGATTATTTTAAAAGGCAATTCACTACTAAAGACAATTAGCCAGAGATACCCATCTTCTGCAAGGTGCAGTGTAGAGAGGAGTGAATGAGCAGGGAAATGAGTGCAAAGGGTTTGGATGCCCTGACAGTCACTAAGGGCTAGAGTGTGCTTTAATATTCAGCTTTGAGTAATAGATAGTGTACAGTTGACTGCCCCAGGAAGGAATTGTGGCTCAGAGAGTTACAATTTCTCCTCTGTTTCCCTCTTGCTCCAAGGTGGAATTAAATTAATGCAAAGTACAGATTACTTCCATACTCATGTCAGGCAAGCTATTCTGTCCAGAGAGTGGTGGGGAGGTAGGAAGATGATAAGGCTCTTGCTCACTTTTTCTCCCTCGCTCCTGACTCACTAACTGACTGGGAGGAGAGCAGAGCTACACTGCACACCAGAGCTAGGACCCAAAATCCAGATAGGGTAAGCAAAGGGGTTGGGGGCCTTATTCCCTCTCCTGGCTGGGTAAGACAAAAAGCACAATATATCCCAAAGCTAGAATCAAATTTCCAGTTCTCCCTAAAGATACTTAGGTTCCCTCATTGAGAAGGTCGCAGAGATCTTTGCAAGTTCCCACACATGTAGATTTTAAGATTACTTCCCCTCACACTACTCTCAATGAGCTTTTGGGAGAGGACAATCTTGCTCCATACACACCTGCAACTCTTCTCTTCAACTATATTTTTTAGCCTGTAGCTACTATTTTCACTGGCAAAATTGAACATTGCACATTAACCAAACAACGTGAAGGGGTGAAAGGATGTCAGTGCTCTGTGACCTGTTGTAGCTTTTCTCAAGGGTGTTCCAACTATTTCAATATTGCTTGCTGCCAAAATGTCCTCTGCTTTTTTGTTTCAAAAAGCGATGTTCATGGTTAGAGTCGTTTAAAGATCATATTGGCTTTGCAGCAAAAGACTCTACAGTGCAATGCACTTTCTAAGGTCATCTCTTGGATTTATACTTACTTTTGTCACTGAAGAAATATGAAAACAAGACATTTTGTTTATGAAACCAAATCGTGTGCCTCACTCTTGTTGCTGGACTCTTTTTGGAACCAAGCTTCAAGCATGTTCTTATAGCTTTTATTTTTTTTAAATGACCCTCGTTTTGGAACCAAAGTTCAGGTACAAATGACTATAATTTTCCTAAAATGGGTCAAATAAATCATATTGCTATGGCAAAATGAGAGATGCTGCAAAACCATTGCACTCTCACTTTTTGAGGAGAATATGTGTATTTGACATTTTGTACCTCCCATATGGCTTATCCTGAACCAACTCTCTTTAAATTACATTACATTTTTCACTGAAAGATGTCTTACGGGGTATATAGATGTATATCACTCATCATATTGAAAAATGGTATATGAAATAACTTATCAAATACAAATATCTACTCTAAAATATTTGATAGTAGATTTTAAAAAAATACTAGCCTAAGATACTTGTACCTATAAATCTAGAGCTCACTGGAAATTATCCACAACATTAAAAATGCTTTGGCTTACTTCTAGCATAGAGGTGTAAGGGGATACAAAGCATCTCATGCCCCTGTGCCAGCTAGCAGCATTATGAGTAGCAGTGCAAGATTGGACTAAGCTCTGAAGAGCTGCTATGTCCCCATTACACACATGTGGAAAAAGGTGAGCACAGGTTGGGTACTTTGCTCCATCTCCTCACTGCACCAGCCAGAATAGCTGTGCCAATATGCAAGGAAATGTATGTTGTATCAGACATAGACCATCCCTCCCCAGAGAAGTGGAGGAACCAGGAGGGATGGCTGTTCTTGGGGGTCACACAACATGCCGCTCCTTACTCTGGGCTCGTGACAAAATCACAATTGAGACCTCATTCAATTATTTTCTTTTTCAGGTTTTACAAAAGTGATATGATTCCTTTTACAGAATAATAAAGAAAAAATAAAAAGTGGGAACAATTGTGCTAATCTAATTCACTAGTTTATCTTCTTTTTTCATGTCACATTTCACAGACCTTATATCAAAAGATAAAACACTGCATGAAATGTTAATCTTACTTTGATAGTCATCCAGTGTCCTAATCGTTTTGTTGCCATTTTGGTATCTGAAAAGAAAAGAAAACTAAAGTACTGTTCTACAATACTGATGATGTTACAGACAGACCTTGATGGCCTTATCCCTACCAGCTTCAGAGACTGCTCCATTGGTCACCTAAAATACTGAACAGCTGTTTTCTAAGACAAATTCTTTGGGCATGTTCTCTCTCTCTAGATACAATAGAGGGGTTCTAACCGGATTCATGCTGGGACACAGCTACTTTGGATTTCGGCCCATGTGTCTGCTGAGGTATCTGCATATGCTGACCTGCCATCTAGGCAGGTCAGTGCAATATCTTGCCTGAGTGGCAGTCATGAGGACTACTGCTTCCCTGGGAGGTAAAGTATGAGATTTTTCATGACTGTAAGGGACATCCTTATTGATGACCTGCCTCCAGGGCTGGTTTATATAATTATCTGTCTGGATGGTAGCCACACACTGACCTGCCTCCTGGGCAGAAATGAATATAGTGAAACCCATCTGAAGTGATCATCAAAGGAAGAATTAAAATCAATTCCTAGTAGAGATGGCTTTTAAATAAAGGTCAGACACAAATATATTTTCAAATTGTTAACTAAGACCAGAGATTGCTTCTGAGAGGGTGTCCTTGGAAAAGTTTTGACTACAGCTTATCTAGGTGCCGAGATACAAGTCAAACCTTTGGTTTTAGGATCACATGTATAAGCAGCGGGACCAGGATTTTATCCCTTCTCTACAATGTCCTCTACAAATAACTTTCCAAAGCTTCCTACACTTTGAGGCTAACGCTTAGGCTTGCTGAGCATCCCTAACTCCCACAGAAGCCAATGAGCAGCAGCAACTCTCAGGACCAGGCCCTTTAAGACCCTACCCCCTTTTTGGAGGGAGAAAGCATATCTTCTTTAAATATAAATAGCAAGAAAATCCTGCTTTATATTTAAACGAGCTTGGTCCAAACGTCCTAAGGGAAATAAAACCCTGTATGTCCATTTATTGGGACGGGGGCAATGACAGCTTCGGAACACCTAAACTTGAACCAACTGGAAAATAAGTTCAACAGAAACTCAGAAAGCATTTTTGTTTCTAACAATAGACATGCATGAAATATTATCTTAATAAAATAATGCCGGTCCTACTAATATGGTAGGCCTGTGATGCCAGATTTATGGTTCTACCAAGCATGAACCTAGACTTCAGTACTAATGTGAGTTGGTTAGGGAGTACGACCCCTGTGCTTTCTTCAGGTGCACTTGCTTTGGCCCCATTTCTGCCCTTCTAACAGAGATGAAAAGAGCTCTGGTAGCATCCTCAGATTATCCTCTTCACCCAGTGAAACCAGGTCTCTTGGTGGAGGAAGAAAGGCCGGTATAGAACCCAACCCCCTTCTCTTCAACAGTCTTCCACCCAGGAAAGTGACTGTACATGAAAGCTCCCCATGCTCCCATCCTCAAACAGGGAAATAATTATATATACCTATAAACTTGATTAAAAAGGTTTTACCACAGCTGGAGATCAAGCTCCACTTTGTGATAGGAGCACCTACCTGCTAGTGAAGCTTGGCACTGTTGCTAATTCTGCCTTTCCAGCAGAGCTGGTATAGAGGAGCAGGAGAAAGGTTTCAATAAGGAGGGGAGATGGGAGTGCAGTGCATAACATCAGTAGCTTTCAGAAACACTGCATTGTAGGTACTTCCATGGCAGACAAGTGAAGATAGGACTGAGAACTGACATCATCATCCTACCATAAATCCAGGTTTTTCTTCAAATTATATACTACAGTGCAAATATCGCATAGGTCAATGGTAGGTCATAACTCAGGCTTTCATAAACATATGGACTTTCAAATTAACTGGTTTTGTCCATCGAGAAGATACGTCCTCTCCTCAGTGATAAGTGAGAGAAAAAAATACATAATAGTAATACTTACTAGCTAGAGGTCAACTGCCAAATGGGCACTTTAAGACTACAGCTGCTTGCCCCTGTCAAATTTAAAAGCCCAGCTATAAGAAAAGCATGCTGGGAAAAGTTCCTCTAAAAGGGTGATTTGTGGGAGTTTCAGTTGTGAACAGGCAGTCATAAGGGAGTGATGGATATCATGTTCCTATAATAAAACCTGAGATAATTTTGATATCACTCAACACTGCATTTAATGTACCAGCACTTCATCACAGACATTTTGCAAATATTTTGTTTCTCTATTAATTTTCTCCATTAAAAAGAAAGATATCAAAGTGCTGCTGGTTTGTATGCTACCTGTAGGCTGCATCTAGTAGAAGAGGATTATTTTACTGTTTCAAATCTTGAAAAGAAAGAAAAAAGAAAAAAAAATATGTAGTATGTATGTTTATGTTTATACATGGACTTTTTGGTACAATTCTAATGAGATCCTTTCACAGATTTTTTAGGAAAAAAGTCCAATATGAAGATAGTGACCTAGGCACTTTCATCTAGAAAGTTATGAATTCTTAGCAATGCTGAGATCTATATTACAATTCCTAATATGTAACTTCACAGCTCTGCTCAACAAGACCTAAGCTGACCCAGCACAACAGAAATATTTGCTGTTGTCTCTTGCAAGAAAAATATTACTTTAAGTAAGGATATCTATAGCTTTTAATAAGAAAGTCATACATTGACTATTAAATTCTTATTTAATAAAATTAATTATGGTATGGTCAAAGTGTGAACTGTGGGTTGCAATCTCGTACTGTACTTAGAACTTTGAATTACTTGCCTAGGTTTTTTGCCTGACTCTGCCACTGATCTGTAGTACAACATTGAGCAAGTCACTTAGCCCTGGTCTACACTACAGGGTTAGGTCGAATTTAGCCATGTTAGGTCGATTTTATAATGAATGTGTCTACACAGGCAACCCGTTCCGTCGACCTAAAGGCTCTTAAAATCAACTTCTGTACTCCTCCCCGGCGAGGGAAGTAGCACTAAAATCGACCTTGCTGGGTCGAATTTGGCGTAGTGCGGACGCAAATTGACATTATTGGCCTCCGTGAGCTATCCCAGAGTGCTCCATTGTGACCGCTCTGGACAGCACTTTCAACTCCAATGCACTAGCCAGGTACACAGGAAAAGCCCCAGGAACTTTTGAATTTCATTTCCTGTTTGGTCAGCGTGGCAAGCTCAGCAGCACAGGTGACCATGCAGTCCCCCCAGAGTCGCAAACAAGCTCCAGCGAACGGGAGACACTGGATCTGATTGCTGTATGGGGAGAAGAATCTATGCAGGCAGAACTCCGATCAAAAAGAAGAAATGCTAATATATATGCCAAAATCGCACAGGGCATGATGGACAGAGGATACAACAGGGACACACAGCAGTGCCGCATGAAAGTCAAGGGGCTCAGGCAAGCCTACCAAAAGACAAAGAAGGCAAACAGTCACTCTGTGTCAGAGCCCCATACATGCTGCTTCTATGATCAGCTGCATGGCAATCTAGGGGGGGACCCTACCACTACCCCACCACTGTCCGTGGACACGTGCAAGGGGGGAGTCTCATGCAATACGGAGAAGGATTTTGTGGATGAGGAAGAGGAGGAGAATGTGCTGCAGGCAAGCAGTGAATCCGTTTTCCCTGGTAGCCAGGACCTTTTCATCACCCTGGAGCCAATACCCTCCCAAGGCAGAGAAGGCACCTCTGGTGAGTGCACATTTGTAACTACAGTACAGGGTTTAAAAGCAATAGTGTTTAATGTTTGATTTGCCCAGAAGACTTGGGATGCATTCGCGGCCAGTACAGCTACTGGAAAAGTCTGTTAACGTGTCTGGGGATGGAGTGGGAATCCTCCAGGGACATCTCCATGAAGCTCTCCTGGAGGTACTCTGAAAGCCTTTGCAGAAGATTTCTGGGGAGGGCTGACTTATTTCATCCTCCACGGTAGGACACTTTACCACGCCAAGCTAGTAGCAAGTAGTCTGGAATCATTGCAGCACAAAGCATGGCAGCGAATGGTCCTGGTTTTTGGTCGCATTCAAGCAACATTCAGTCTATATCTTTCTGTGTTAGCCTCAGGAGAGTGATATCATTCATGGTCACCTGGTTGAAATAGGGGAATTTTTGTAAGGGAACAGTAAAAGGACCCTGTTCATGCTGGGCTGTTTGCGCTTGGCTAAAAGGGATCATCCCTGAGAATAGCCACGCGGCGGCGGGAGGGGTGAAGGGATCATCCCAAATAGCCATGCTGAGGGGTGGGGGGAGGTGCGTGCTGCACATCCACCCGAAAGCCGCAGCTCCTCCTTTTAAATGGCAAACCCAACCGGCATTGCTTACTATGGGAAAGGAGGGTGTGGCAGTTTGAAAACATTCCTACATGTTTAGGAGGACGTTAGAAGCCAAACCCGCGTACCCTTTGGCTTACCATGGCTGCCTGGCAACCGAATTCTGTTGCCCAGCCATGTGTGTGTGATGTGTCACCATACCAGCAGGTGCTCAATATAAAAGGCAAAATGCGACCTTGTACCTAAAGCACATGTGCTGGCTAATGTGAATTGCTTGATTCACTGTGAAAGAGTCTCCCTCTTGTTCTCAGAAATATATCATCTTAAATTTTACTCTCCATTTTTATCCCCCCGCAGGTGCAAATGTTTCTATGCTCCCCCTATCATCTCCATCCCTGAGGTTATCACAGATTAGAAGGCGAAAAAAATGCACTCGCAATGACATGTTTTCCAAGCTCATGCAGTCCTCCCGCACTGATAGGGCACAGCTGAATGCCTGCAGGCATTCAGTGGTAGAGTCCAGGAAAGCATTAAGTGTGCACGATGAGAAGAGGCAGGATGCAATGCTGAGGCTAATGGGGGAGCAAACAGACATGCTCAGGCATCTGGTGGAGCTGCAGGAAAGCCAACCATAGCACAGACCGCCGCTGCATCCACTGTGCAACTGCCTGCACTCCTCCCCAAGTTCCATATCATCCTCACCCAGATGCCCAAGAATGCCGGGGGGGGGGCTCCGGGCACCCAGACACTCCACTCCAAAGGATGACCCAAGCAACAGAAGGCTGTCATTCAACCAGTTTTGATTTGTAGTGTGGCTACAATAAGCAATGTGGCCTTGTCCTTCCCTCCTCCCCTACCCCACTCAGGCTACCTTATCAGTTATCTCCCTTTTTTTTAATTAACAAAGAAAGAAAGAATGCATGGTTTCAAAACAATAGTGACTTTATTTCCTTTGCCAGTTGTGATCGAAGGGGGGGAGGGTTGTTAGCTTACAGGGAATTAAAATCAACAAAGGGGGCGGGTTTGCATCAAGGAGAAACCACACACAACTGTCACACTGTAGCCTGGCCAGTCATGAAACTGGTTTTCAAAGCCTCTCTGATGTGCAGCGCGCCTACCTGTGCTCTTCTAATCTCCCTGGTGTCTGGCTGTTCAAAACTGGCAGCCAGGCGATTTGCCTCAACCTCCCACCCCGCCATAAACATCTCCCCCTTACTCTCACAGATATTATGGAGCACACAGCAAGCAGTAATAACAATGGTTGCACTGAGGTCTAACCTAGTCAGCAAACAGCGCCAGCGCACTTTTGAACGTCCAAAGGCACATTCTACCACCATTCTGCACTTGCTCACCCTATAGTTGAACTGCTCCTTACTACTGTCCAGGCTGCCTGTGTATCGCTTCATGAGCCAGGGAGCAAGGGGTAGGCTGGGTCTCCAAGGATAACTATTGGCATTTCAACATCCCCAACAGTAATTTTCTGGTCTGGGAAGTAAGTCCCTTCTTGTAGCTGCTCAAACAGCCCAGAGTTCCTAAAGATGCACGCATCATGCACCTTTCCCCGCCATCCCACGTTGATGTCGGTAAACGTCCCTTGTGATCCACCAGTGCTTGCAGCACCATTGAGAAGTAGCCCTTGAGGTTTATGTACTGGTTGGCAAGGTGGTCCAGTGCCAAGATAGGCATATGCATTCCGTCTATCGCCCCACCACAGTTAGGGAAATCCATTGCAGCAAAGCCATCCACTATGACCTGCACATTTCCCAGAGTCACTACCCTTGATAGCAGAACATCAGTGATTGCATTGGCTACTTGAATCACAGCAGTCCCCACAGTAGATTGGCCCACTCCAAATTGATTCCCAACTGACCGGTAGCAGTCAGGCGTTGCAAGCTTCCACAGGGCTATCGCCAGTCGGTTCTCAACTGTCAGGGCAGCTCTCATCTTGGTATTCCTGCACTTCAGGGTGGGGGAAAGCAACTCACAGAGTTCCAGGAAAGTGGTCTTATGGATGCGAAAGTTTCACAGCCATTGGGAATCATCCCATACCTGCAACACTATGTGGTCCCACCAGTCTGTGCTTGTTTGCCGGGCCCAGAATCAGCGTTCCACTGTATCAACCAGCCCCACTGCCACCATGATGTCCCAATTGCCACATCCCGTGCTTTCATGAACATCTGTGTCCATGTCCTCCTCACAATCGTCCTCATGCTGCCGTCTCTTAGCCAGGTTCTGCACATACTGCAGTATAATGTGTGAGATGTTTACAATGCTCACAACAGCAGCGGTGAGCTGAGCAGGCTCCATGCTTGCCGTGCTATGGCTTCTGCACGGGTAATCCAGGAAAAAAGGTGCAAAATGATTGTCTACAGTTGTTTTCACAGAGGGAGGGAGGGGAGACTGACAACATGTACCCAAAACCACCCGCGACAATGTTTTTGCCCCATCAGGCATTGGGAGCTTAACCCAGAATTCCAATGGGCAGCGGAGACTGCGAGAACTGTGGGATAGCTTCCCACAGTGCACCGCTCTGTAAGTCGATGCTAGCCACGGTAGCGAGGACACACTCCGCCGACTTAATGCGCTTAGTGTGGACATACGCAATCGACTGTATAAAATCGATTTATAAAAATCAACTTCTATAAAATAGACCTAATTTTGTAGTGTAGACATACCCTTAATCTCCATGTGGGCAGATTCCTTGATGCTGCTCATTCCATATGGGGTACATGTGCACATTTTGGACCGGCTGTGAGGTTGCCACAGAATGCTATCTATGCTCTGTGGGCCAATGTGGAAGGTGGCATGACCAGCCCTTGTCAGTTGCCCACTTTTTAGTATCCTGCTTACTGGTGGGGATCAAGAGCAAGTAGTGCCGTGGGGTTCCATAAAACAGTGGGAGTGCCTCCTATTTAACCACACAAGAGTGGGGAAGCTTCTTACATGACCAGTACCCAGATAGACAAAATTTTAATAGCAAATATAAAGTTTGCAATTCTATCAATTTTACCATGGAAACAGTACTTTTCAATGGTATTTTTACATGACAATCAATTTAGCATATGGGCTGAAACCTTTCATAGTTTGGCCTCATTTCTTTAAGGGACTTGAATGACAAAAAAATGATGTGTCTGTCATAATGGACTTTTACTCCAATTAGTGTATATAAATTCAGCTGAAGGCTGATAAGAGGTTTTCGAAAACCTAGAAATTTCCGATATCTGACAGGAATGAAACCTATTGTTCTGTTTCCTTCTATTTCACCTACATTAATGAAACTGGTAATAGTTTTGGACCCCATGCCATTTTGTCATATAGTTACAGCTTGTCCTTTCACAAAAGAAAATTAGAAAACTGCTGAGTGTTATAGATATTAATGGTTGTTAGAAAAGTGTAATAAAAGGCTCCTTTTCTAATGTCCTGCCAAGCTTGTATGTCATTATTCATGAATGACTAATGTATTCAAAGGAGAAGAGTGCTGATCTCCAAGGAAGCAGTGATGAGCAGCAAGAAGGAAGGGCAGAAAGAGAAAGCAGTTTGTCATGTGGGGTCCTAATAGCCGGGCTGTGTCTAACGAGTCATTTTAGCTGAAGTGAAAATTTAAATTTTTCTTGCATGTGATGGGCAGCTTATCCCTCAGGAAGGGAGATACCTCAAATCCACAAGGCTGTAGGGATAGCTGGGCAGTCCTGAACAAAATAAACAAAATCCAGTAAAATCTGGATATACTAAAATTTGCTAATTGGCATATTTCATAATTTTCACAAGAAATGGGAGGGCTCTCCCATCTTCTCAGCGAAGACTTAAAAGCAGAGTCTTTAAGAGTGAGGCCTCATAGTAGCAAAACTACATTACTTTTACAAATAGGAAACCTTACCATAATAATTAAAATAAACTGCAATTGTCAAAATAAATAAAGTATATTTCGAGATGTATTAGCTGTGCTGTGCTTTATTGTTTTTGTTTAGTTATTCTGTAACTCAAACACATTAATTTGAAAATTGAAGACTCGGTCATTAGTATGAAAAAGCTACGGTCTGCTTTTGAAATAAAAGGCTAATTATGTAACAGTGATTTTTGTACTCAGTTTGCTCTAATGACAGTGATTTCTTGTTTGTTTGTGGTCTTCCAACTTCTATACTTGTCTGTTTAACATAATAGCATTAGGGGCTTGATCCAGAGCCCACCATGGTCAATGGAAGACTTTTCACTGTATCCTAAAAAGGGGTACTGAAGCTATATGAAGTCAAATGTATATATTTGATATAAACATCAGATGAGTGGAGTACGCACATTTTTGAATTTGATGAACTAAGCATGGCTTAATATAACAACTCAAAAACAACAGGTACTTAGGAAAATATACTGTTCACTCATTTATTAAACTGTAATGGCCTCTTTTAGATGATCCTGTCCTCTTTTTGGCTTCCACTTTCCCTTAATGGAAAGCTGTCCATTACAGGCAAGGAGAAAAGAAAGGATTTATACAGCCGAAATTGACTTGCCAAGGGCTAGATATAGGATTCTTTCATTTCACTGTTTCTTGTGCTATCAGGACTCAGCTTTGGCATAACTGGTTATTACATACAGATATAGCAATGATTAAAAACTAACAACAATTGGATGTCCCTTTTGAGATTAAATTAGATGTTATTTTTTCTGTCTCTGTTTGTGGTGTAAAAATTCAACAGTAATTAAAAATCAAAAGAAAAATGTTCAATTCAAAATGGTATGTTTGCTGTCATGCTATCCAGATTGTTTCTTTCCCCAACACTCTTTACACACACGTGTGTGTGTGACAAATAGAAAACACCAGGAGTGCTTTCTTCAAAGAGTGTCTGAGTTAATGGATCCGAAGGGACAGATTTTCAAAAAGGTGCATTAGAGTTATAAGCACAAATTATAAAATGCACAATTTTGAAAAGCTTATGGATTAAAACTAAAGATGAATACAATAACTGGAGAAAAGTTCCATAGAGAAAATTCACACTAAAACACACATATATAGGTGTCTATATTTAGTGGGTAAACAATCATGAATTAAACATGATGTACAGTACATTAGTATCGTCTGGAAAAATGTGGTAGCTAAAATGGAATAGGAATAGAATCACACAGTGACTATGGTCTTAAAATAGATGAAAGCTGAAATTAGCCACTGGAGAAATAGCTGGTTTCAGACTCTTCCATCTTTAGCTCAGCCAGTCAATATTTCCACATGAACCATAGGACTAGGTATCCAGTATCTATCTCTACATCACTATGGCTATTATCAGCTCAAACTGACAATCAGAATTAACACTTAAAGGAATCTATTTTAAACTGAACGTCTTTCATTAACTAGGCAGAAACATTTTGGTTATTCCTTTACTGAAAAATTAAAGGAAAAAAATGCCATTAATGCAGTCATAAAAGGCAAACAAGCCTATTACAAATATACATAAGAGCAGGTTAGACAAACACCTATCAGGGATGGTCTAGATAATACACCTCTACCCTGATATAACGCTGTCCTCGGGAGCCAAAAAATCTTACCACGTTATAGGTGAAATCGCGTTATATCAAACTTGCTTTGATCCGCCAGAGCGCACAGCCCCGCCACCCTGGAATGCTGCTTTACTGCGTTATATCCGAATTCGTGTTATATCGGGTCGCGTTATATCGGGGTAGAGGTGTATTTAGTCCTGCCATCATTGGACCATATCAGGGAATTTCTGTATCAGAACCATAAAGTGTATGTGTATAACAAGTCTGAGGCCAAGAGAGACAAGGGGTAAGATTGAATTCCCCACAGCTTAAACTCCAAAATATTGGTAACAGAATAGGCCTCTTGCTTTCTCATTCTGTGTCTCTCCCTCTCTCTGAGAAACATGCAAGGCCAAACTGCTAATTGTATTAACACATCCTAAGACAGAAAGTCTGTTCTCAAAGAGTGATAAGGCTTTGCAAAAACAACTGTAATTGTTCTTCAAAACAGAACACAGCTTCCCCCTCTTGGTAACTTTTAACTTGTTTGCTATGTATGTTAAAGTTTAAGTAGATTTGCAACATCCTGAGAGTTGTTTAGAAGTTAAGAGATAGTGAAGTAATAAGTGATAAATGTATGTTAAAATAGAGGATGTATGTGGATGGATGCTTGATTTAGATAAAGGATGAATGGTCAGGGAAGTGCCAGCCTAAGAATTACAACTTCAATCTCGATTGGTCGAAGAATGTGCAGAGTGGAGATAATCAGATGACCCCCGGAGGGCAAACCGGAATCCACCCAACGATCCCAAGAATGAAAGAATCAAAGAACAAGATAAACACCCGACAGCCGTCATGGAGCCGTCACGGACTTATCATTTCAAACATGAGAACAGTGAGTGATTAACACTTCAAATGCAGTAACAGCATGATGAAGCATTTCCCACAGACTGGCATAGGAATAAAATCCTATAAAAACAGACTCTAAAGACTGAAAACTTTGAGTCTGGTTCTGCAACCACCCTCCAGGAGCATTGGATGCGCATCTGACAAGGACTAGGATCCACCCTCTTGTGCAGGCTACCTGGCCAGTACGCTGCCATGAGCAACCTCTAGGCTGGTAACTATAACAACTGCAGAACTTGTATGAATGAGTGTGTGAATGAATAAGGAATAGTAGTGAAATAATATTGAATTGCATATCCTGATTTCTCGCTCTCTGTATTTACAATAAACCTGGCATTTTGTCTTATCCCTCTTATAAGATCCTGTTGGTATTATTTTATTAGTCTAATACCATGAGTACAGGAGACTGGACTAGATGACCTCTCGAGGTCCCTTCCAGTCCTATGATTCTATGATAATACTGAAGTTGGCATATTTTGCCAAATTCACATTCATACATGGAAAAGGTGTTTAAAGAAGTCTTTCAAATTTGATACATAATAAAGCAGGATTAGCCAAAGGTTAATAAAGTTGAATAAGAAGATCCAAAAAATTCCACTAATATTATGTAAAAAATGTCAATAATATTAGTTTGAGCTTTTGAATTTATTTGCTTTCCTCCACTCTGTATGGCTGCTTCTTTCCACCCCTTTATATGTCTGCTTTTCACAAACATTGGAATCACCAACTTTGATTGACAATTTCTTTTTCCAGAAAGCAGGTTTTAAAGTTGAACATGCAAATTGTTAATAAAAAAGATCCATGGATAGCCTTTGGAATACAAAACAGAGAGTGACAGTTGCGTTTACACTAAGAATCTGCACCACTGGTATAGGACAACAGATAAGCAATGAGGTATGAGTTATATGATAACATTACCCTCCTTACTTGGTAGATAAGGCATTATTTAGTATGACATTCAGCAGCGAGTTCCCAAATACAGTAAAAAAAATTGTCTTTCTGAGATCTCCATGAATGTGCAAATATCAGGGAGAACTGGCTGATGACTAATCAAGAGCAGGGAAACTGCCATGTGATGTTACTTTGGGAAGTTGTAAATTACATGCTACTCTGAATATAAAAGTTTTATACTCCAGTAGAGGAATACACAAAATAATGATAAAATGTAGGGATTTAAGTCTGACATAAAACCCACTGACAGTATTTCCATTCATGCCAGTGGGTTTTAGGTAAATCTGTTAGGGCCAAATTCTTCCCTCAGTTACATCTCTGAGCTTAAGGGGGAAGTCTCCCATTGCATCCATGGGGATAGCTCAGCTAGAGTAGGCATTCATCCATGAGGGAGGGCAAATGGTGGTAGGAGTGCCACAAAGGGAAGACAAATTTATTTTATGGCCAGCCCCATTGCCAGTGGTGCCCCAGGAAATTATCTGAATCAGTGCATCTCCCAGTTGGTTTTGCACTGCCTAGTTTGTGGTTGACCTATCTACTCTGTGGACTTTAATAGCTAACTCCTGGTGGAGTGAAAGTTGTGAGTGGCTTCAGCACCTGCACCCCTGCTCCCTTCCACTGCTGAGATTCACAACCCAGGGTACAAACTGAGTCCACCTGCAGCAGAAATTTTCAGAAATATCCTCTGTTGCTGAGTTCGGTGGTCATCTTCAGAGTGGGAGCAAGCCTCACACAAAGCTGAGCCATTTGGTACATTTATTGAAGCGTAATGGGCAGACCAAGATAACGAATGAAAAGAAAGTCTAGATGTATTAATTAAATATAATGAGGATGACAACCAGGATTAGGACTGGAGGTCCTGAGGTGTGAGCAACTGGAGGATTCTGTTCATTTTGATTAATTTAAAAGACGACTGAAGTTTAAAATGAGTTTGAAGTAGCAAACAAGTAGTGAACCAAGGGGAAACTACTTTGTATTAAATGAGATAATAGAGATTTAGAATAGCAACGGAGAGGCAGGAACACTGACACAGAACAGAAGGCACTTTGCGGATGTCATTGATGGTCGGTTTTTGTTTGTTTTTTTAAAGCTGATTTTGCTAGTAGATATATGCATTTGGACTAATGGAACATTTGTACTTACATAATTTACAGTCCTGCTGATAGTATAATTGACTAGTTTATGTTAAGGTTTTATTTGTCACCTAACCTCTGTCACACCTAGAGTAGATTATGATAATCAGTATATTTAGACTCCAGTATGTGAATTATTTCCTTTACCAGAGAAGTCCCTGCATGACAGAAGCCCTGGTGGTACCATTTAGAGAAGACGCATTGCTGGTTAGAGCCAGAAGTGCAGGTATTATGCCTATTTACTATACAAAACTAACAATCAATACATTATAATTAATAGCAGTGAATACTAAATATGTTTGGTCAGAATGGGATTAGGATAGTGATTTATTACACATCACCACAAGGCTGTCACGTGAATGATACACTGTATAACACTAAAAGCTGCTGCTCTGATGAAGTATAATACCAAATGCCATCACTCCAGGGATATATTTCATCATGGCAATAGAACCTACACTAAAATACATCAGAGCAGTTGCAAGTGTAATATACACTTCTACCCCGATATAACGCGACCCAATATAACACGAATTTGGATATAACGCGGTAAAGCAGCGCTCCGGGGGGGCGGGGCTGCGCGCTCTGGCGGATCAAAGCAAGTTCGATATAACGCGGTGTAGCGGAGCGGACTCACCCCTGTGGCGCCTCCTGCTGGTCGTCTCGGGGAATAAGCTCTCCCAGCGTCCGGAGCGCCCTCTGCAGGCTGGTGATCCGTTTTGCCACTGGCCCGGGTCCCTCCCAGGACCCCGGTGCCCCTTTCTCTGGGTCTCCCCCTCCCAGGGGAACCCCCACCCACTATCCCCACCTTGCCTCAGTCGTAGGCTACTGCCAGTCACCAACTAGCCCCCGCGCCCTGGGGCAGACTGCAGCGTCAGCCACTCATCATAGGCCAGGTTGGGTTTGGACCTGCTGCCTTGGCCTACCCCCTGGGCTGCCCTCTGCAACCCCCAGTACCTCTTGGCCTTAGACTAGGCCGCAGCCTGGGGCTTTCCAGGCTAGAGTTCCCTGGCTCCCCTGCCTTTCCCCAGCCCTGCTCCACTCAGGTACCCTGTGTTGTCAGATGCTACCGGTGTGGTGCTCTGCTTTCTCCTATCTTGATATTACTTGGCTGCGTGCGTGTGTTCCCTCTGTGTGCTGCCCCAGCTCTGCACAGATAGCTGACCCAGCAGACCCAAAGAGAACCCCCAAGAACAACAGAGTCTAGTAAGATGCAAAGTCACGTTGACTAGGTTTATTGCGACCTTGGACACAGTTGCAGTTCCCCGTAGATTACCGGGCATACTACGAGAAAGTGCCTCTTGGCAAGGACCCAGCTTAGTGGCAGGACTTTCCACTCCCCCTACGGCTGGACAAAGACACCACCCCAGGGATACATTCTTATACACAGGTACAAACAAGTTACACATCACTCCTGACGTATTGAGGTGCAACCCCTCTACGCAGCAAGGTACAACCCCACTACGTAGCAAGGTGCCACCTCTCACCTTGTACAGATTGGTTCGATCAAAACAACTCTATCCATCATTTTACCCTTTTGCCCCTGTCATTGGGATGGGTTGTCCTGTTCCATGTTATCTGTGTGGAATGTATACATTCTGATATCTAGTATTCCGTACCTTTTAGGTATGTATCTTCTTGCAGCATCAGCCCTTTCCTTGCCAGCTTCTGTGAACAGGGCCTGCCTCTGCCTCACAGCTTAACTTTGCTTTATGTTAGCAAAGTCTTGACCATTACTTCAGTTCAGGTCCCAGGCCTCATACTGGGCCTTTATCAGGGCCTTCACTTACTACACCCTGTACCTAGCTCCCTGCAGCCAGGCCCTTCTCTCTCCTGAACACAGAGAGAGACTGTCTGTGCTCCTGGCTCACAGCCTTTTTATAGGGGCCGGCTGTGGTCTGTTTGGGGCGTGACTCCCAGCTGTGCCTACTTCCCCAATCAGCCTGGGAGCTGCTTGCCCCAGCCACAGCCCTCTGCCTTTCAGGGGGATGTGAAGCATTCTGATGGCTGGGCAAGAGGACTTTCATTCATGACCATTCTGCTGCTTGTGCTACTCTTCTCCCACTCAGCCAATTTACTGCTGGATTCCTGTTTGGGGGTTACTCCTTCCTGAAACTAGGGAGAAGGAGTGGGAGATGCCTGGCCCCTCTTCTTCATCATCTTGCTTGTCCTCAGAATGAAGCAGCTTCTCAGAGGGAGTCCCCTTTAGGCAAGAAATACTTTCAAAGGTTTTGCTGACAAACTGGCTTCAACGGAAGAACCCTCTTCTGTTGAGTGACTCATTGACTATATTCTTAATTCCCAACCTCTTCCCTCAAAGCTCTGGAAAAAATGCCCCAGATTCCATTCCTGTGAAAGAGGCAGCCATGGAATATCTAAAATGGCATTTTGCAACTGTTAAAGAGGATACTTCCTTCTCTGCATACAAAGCAGTATCCACAGCTGCTGACCCCAGGGTGGGCTTCTTATGCCAGCCAGCAAGTGCAGACTGTTCTCTGCTGGACTGGGCCATTCATTTAACTCACATTCCACAGGATTCAGATTTGAAGAAATTATTGGTTAGAGAGTGGGGCATTGGCAGTCATGGAGTCACTAGCCAGGAATCAAAGCCAAGGGTCAGAACCAGAGTCAGGAATCAGACCCAGGTGTCCAAGCCAGGAAAGGAGCACAAACACTGCCAACTTAAGTGCAAGAGTGTAATAAAAAAAGCCAAAGAGGAGTTTGAAGAACGGCTAGCCAAAAACTCCAAAGGTAATAACAAAATGTTTTTTAAGTACATCAGAAGCAGGAAGCCTGCTAAACAACCAGTGGGGCCCCTTGATGATCAAAATACAAAAGGAGCGCTTAAAGATGATAAAGTCATGGCGGAGAAACTAAATGGATTCTTTGCTTCAGTCTTCACGGCTGAGGATGTTAGGGAGATTCCCCAACCTGAGCTGGCTTTTGTAGGTGACAAATCTGAGGAACTGTCACAGATTGAAGTGTCACTAGAGGAGGTTTTGGAATTAATTGATAAACTCAACATTAACAAGTCACCGGGACCAGATGGCATTCACCCAAGAGTTCTGAAAGAACTCAAATGTGAAGTTGCGGAACTATTAACTAAGGTTTGTAACCTGTCCTTTAAATCGGCTTCGGTACCCAATGACTGGAAGTTAGCTAATGTAACGCCAATATTTAAAAAGGGCTCTAGGGGTGATCCCGGCAATTACAGACCGGTAAGTCTAACGTCGGTACCGGGCAAATTAGTTGAAACAATAGTAAAG